>SNRZ01000009.1:1200000-1662500 GCA_008729115.1 Dirofilaria repens
TGTAACAGAAACAAAGCAATCAAAAAACCTCGCCAGGCGCGAAATCTTTCAAACCAACGACTGATATTTTATCATCTGGTTCAACTTTGTTGTAATCATTTGGATCAGAAAAAGTTAATGGAAGCATCCCTTGTTTTTTCAAATTCGTTTCTGAAAGAAAATTGCGATGACATAAAAGCTTTCATGTTTAGTATATAGAAGTATTGGATTAAAATCAATCTCAACTGATCGGACTGTATTCTTATTTAATGTCTCTTTTCTTGTATTGTACTCATCATAACAAACAAAAAAAGCTATTCAACGTAATGTGAAATTTGAAGCATAGGAGTTGAAACAATTATTATATGTTTCGACATATAATAACTATATAACTAAATATGAAATACCGTGTATTCGAGCAAAACTTTTTACAATGATCGCACGTCCACCGAGATGCCGAGGTTCCAAAGCTGCATGTTCACGTGATGAACCTTCACCATAGTTTTCATCACCTACCGCTACCCAAGCTACTCCTTTTGATTTATAATGACGTGCCGTTTGAGATACTGTATCATATTTGCTTGTTAAATGATTGCGAACCTATAATGATTAAAATTTTTTTTTTTTCATAACAAAACAAAAGATTTCTGGACTCCGAGTGTTATTGAATCTGAAAAATTTCTGGAAAAATCTAATTATCAATTATTTTCTAATTTCAAAAACTGTTACCTTGTCATCTCACCATTCTCTGCATTAACAGCGGTCAAGAACAGATTATTTGAAATGTTATCTAAATGACCACGGAATTTCAGCCAAGGTCCAGCAGCACTGATGTGATCCGTTGTACATTTTCCTTTTACCTAAAAATTAAAACAAGAAGATACCATAAATAAAAATTAAATTAAGTAAACACTGAACTTTAATGGTCTTTGCGATTTAAATTTTTTTTCAAATAACTTTTTTTTTCAAATTTTGCATTTTTTTTTCAAAATTTTTTCAAATTTGCATTTTTCAAATAACCTCACCTAGTCAAACTTAATTTACTTCAGACAAAATCTAAAATGAGATGGAACTGAGGTTGTCTTTTTATGTAACTTACTTTAATTAATATTAACATATTTTCGAGATCTTTTCCATTCCAAGGACTGAATGGTTCCAATAATTGCAAACGTTCACTGTTTTCATTGATCACAACATTACCGCGTCCTAATGGAGCTTGATAATAGTCTTCACCTCGATCATAACCTTTTGATGGCAGACTATCACCGCTTGGTGGTTGCAACTTAAATTTGCTACCTGGAATTACATTGTTGTCAATTAAGAAATCAATCTCTTATGTTGAATTTCATGAGCATTTTTCATATGCAGCTTGATAGCATAGTTAGAGCTAGTCATCTTATCATTCAAAAAATTTCCTAAGCGGATTTTTCGAAGATGTCAACTTAAATTTCCTGTTTATAATTTCAACTGAACTCCAGCACTATATTTGTCTAAATATATATAGTGCCGATTTATAGAAGCTCTATAAAATCAAAAAAATACTGCAAAGACAGTACGATATAACAAAGTTACCGCTTGGAGTTTCAAGCTCGTCAGTTCGTGGATCGAAATCAAGACGGCCAGCTATAGTTAAGGCTGTAACTAGTTCAGGTGAAGTAACAAATGCATGCGTTGCTGGATTTGCATCGTTTCGACCAGTAAAATTACGATTATATGAAGTTACAATCGTATTTTTTTCGCCCTAAAATGAAAATAAAATATTAAACAAATCTTGAACTTTTTTAGCACAACTTTCTTCTTGATCATTAAAAAATAAATTGAATAAAAATCTCCATAGCGTCCACTTATTTCCATTCTTATATATATATATATATGTCTACAATTTTTTTGATATAAATGGCAAAATTTGTATAAAATATGAGCAACAATTAGAAAAATAATCAAAAAAATAATCGACAAAACTTATCTTCTTAATGTCTTTCCTGTCCCACTGGCCGATACATGGACCACAAGCATTTGCAAGTACTGTGCCACCAAAATTTTCGAAAATTTCCGTCAAGCCATCTCTCTCCATAGTAGCTCGAATTTGTTCGCTCCCAGGTGTTCGTAAATTTCGACTTTGCTTTTAGTCCTTTATCAAGAGCCTAAAAAAATCTTAATAACTTCACTTCCAGAACTACTAATTATCGCTAATACAAAAAATCAATTAAAAAGATTAATTAAATGAAACTTATTATGATATGTATGTATATATATATATATAATGATTACCTGTTTCGCAATACTTGCAGCACGCGTCATATCTTCGTAAGAACTATTCGTGCAAGAACCAATGAGACCGACTTTAACTTCTAATGGCCAATTATTTGCCTGCGCATTTTTTCCGAGGACATCAATTGGATGTGCCAAATCCGGAGTAAATGGTCCATTAACATGTGGTGCCAATGTATTTAGATTTATTTCAATTAGCTAAAATCGATATTTGAAAAATTCGAAGATCTCGAACTTGACTAGAGCTAGAACTCAAAAATATTTTTATATTCAGTTTCCATTCTGCAAAATCCTTTATAAACCTAAAAAAATATATTGAATGAGTTCTCAAAAGTTTGCCTGTAATCTTCAACAGCTGAATTTCCAAACCAAATTTGAAAGAATCCAAAGCATAGACAATATGATTTTTATCATCAACCCGTTTTCCCTATAACTATAATCCGATGAAATTCAAAAAGCATAATAAAAATTTTCTTTCCAAAGCTAAGAAGAAGGGAAAACAAATGCAGCTAACTAGTATTCTAACCTGATTATACTCGGAACCTTCATCTGGTATTAGGATTTCCTTATATCGCAATGCTTCATTTGCAATAGCTTCTCTTTTTGTTGCTTTTAAATACTGCACCATGCTGTCGTTGAAGGGAAACACTGATGTTGTTGCACCAATTTCTGCACCCATATTACAAATTGTACCCATACCAGTTGCTGATATTGAATCAACACCAGGGCCTGAAGCTATTCTTTAAATTAGAGTTACAACTTAATATGGAATGAGCAGATGAACTGCAGTGATTTAATATTTCTCTGAAATGTAAAGCGCAAAAGCGAAATTGTGATTCTTTTTTGAAAATCTTAGATTACAAAAATCATACCGAAATATTCTACAATACAGCCTGTGCCACCCTTTACGGTAAGAATGTCGGCTACCTTCAAAATAACATCCTTGCTAGATGTCCAACCTGAGAGTTCACCTGTCAGTTTGACGCCAATCACCTAAAAACTCGATTTTTTTGAAACTGCTGGACAGCATCAGCAAACTCGATTAACGACCAGATGTTAGCAAAGTGTGAGAAAGTAATTTCTCAAATTCAGAAAATTTAATAAAATTACTTTTGGACATTTTAACTCCCATGGAATATCTGCCATGACGTCAACGGCGTCAGCACCTCCAACACCAATACATAGACCCCCAAACCACCTAAAAATGCATTTTCATATGTATTTGAATAATAAATTCGGAAATGATCAATGATTTATTGAGTCAAAGTCAAAGTCAATCTATCTCTTTCAAAATTACAAAACAAACAAAAATAAGAGAAGTAAGAGATAACATATTAAATAAATAACTGAGATAAAGTTAAAATTTACGGGAAATATAAATAGATTTAATACAAACGAAAATTAGAATAAAATTTATTCCAGTTAGTACTTTCATAATATTTCTAGAACATTAAAAAAAAAACCCTTGTTATGTAATCTTATTCCTCTTCTTGAAGAAAAAGACAACTGCAAAACAGAAATGTAAAAAAAAAGTATATTAAAACAGATATACCTCCCATTGGTGTGTGACTATCCGTACCTATCAACAACAGTCCAGGGAAAGCGTAGTTTTCTAAAATAATCTGATGAATAATGCCACTTCCTGGTTTCCAGAAACCAACACCATATTTATTGCTCGCTGAGGATAAAAAATCATAAACCTAAAATAAAATATATTATATTACTTAAAGAGGCATATGATCTTGGCTTATAATTCAATAATGATGTCGCCTTTGATATCAGTTATTTTTCATAAAACATAATTTTCTAAGGAAATATATTCTAAAGACAAAAACCTCCTTATTTATATCATTAGCTCGTTTCAAATCAGTGACTCCTCCTAACTGTGCTTGAATCAAATGATCGCAATGAATAGTTGATGGTACTGCAACATTTGGGAGTCCAGAGGAGATAAACTGTAGCATAGCCATCTAAATTTAAAATAAAAGCAATGATAAGCTTTGAAATAGAACAATATATATAGTCAATTCATTTATAAATATAGTATAATGCATTTTTATACCAATATTTTTGAGATACTTTTACAATAAAAAATAAAACCTGTGCAGTGGCATCCTGCATTGCTACTCGGTCTGGCCTCAATCGTAAATATGATGAACCTCGCTTAATTTCTTGCTTATCTGGTTCATCCAAATGTCCATACAATATCTTCTCAGATAGTGTAAGTGGTCTTTTTAGCCTAAAATTTAGAAATTGGTCAAGAAACAACGAAAATTATTTTTTTCATCTCACTGCCTTAAGATTTAAACTTTCCTACAGAACAAATTCTTATATAATTCCTTAAAAGAAGGAACTAACCTTTGTCGTACAATATCTACATTTCTTTCCAACTTTTCATATGGTAGTAAAGAGGACTCTTCGATATTATTCATCCGTACTTTTGCACCAAGTTTCGAGTATAAATGCAGCAAACGTCGTCCATTATGATGTGCATTCAAGATATGAGTTTCAACTGCGGGCAATATCATCTTCTAACAAATATGAAAAACTAAATCCAATTTTAAGAATTAAAGTCGGAAACAGTAGAAAAGAATGTTATGCCGCAGAAAATGTTTACAAACATGGAATTCTGCGAAATAACTAAGACTTGAATTTGGATTTGTGGTGCTAAGTTAATCTGCAATAAGCAGTAATTTATATCTTCCATAAACTGGAAGTCATTCAGTGTCAAGGCTTTAAATTCATCACCATCTCAAACTATCACGCAAATTTCTGAACAAACTTTTTCGTCCGCCTCAATAACAATCAGAACAAAGCTCCTCGGAGCGCGTGAAGCATTCGAGAGAGGGAGAGAGAAAGAGAGAGGAGAGATAGAACAACCGTCATTTCTTTTTCTGACCGAGGAGAATCGCAGTATGAGTGTTAAACAAATCGATAAATTGGATGAAATTATCTTTTTCATAACAATAACATCCAACAACAGCTGTTAAAGACCGATAATGTTCCGCTATATCTTATCATCCTTTTGGATCATAAAGATAGCGCTAACCACTATCAGTGTGTTTCCTCATTTTTTCACTACATCCCTTTTCGTCGCATTAATTTTTCTATCGCCTAATCACTTATTGCATCACATAATAGATTATTAGCTAGAGATTATTAGCTAGGTCAGAGAGTATTAAGTTAAAGAGTTAAAGAGATTATAAGTTAGGTTGGAGAGTATGAGGATAAGTTGTAAATTAGAGAGATTGCAAGTTAAGTTAGAGGATGTCCTTGAAATCATGAAGTTCCCTGATGATACAAAAATATAAAGATTCATAAGGGGATTTGTTAGAGATATATTAGAATATAGGTTGACATATTGTAAATCATATTAGGTATCTGTTTACATCTCAAAATATAAATTCTGGCGATCTCATGACTAACCTCAGAATGGTGCGATGGATCCTAATCAACAATTGACTGAATGTACTTCCCGAAATCAGTCATATGACATATCGAGCGCGATACATGCTGGGTTGCTGTTTTCTTTTAAGTTATGTTGTCGTCGTTAAAAATGCGTTATTGAAATCATTGAATTTGTATCATTGATCTTGTAACTGCTACGTTCGTTGATATATTATTGAATTTATCTGATAAAGGTTTAATTACTCATGTTTGAGGTGCTACTACTGAAAGGCAAAAAGAACCCTCAGTTTTTATCACGATTAAAGAAAAATTGACAAAATTTGATCAAACCAATCAGAACACGAAGAAACGACCTAAGAATACAACAAGAAAGACATCTAAGGATATATTAGGAAAGAAGCAACCTAAACATACATCAAGAAAGACGCCAGAGAACAGATAAAGGAAGGAACGACGAAGTTTATTCGGGTCAGCTTATAACAAAACTTGAAAGTCAGAATGGAAAAAACAAATGTGAGTGTAAAGGAAATAAGAAAGGAAACTTTTCCTTCATATCGCATTAGAAAGGATTTGCAGTATCTTGCAAACACTGCAGGAAAGACTGTTGAACAAGCAGCAGAGTTACAGTTAGGTCACCAAAGAACGGTACAATGATTAAAATGGCAGAATCTAATATTGAGAAGCAAATAATAGTGTTAGATGGTATAAAATCTCCAAGGCAAATAATTTGGAGATAGAATGAAAAGAAGTACTACGTCAGCAAAAGATGGTTAATGGGGGAGAAGGATGTTATACTATACGAAAAGAAGATCTCTTTTTGACATAGGAAATAAGATTTATTGTCAATGAGCTTCACTAGTTACGGAACTAAATGAATTAATGAAGCACTTACAGAAGGGCAGAAAAAGAGCCTTGAAGATTTAATTGAAAAGCTGGTTACGACTAATAAACCACCAACTTTAATCCCGGTATAATTTGATGACAGTTCAGAAATATAGGGCCAGTTTATTAGTCGGTTTGAAGAATCAATTCACAAGAGAACGGATTTGACACCAAGTTCATGAATCTACTAAGTATTTAAAGGGAGAAGGAAGTGAACAAACAGGTGACCTCATGGTTAAATGATGATAATTACCCGGTAGCCATGGAGACTTTGTATGACGATATAGTGATAAATAACAAAGAATAAGAGGACTATATAAAAACCTATAAAAAATTCGATGCTCAAACAAAGAATCATTTCGAATGACAAGAGAGCTTCTGAACTTATTATCCCAATCAAAAGGCCCTGGAAGAGAATATATAAACAATGCAACTGTGTGTGATAGTACAAAAAGAGTACCAGAATACCAGAAAACAAGGCTAAAGGCTTAAGGAAGAAGAAATTCAAAAATCCAGAATGGACAATGAAAGAGGCTAAAGGCTTAAGGAAGAAGAAATTCAAAAATCCAGAATGGACAATGGAAGACTGTCAAATACCTCAAAGAAAAAATGAAAATCGAACGAGATTCTGAAGAGAAATCATCGATAAAAAGTCTAGATCGGACAAAATTATAGCAGCAAGACCATATGGAAGAGGATACTCGAATTGGGAGAATGGCATTTGTCGTGAATTTGTTTGAATTTGTGGAGTGTAATGTTGATCAGTAGCCAAATAGCACCAGTGTTTCTAGGCGATTAGCTTCTTAAACTCCTCTGAGCTGAAATTAGTTGAGTTGGATTGGATTTAATTTAATTAAATTAGTTGAGGCGTTGAGTTGAATTGTGTGGAGTTGAGTTTTGTTGAGTTATATTCGCACCAGATTGTAATAGGTTTATTCGAAAAAAGGAAGCCAAGGTTTAATACAGTAGGGTTCATATGATTGAAAGTGGGAATGGTTACATTAAATATTCAAATTTTTAGGAAGATGTATCGGAAATTGTAAAAATTCATTAACAGTATAAGCATTAGTAATTTGTAGTTTATCTGTTAAGTAATCTAATACATAAGCGCTAATAGCTATGATTTTAGATTCTAAGATTCTTATTCCTATTTTTATCTTATTAGTCTGATGAAATTTGGGAAGTTGGTTACCGAAGGAGAAGAGCTTCAATTCTTCCTTCTTAGTTTCAATTAAATTTAAACGGTGAGCTAGTTTCTTTGATATGAAAGATTATTGGGAATCTGGATCAAATAATACTAAAATTTCTTCTTGAATTTCTGCTTGAATTGGGTTAATCGCTTCAATTTCTTTACATATTAATAAAATCTTGTCCTGATGGTTGGTTGACTGATTTATTGAATTTATGATGATTGCTGGTTTTTTCTTTGTGAGCGCCAGTTTAGCACAGCGCCGTATTATGTCGACCTTTGCAGTAGAAAAATGCACGTCTCCTCTGATTACAATTACTTGTTGCGTGTCCGATCCGAAGACAATTAGTACACGCACTAAATTTTCGCAAACATTCGATTCGTTGTTTAAGTGTTGCACAAATTGAGTCTTTTACTCCCATTAATTTTTGAGTTAATTTATGATTTCTTGTATCAATTGATTATCCCAATGATTCTTATTGCAAAATATTCACGGTCTTTTACTCTCATTAATTTTTTTGAGTTAGTAACTAATTTATGATTTCTTGTATCAATTGATTGATTTGTTATAAATAAGGCAGAAGTCTTACTCTTTGTGTGTACGAAGTTCGTTTTGGCACAAAACTTGTCTAATTAATTCGTAATTCTCTGGAGCAATATCATAACCTCTTACTGATTGCAAAGTTTCTTCCTTTAGGCACGACATTAAGTATGCCAATTTCTATATAGTTCGAATATTCTGTGAATTTATAGTCGCGTTAAAACTATTCCAAAATTCTCGCCACATTTTCTTATCTCTATTAAAAGTTGGAAATGGCAACTGTGGTAAATTTATTGTTGAATGGATATGTGGATGAGGGTTTCTCCTCTTTAACCATTACTTTTCTTGTTGAAAGACTAACTTAAAATCATTATAATATGAATTTAAAGTAACAATAGCTTCCTTACTATTATTAATTATGTGTAAAATACTTTGTTTATCGTTGATCATTTTCTCATACCTCTCTCCTCCTTCTTTTTTCTTTGTGATCGTAGTTTGTTGTATGAGATTCAACCATTTTTGGTTGATCGTTTCCAAATTACCAACATATATTTCAAATCGTAACTTTATCCTTGACGATCCTTTTTTTAATTTCATATTGTTATTTCTGATCCTCCAGTGGCTGATTCCGATCTGGTGGTGATAAGTCAAGTTTCTTGATGTTGATGTCTTCAAGAAGTTCAATTACTCTCTCGATTGTTGGTTGTGCGGATTTCCATGGAGAAGTCGATATTTCTAAACCTCACCTCGGGCACCAAAAATTTTCTGTTCGTGAATTTGTTCGAATTTGTGGAGTGTAATGTCCATCAGTAGCCAAATACCACTAGTGTTTCTACGCCATTAGCTTCTTAAACTTCGCTGAAATGAACTGAGTTGAGTTGGCTTGGATTCA
The DNA here is from genome assembly GCA_008729115.1 of Dirofilaria repens. Taxonomy (NCBI): domain Eukaryota; kingdom Metazoa; phylum Nematoda; class Chromadorea; order Rhabditida; family Onchocercidae; genus Dirofilaria; species Dirofilaria repens. The sequence goes on from SNRZ01000009.1 coordinate 1,209,163, forward strand.
GTTGCGTTGAGTTGCATTATGTGAATTTGAGTTGTGTTGAGTTGATATTCGCACCAGATTGTAACAGGTTTATTCGAAAAAAAGAAGCCAAGATTTAATATAATAGACTTTATATGTGATTGAAAGTGGGAATGATTACATTAAACATTCAAAATTTTTAGGAAATTTACCGGAAATTGTAAAAACTCATTTACAGCATTATAGCAAAATTAAATAAGAAGACTGGCATGTGAATTGGATCCTTTTAGACAAATAACAGAATGTGAAATTAGCTAAATCAAGATAAGACAGAAAAAAACGCGTAAGAAATAAAGCTAAGGAATGTAAATTAGTTAAATGATTCATTTGTTAATAAGATATGGAATTACTATAATTAAAATAAGAAAATTTTATTTTAAATTTTCGCGACTTTCGCGATAGCATCAGATGTATGAGACAGTTTGCTCAACAGCAAAAGAGCGAGTGGTAATACGTCCTAACAGATTATCACAGAAAAACGAGAGTATTCGGTTACTATGCATTTTATTGAAAGTAAAAGTAACCACTGGAATGACAAATGTGATATATATTCGACTGTGAACGAAAAAAAAGAAAAGTTAAAGCAATTAGGAATCTGTGAAATATGTTTGAATAAAAGCGAATGGCTTTTATTCAAACAAAGCCATTCGCAACAAACTTATGTGATGGAATTAAAATGTTTTTATTGCGGATCTGGTCACATAAGTGCTTTAAGTAACAAACATTACGAAATAAAGCAAAATAAGAATTACAAAAAATGATGAAGGAACGAACGGAAACCATTTCATTCCTTCATCACTGGCGACTACGGTTGCGGTTGATGGCAATCGGGACCCATATAATGTGCAAGGAAGAAAGATTGATCAATCAAATGAACTAGAAAAAACAGCGAAGGCATTAATTTTCTTTGACACAGGAAGTGATTGTAACTATGTCATGGAATCAATGGCAAATAAATTGAAATTAGAACAAATATTTCCAAGCGCAGGAATATTAATAACCGAAATGATGGGAAATGTGAAAGCGGAAAAATAACTCTCAGAGTTCAAACATTGGCTTGAAAATGTGCAGAACATTCAAATATATGTTGTTGATTCAATACTCGATATCTGGCAAACAATGAAAGTGAGAGGCTTGTAGAAGGAAAATGGGGAACGCCAGAGTATTATTAGGCGTAGAAGGGATTGCGGATTTAATCAGCCGTAATTCCATCAAGAAGAATAATTATGGAAACAGAAGTAGGAGTGATCACAGGCGGTAAGCGTAAGATGACGAAAAATATTAATACAAGAGAAGGAAATAACGGGTCTTATGGAGTAAATCACTTGCAAATATAACAAGGAAGGAATCGCTAATGCACATGGATCAGATTGAACAAACATGGAAATTAGAAGCAACTGGAATTAAGGATTTAATGACGGAATATCAGGATGAAAAAGCTTTTGAAGAGTTTCAAAAATCGCTCATTTTGGACAAATCCGTTGTGGAATAGCCATGGAAGAACCAAGAAATCGCACCAGCAAAGAGATATAGGTTGGTACAGGGACGACTACGATCTACATTACGAAGACTAAAGAAGTCTCCAGAATTACTGGATCGTTATGGTGAATATTTTAAAAACTCATTAGAAAAAGGAGTCATAGAAAAGGCAAGAAATGAAAATGGAACATAACGAGTATCATACTTACCTTACCAGGCAATAATAACACCTCAGAAATCCACAGCAAAGCGAGGAGTAGTATTTGACGCAAAAGATAAATGAAATCAACAAAGATAAATGAAAGCCCATCGTTAAATTAATGCCTGTATAAGGGACTAGTAATGATACCATCATTAATAGGAATCCTTTTATGAACCAGGCAAGGACGTTATTTGATGATTAATGGATGTAGAGAAAGCATTTTTTCAAATCAACTTAAAACGGGAAAACAGAGATGTCACTAGATTCTTATAACTGAAAGATAAATCGAAGGAAGCAATTCAAAAAAACCTAGGAAAGCTAGCAGAATTGATTATGAATCATTTCATGCGACCATGAGATCAGTACATTATACCTGGAGTAAGATGAGACAGCGTACATTGTACCTGGAGTAAGATGAGACAATGATATTGGATCCCACACGAACGATTATATATTAAGAAAATCTTAAGAAAAATTTGTAACAGTTGCAATATGTGGATGGCTAAGCCATTTGAACAACCATACTTGCCTCCTTATTCAATGCTAAAGTTATGATAAAGCGACCGTTTGAAACAGTTGATGTAAATCTATTTATGCCAAGTATAATAAAGGAGAATCATGCCAATTCCAAACGATATTTGCTCCATTTACATGTTTGGCCACTCGAGCTGTGCATCTTGAAGTAATTGGAAACTATGTCTGCTGAAACGATTGGTTCAAGCATTTCGAAGATTTACAAGCCGAAGAAAACAACCAAAGCATATAATTTTTGACAATGCCAGAACCTTAAAGCAGCTTCCAAAGTACTTGTAGAATTAAATACTGCGGAAAAATAAAAAAGCGATAGAATGAGAAAAACTTTTCTTTCTGTTAATTGTTCTCCACGAGTTGAGCCTGGAATCAAAAAATCTCCAAGTCTTAATACAAGACGTATTTCTTCAATATCTACCAGAAATCTTTCATTAATAATCGCTTTAAGTTCTGTGACTCTTTTAAGTTATGTTGTCGTCGTTAAAATTGCGTTATTGAAATCATTGAATTTGTATCGTTGATCTTGTAACTGCTACGTTCGTTGATATATTATTGAATTTATCTGATAAAGGTTTAATTATCCAAGTTTGAAGTGAATTGTGGAATTGTTAATTGAACACAAAGTAGCGAAGATGGCATTCCACCACCATCAGTAGCAAAGAAGATGAAAGAAATACAAGAGAAAGCAAGAAATATTATTATTTCGTCTTCTAACAGTGCCAGTACAGTTGCAGAAGTTGCTGGATCGGATTGGACGAATCGATACGGTTCGTTGATTGGTGGACGATACGATAATCGAGATAGCAAAAGTATCGCTGAGAGTGAAAGAGTTAGAAAGAATGATGAGTGGCACAAAAGTCATTGAAATATTAATCGAGATCGAAAAAATAACAAAAGCAGAAAAAGCGATCGCGTTAAAGATGACAGAATTGAAAGAAAACGCAGTGAAGAAAAACAATTTAAGGATGAAGCTGAGATCATGAGTCAGTCACCAGCGCGGCGACATTTATTTGATGAAAGAATGGAAAGAAAAAGGGAACGTTATCGTTCTCCGAACATATCTCTACCGCGCCAAAAATTTATAGAATGAAAGAAGGATTCTCGAAGACGAAGTCGGAATAATGAACGTCGCAGAGCGATCAGTTATTAATAGATGACATGGACGAGAAGCAAAGAAAAAAAGCATTCGAAAAGGCATACTAATAATTCGGATTCAGAACGAACAAAGAAAAGAAAGGAGCATGAAAAGAAAAAAGGTGCAAAAACCACAACAGTTCGGGTTCTGACTAAAAAATTCCAATGGTTTCCAGTGAGTTAGAGAGTATAAGGATAAAATGCAAGTTAGAGAATAAGCGATAACTTATAAGTTAGAGAATTACGAACTACATTAGAGAATATTGAGATAAGTTGTAAGTTAAAGAGATTATAAGTTAGAGAGCTTTTATTAGGATAAATTGCAAGTTAGAGAGATTATAAGCTAAATTAAAGAGTACTAAAATAAATGTCATTTATGGTTACCATTGTCAATCATTTTATCAAGCATTTTATTTTTATGATAAGAGATGAATGGAAACAACGGAAGAGGCGCATCTTATCTAAATTTATAAATCGAATTACCAAATACTAATACCTGACCAAAATGATATGCAGAAAGCGATGTATAAAGGTTATGGTCATTTTGTTTTTTCTTTGTCACCTTTGTTTTCCTTTATTACTTCGCTCAAAATTAAATCGGTGTTTGTTTGTTAGCAAAGAAAAGATTTGTGAGTATTGAGTGCGAAATTTCAATCATAATCTTTAGAAATTTACCATAACAAGAAGAGAAATGAATGATTGTTCTCGATAATAGTTTAGGAAATAGATTTTCGTGAAATTAATTCCAAAAAATAAACTCGATTGAATTATTTTCCGCTAAATTAATTAAATCAAATTTCGAGGAAATCGATTGAATCAAATTGTAATCGATATTTTTTAAATTTTTGTTATGCATGATATATAGATTGAAACAAAAAATATGTAAAAACTTGCATATTTATTTGAATATCTGCAATTTATTCTTTTACAATTTAATTTACTGTTTTAATAATATTGGGACAAGTTAACAATATCAAATTATAGTTTAGATTACAAATTTGAAGTCTTCAGCAAAGTTGGAAAAAACACATGAATTTGGCATCCTGATGTCTCTCAAATGATGTTATTACAAAATCGATATTTCTTAATAAAAAAAATTCTTGTTTACAATCAAAGCAGCAAATACTAAACTTAATGAGCAGTAAGCAAACTGAACAACATAGCACAGTTTCCACAGCATATTTTGCCTCCAACTTTTTCCTAAAAAACTTTTTTTTAAATTTATTAAATTTATAGATAATCGAAAATTAGTTCATATCACCGATGTTAATTGGATTAATCATAGAAAACTTTGTAAAAAGAATGAATCCACTCATGTAAATTATGTTTTACTAAATTATGAATAGTTTAAGGACGGCAAAAATGTAAACTGTTTTGAGTAATAGATAAAAAAATATAGCAGATGAAGTTACTTGCCAGCTGCCGAAGTTTTTGCTCCTGTGATTTCTGAAATTGCAATAATTATTAGAAATCCGATTATAAAAATGGTCGAATTTATATATCTGATATTATAAATCGGTTAAATTTATATAGATTCGCTCAGATCAGCAAATTGTGTGTGTTGTTAGCGTAGATTTCGTTAAATGCAGCTGTTTGAAAAATATGACCATTACCAAAGAAAAAAGTAGATTTAGGGTCCTCCAAGTTCATAATGCTTGAAAAGATTTCAATTTTCAACTTTTATTTGAACAAATCATTATAAATTCAATTTGCTTAAATTTAAGCTTATGTAAGTGGTATAATGTATTATCGATCATCAGAGACAGGTTTACTTATTTCTTATTAGATAACTTTTCATATTAATTCTATGAATGTAATCCTCACTCCTTTCCTCACTATTTTCTGATATTCCGCTTTATGTATAATAAAAAAATGAAGTGGGGAAATTGAGAATAGGAAATGCGCGCTTTTGAATAAATGCAAAATAGGTTTAAAAATTTTAATTATAAAAATGAATTTGGTTGGAATGAAATTAATTTTTGTTATAATTTCATTGTAATTTTTGTTATAATTTCATTTTTCATCGAAAGATTGATATAAACAGAAATTTAACAGCTTTCGAAATATTTCCATGGCAGATTTGAACTTAATTAGGAATAAAAATAGTATCAAAATGTGATAGGATAAATATTTCGAAATTAGGATTAAAATTTCGGAGTTAAAAGCACGCATATGCCGGTGGCTCAATCAAATGAATACATTAAATGAAATGATTTAAAGTTGAAAATGTAAATCTCTTTTGAAAAAATACGGGATGCTTAGTTAATTCATCAACAAAACTATTCTATACTGAATGAATAATTGTTCTTCGCGAATACGAAAAAAGCAATATTGTAATAAGTATTTGATGTAATCATAAATAGCCTATTTATCAACAATCAGCAACGAATATAATCACTTAGTCACTAATGATATGTAGCTGTCCTAACATGCTATCATTATTATCATGACGATCATTATAATTACTGGTATTATTAACATGCACACCCTTTCGACGCAGATTTTGTCCATAAGCATAACTGCTACCGGTACTAAACAATGATTGAGAAGAATCTGATGGAAGTAATCTTCCTGATTTCGATTGAATTTGAAATGTTTCAGCCAATTTTCTTGGGGAGTTTGATGAATTTTGTAATTCATCAGAACATATAATCGAACGATTATCATTGTAATCAATATTTTTTTCATCACCATCATTATCACCATCAATATCATCATTATCATCATCATCATCATTATCATCATCATCATTATCATCATCATCATCACTGTCAGTATCCAGATATCCGGAACCTAGAAACAACGGGGATACTGTATCGTAACAGTAATCGTAATTGCATCAACTAGAAATTTAAGGTATAAAAAATTATAGTAATACAGAAGAAATCACGACATGTCGCTGATGATTTATTTTGAAATTTATAAATCCATTTTCTTTTTTCATTTAGAATGATAAAACTATCCTTCATCTTTCTGTCATCCTTAATATTAGGTCAAGATCATAAAAATGAACTTATATCAGAGCTCTATTACAAGTCTAAAATTGCTCTGAAATCACTTTGTAGGAATTTAATTCGTTTGAATTTCATTAGCCGACAAGTGACATGTTGTTTTCTCGACTTGTTTGAAGTTATTGAAACGAAAATTTTATTTGTTTCATGTAAAATCTTCGAAAATCAATACACAAAAGAGGGATATTACAAGAAAATTATATCTTAAATTCTTTTCAACCTAGAATAATTCCCTCTAGCATATAATTTGTTCTAGCTTCTTATATCTTAACTATCAACTTATATAATATATCCTAGTTTCGTCTAATTCGATTCACAATTTTCTTCAATTTAAAATTTAGACAGCAACTTCTTAACCTTTCTAGCCTGGATTAAACTCTTTCTAATTTGCAACTTATTTCAACTCTTAGAAGAATCTATTTTGACCAAACTCTCTTCAACTTCGATGGAAGTTTGCGATATTAATAGTAGTTGTGTTCTACTTTTAATGGAAAGTAGTAAGTTAATCTCAATGCTATTTTGGTAACAACTTCCAGCACCAAGATAAATTGTAAATTAGAGAGATTATGAGCTAAGTTAAAAGGTACTAGGATAAGTTGTAAATTAGAGAATTATAAACTAAGTTAGAGGTGTTATGATAGCTTGTAAATTAGAAGATTATGAGTTGAGTTAAAGGATATTAAAATAAATTGTAAGTTAGAGAGACTATAAGTCAAATTAGGGAATATTAGGCTAATAAGTTAGAGAAAGTTAATCCAGGCAGAAGTGTTTAGAATAAGTTACAAATTGTATATATAGCGGGCTTTAAAAAAGGTAGGAATTAAGATAAATTTTGACTTAAGGATAGCTTATGTAAGACAAGTTAGAAAGAGATTATAAGCTAGGTTAGGGAGTATCAGGTAAGTTGTAAGTTAGACAGATTATAACTTAAGTTAGAGAATATTAGGATAAATTCTAGTTAGAAAGAAATTAAGTTTTTCTAATTTGTTATTTATCCTAATTCTTTTAAGCTTGAATTAACTCTAACTAATTTAAAACTTATCCCGGCTCTTTCTATTGATTCAGTTGTTAAACAGATAATCATCTCAGGTAGATTCTATATCACCTGCATATCCTGCTTACTAATCTTTACAACTTCTTATTTTTTCCTGGTTTCAATTAAATTCTGGTATTAGAACAATTTGCCGCTATAGAAGAATTAGTTAGCAAGGGATTCTAGAATAATAAAACTTTCCATGACACGTTGTATATTATTCTTAAATGAACCATAATTTACTATGTTGTTTATCATCAGTTTTGTGCCATAACCGAAAGAGTTATTAAATCAAAATGTTTTTGAAACTTTGGAAATTGCAAAATCAAATACAAACCTTCAGCTAACACTGCTGCAAACTTATTGTACGCTAAATTTCCTTCTGAAAAAAAAATTATTTCATTGTAAACTGTATGGAATTCTCCAATGTAATTGGAAACCAAAGTTTGAAAATTGCTAGATTTATTCTCGATTTGCAGATTCATATTCGAGTTTTATTTGATTTGTTTCTCATATGATGCTACTAAAATAATCTGAAATCGAAAGTGAATAGTAATTTATACTTTATTCTTCATAATTTTTAATATCTATATTACAAATTCTTCGTAATTTCAATATGTATTATTACGCAAATCTTTTGAGCTCTCGACAAATTTATAATTTATCTCCAAAATGACGAATTCAACTTCAAGGAACTAAATTTTTTAAATTTATGAATTTTCACCTTTAACAATAATATCAGCGAAATGTTCACCATTGTCATTTATCGCAATACATCGATATATACCAAAATCGGTTTTGCTAACATTTTTGATAGTCAATACATAAACAGTGCGATATTTTTCTGATATTTGATGTGACTAGAAAAATTAAATTTAAGTTGAGTATTTGTAGATTTGTTCAGTCGTCCTCCAAATATCTGTTATCATTACGGAATGAATTTTTCCTCAATTTAACAGCCATTTTAAAGAAGTTAATAATATTTAAATATCTTAAAATGCAATTTTTGTTTTTAAGCAAAAATAAATGAAAGAAAAAGAATCTAAATGATTAATTTTTTAACTTACAAATGAAAATGTTGATGAATCAAATATTTCTTGTCCATCCTTTTCCCACTTTATTGAAGGTCTTGGCCAAGCCTCTGCATTGCAAACCAAGCTAACTTGACTACCTAATGCTACCTGAACGATTTCAGCCTGTGGCACTACCATCGGCTCAACTAAATCATTTCATAGTTGTGATTTTTGATATTTTTAGGAAGTTTTTTCAGATTTATGTCAAGGTAGAAAGCCAAGATGGCCTTTTTTATTTTATTGCTTACATGATTGCTTATTCTTATTTCATAGGTATCAGAAATTTATTAGTTTTCTTCGAAATCAACAGAATGCAAGTTATTATTCACCTCTTTCCTACGCGATCACTTTCCCTTTTCAATGCTCAAATTTTAGTTTCTGATTCCATCAATTTTATCAGCAGAAGAATGAAACAGAATATATATTTGATTTATTTTAAGCTTCGAAACAGATTTCAATGTCACATTTCAAGTAGCAATTATGGTATGCATTTGAATTATGCTGATGACTATTCCACAATAACTTACAAGTCACATATAGTTTCACGCTCCAAGACTCATCTGGTGGTACACCATTACTTGCAACGCAAATATATTCGCTCATGTGTTTACGATTTACTTTGATTATTGTCAAATCAGAACCATTGAACACGCTTGCTAAACTCAGCAACGTTTGAAATTTGGTATTATAATAGGAACCTTTAACTTATATATTCTACTTGCTTACATTAATTTTCTAAAGTCAATCAGACTATTTGTTTTAGATCAAGGAGTCATAATAAAGTTTCAATAAATTTCATAACCTCCATAGCCAGTGGCGCCGTTGAATCGAATAATTTGTCGATCTTGTCTCCTCCAAACAATAGTTGGTGGGGCTCGCCAAATGCTCGACATGATAGAGTAACATTTTGACCTTCACGCACTTCTACAACTGCTGCTGTTGTTCGAGCCACATATGGTGGCACTGAAGGCAAAGTTATCACAAATAAATGAATTTATAAAACAATACTTTTTTTACAGACGCAATTTCAAATTTGAGAATTAAACAGCAACTAAACATGCAATATGAAATATTGGCAAAAATGAAAGAATAAGACAAAAGTTGAGGAAGGCCAAACGAATACAATATCTCCAGATAGCTGTGACGAATGATTAATATCATAATTGTTTAAATTACATACATATATTTAAGCAATTGTCAAAGTGATTGTCATTGTTTAATCTTCTATGTTTTATTTCATCAAATTCATAGAATATGCAATTTTAACATTCTCGCCAAATCTAAATTCATATAAAACTCTCCTAGTTCTGTACACAAGTTTCTTCTAATTCTGTATGCACAAAAATCCAAAACTAAATTAATATCCAATGCATCTGACTTGGTTTTTCGCAATAAGTCCATTTGCAATGACAAATTATTCAAGGTTTGTTCTACTTTTCATCGCTTAATTAATTCATTATTAATTTCATCTTAGCAGCAGGTGGTATGTAAAAATTTCTGCTGATTCTCTAACGACTCACCTGTCCCTGATTCCATTTATTATATTTGATAAACAATATAACAAAGGTAAGAAAACATTTAAAACAAAATGTTTAATCTTAAAAAGAACGAAACAAAAACAGTATGCTTAATAATTTTTTTATCTTATTATGTTAATAATCTTTGACCTCTCACAAATCTTGAAAGATTTAATTAATATTTTAGTTTATTTATTTTTTAAAAAAATCTTGAATTTTATGCCCTCTCTAAAAAAAATTGATTGATGGACATCCTTTTTTCCTTTGATTAACATCTAACTAATACTGTAGTTATGTAAATGAATAAACAAACGAAGATATCAGTTGATGGAAAATTATCACAATAAAAGCTGATAATCACACAACTGATTCTCCGTGTCCAACATGTATATGTTAGTTATATGATCTTTTCTACCGAAAATTTTATTTAATTTAACATTTAAAATTGCACAATTTAAAAAAATCGATTTGGCAGATTTTATGAACTAGAAAAATTTGCATTGTTGCAAACACAAAGTTTACACCCTTTATGAGCATAAATTTTGTTTACATTTGTATTCATTATCGGACGAATAAAGTGACCTTTCGTAATCTCTGCATGAACGAAGAGAGTAGAAAAGAGAGAAGATGAATCTAATCCTGAAGTTCCCACATTTAGCCAAGGGAAAGTGAGCTTTCCTTCAGCACACAAGACTTGGAAAACAGTTTTAATCAACAAATCAAAAATAATAAATATTAAGAAAGATGAATTAATAAGCTAATGGACTGTTATGCTTTCAAGACAGGGAAAGGGATTAGAGTATCTTCATTTTGAGATCTATGCATAAAATCTGGCAGGCCTATAAAGGTCATTGTTAATCTCAATTTATCCTTTCCTTATTATTTTCCTAGAAAACTAATCCTTGCCCTTTCAAGGCTCATTACACATCTTGTGGTATGATCAGTATCAGTCATTAGTATCAATCATTACGCATAGTAACCGTGCAAAATAACATTAAAGTGCGTTGATTGGTAATTTGTTCATTAACCAAATATTTACCTCTAAGTCGAAGATAACCGGTTTTTGAAAGTATTGGATCGGTGTTCACCTGACATGAGTAACCACCTATATCATTTTCCTAAAATGGGTGTCTTTGGATAATTTGGTAAATTTAAAATTCAATTATTATTTAAATTTTTTTGAACTTTGCCTGACCTGGACATCCTTGATGACTAAAATCCATTTGTTGTTCTTCATGGGTCGTTTAATATCATATTTGTGTCGTTGTCGAAATACCTTAAATTTAACTTGAAAACTTTGAATTTGAGTTGGAATAGTTTCATTTCTAACCCGCATTGGATAATATATAAAGACAATGAAAACTCCAAAACTTCAAAAGAATTTTGCAATTAAGAGATGAACGGTAAAAAATAAGAAGAAAGGCAAACTTTTTCATCAAAACCAATTAATCTTGGTGGTGTATCTGCTCGAGCAAATGCAACCTGCAAAAAATATACATTAGCTAAGTAAATGATCAGATCGAATTTAAACATTTTTTGTTTTTGTTATCTGAGTTTATCAAGCCTTAACGATAATTCATTTCAGTGGTACTATGAGTTCTTGGATATCTTGCCGAATATATCAGATTGGGTATCAATGGATTTCTAATTCAAAATACATTAATCAATAAGCTTTCATAATTGCAGTGATGAAGTAGAACAAACTTTTTTGGGCAAAATTTAGAAATTTGGATGTCTAATCGAGTTTTTGTTAAACTTTAAAGTTTCAAGAAATTTTCAAAAATTTAGCGAAAATTTCTCTAGGTTCTGAAGATCTATCAAATCATATCTTCATATCTTTTTTATTTTTTTTTTCGTTATTTTAAGTCCTACTAAAGTAGGAATATAGAAATTATATAAAAATTCAATTAATACCATATGTTTTCCAAGCTTTGATATCTGGCATTTGAATTCAACATCCTGACCTTTAATTGCGGTAACATTTTCCATTAGAGGTTCAACGAATGTAGGTATCGACTGTTTACCGCATGCTGCAATAAAATCTCAATTTACAAATTTTTTAAAAAATTTTAAATAAATGGCCACTGCACATCTATCGATTTTTTTTAATTTATAAACTTCGTTCTTATTTGAATGAAAAATGAAGAGATTGAAATCGAGAAGGCAAATTTATATTTTCCCTTTTGTTAATGATCCATCCAATTTGATAATTGCAAATTGCTCGCTAAAGTTGTTCCGTTGTTAGTATGTCTTATTGGTAAAATTGTAAAAATTTTCTTAAATAGAACATTAAATTTGCCTAAGCGGTTTTTGTCACTCTGCATTTTCTGAAGATAAGATGAAAAGGAATAGAAATAAATTAAATGAATCGAATTGAATTACTATCAAACTTGCTTTAACATGGAAAAATCGATTGAAAAAAAGACACCCAATTCAAATATTCTGTTTCTCTTCTTCATTTTATCTTCAAAATTAAATCTTGAGGAGAATGATCTAAAACAGGCGTAATTTATTGCCAGATCAAAAATATATATGCTTCTTTGAAGGTAATTATTGCAATTTATTTAATTGAGAATTTGATGAAGTTTTGAACAGTTTGTATAAAAAATAAGATTGCGTGATTTCGCGTGTGATAATAATGATGGCGATGATTCAAAATGAATTTAATATCAGGTGACTTGAAGCTATCTTGATGTGGAAATTAAAATATTTTTCTTTCGATACTGAGTTTATTTTTAGATTCAACTATCGTCTCTTATCTATGAATTTTCATTACTAATCAGATTTTGACTTCATTATTTAAGTCTGTTTAATCTTATATTTTTCAATCTCTTTTTATTAAGCCAACCAGTACTAATCACCCAAAAATAATCCATTATACACAATTCTTTAAATAGTTCGAATTATTAGTAAAATCATGCAAAAATTTAATTAATCAACTGCAATAAGTGGAAATTTAATAATCATGTATTATTATTGCACTTTTTTTTCCATAATAGTGGCATGGCAATAAATGACCAGTCAATTGTCCATCTTATCTAATTATGATATTTCTCTTACACAGTTTCAAATAGATATTCAAAAAAAATCAAATAAATTTTTAAATCTTATCAACAAGCAACCGAAAACTGAAAAACCAATACATACGGTTTTTTTTCTTAGCAATTCGAGATGATCTTTTTTTTTCACATTAGAAATTAGGAATTCTTTTTCTAATATTTTTTTGAATTCATTATTTTGGAACTATAGATTTAATTATTTTAGAGTCATATTTAGCTTTATTTTACTTATCTGCTCTAACTACCACTTTTCATTTTTATCCAATTTTTCAGGAAATTAAAAAGAGCTTTGACAAAAGTCTTAATTTTTAAACTTTTATAAAGAAATTTATGAAACGTACAAGAAATTGAATCCAATGAAAATGAAAGAAAAGGACGTCCATATGGTGAAATGATATCAATTTCATTATCCTAAATATCGCATGCTGAATTTCCCAAAGTATTCCCATTTTTTAGTTTCAAAAAAAAGTGTATTGAATCTCAAAAAAAAATGCCAGGATTTTTTGTGTAGTTTTTCAGTTCTCATTTTTTAATGGCATTTATGCAAAAATTGCCGGAATTGCATGCCATAGTAATATTTTTTTGGAAATTTAATTTTTTAGTGAAAAAAATTCTAATTTCTCGAAGCAAAATAAAAATTATATTTGTGTATATCGTGAATCATATCGATTGAACAATTCATTTGATCCAAATTTGATATTTGAGGATAAAAATTACCAAAGATCATATTCGATTTTGATAAAAATTTTCTTTACATAATGCAATTACTATGACAACTGGAAAAAAAAATCAATTGTTTTATTTCAAATGAAATTTCTCTGCCTGTGAAAAAAAAAAAGATTTCTGAAGTGAAATATTTCTTTCCTTCTGAATAATTATGGTTATTTGTCTAAAAATTAATTTTAATTACTTTTATTGCTGACGATCTACTTAATGAAATTTGGATTCGGTATAAGCTTGGAACTGCTAAAAATTTATATATTTTCATTATCAAATGACAAATAACCATAACTATTTAGAAGGAAAGAAATATTAGGCCTACGTTAGACCGAAGATATTATAATCATCAAAAAGCTTTAGCGCGAATAACACAAAACAGTTCCTTTACAATAGTTTTTTTTATAATCCTGAAATTCATGAAAGATAAAATTGTTTGACTCATCCTATTTTAATTTGGTAACGATTAATCAGAGTGGTATGCAAATTTAGTTAGGCGCTATATCATCGACATATCAGATAAACATCGCATTACTAAGAGATATAAGAAGTTATCAATGATGTCCCTTCATTTTCGTAATCGATAAAATTATTTTTGCTTGTTCTGTCTGAAGCTAATGAAAGTTAGGAGAAAACATGTAATTTTACCTTTAAAAATATAACAAAACACGGGTGGCAACAATAATATAGAACTTGTAGACATCCTCTGAAAATGAAGTACTTCCGGTGGGTAAGTGTTGGAGCTCGGATAATTACAACGAATCCATCTTCTCAATTACATATGAAGAACTTATCAAAATCCACAAAAATTGTAAGAAATTAGGCTTCTATTGAGTTTGTTTAGCTTATGATGAGAAAAGAGTCTCAGTAGAGAAATGCCAAGATGAAGGTCATCATTGACACTTGTTAAGACTTCATCAAATTTAGAATCATCCAGACATGCTAAATTTATCCTTATACTGGCATAAAAACATGCGTAATGAGTGCTTATAGACACTTATAAACTTCACGATCATTCGGATCCATCCTTTCATCAAAATTTTTGATCATAATATGTCATAATAAATTATATTGATCAATGAATATAAATATTCTGTTTCTTGTTCTATATTTCTAAAGTCATTATCATGACTTTTTGAAGTCTGATCTCAGTTCAAATTTAAGGGAGTCTAAATGTCTTCCTTTTGCTCTAATGCAAGTTGTTTGTAATGGAAAGATAATTTTAATTTAAATTATAAGCATAAAGCAATGATTGTGATACTAAATGGTAGTTGGGATGTATAATCAAATTATTATATTAAAATGTCTTCCTTACGAGAGTCATCAGTCTTCTTTTGCAACATATCATATACACTCATGAAAATTGCACAAATGGATTCAGAATAGCTTCTGGGCATAATAATGTCCATTTTAATCATTCAAATATCATCCGCAGATGCAGTCATTTCTGAATGAAAAATAAATTTTATTTAACACAAATAAGTATGCAATTTCCGCTTCTTACCAGCTTCCAAATTCTACTGACCACGTTCTTTTGAAAACTGAATTAAATATAACTGAGATTTTAACTAAGATGAAAAAATGAGATATGAATTTAAATTTCCTGTCAAAACAAGATGAGAATCAATGTAACGCTACAAGAATGTTACAAGGATTGTCGGTGTCAGTAAACAATTCAAAAAATCGATAAAATAAATAAATATTATAAATTGTGCGAGCAGTAGCATCATAGTACATGAATAATATATTTTGGATGATAATTCTATTCATAATTGTGATAATTATACGTGCCAATTACTGGACCTCTAAATTATATAGATTGAAAGATAATTTTGTTGTTTAAATCCGGAAGAGGATATTGGTCCATCCAGATCGACGCTTTTAAAAACCGAATGTGAAAAAAATGTCACTCAGCCGGTTAATCGATCAGTTCATTTCAAAATTTTAAAACTTACCAAAACTTGCTGTTTGTACTATCAAAAACAGTCTCGATAGCAACATGGTAAATAATTATTTAATAAAACAAGGCTTTTTGCAAGATTTCAAAGTAGCCAAGCAATAATATAATTTGAAAAAATAATGTAAATTTAGAAAAGCATCAATGATTTAGAAGATCAGCACTTTCAGCGAGAAGGACTGTACGTAGTGATTTCTGTGTAGTAGTTCAGCTGGAATGATATCGTAATGGAAATACCAGCAGTATTATAGCGACCTTCCCAAATGACTATTCCTGGGAGAAAATATTCAGAGAAAATGTAGCAAACTGTCAGTAATGATTGAGGATAGAATGAAATAAGAGATACTTAATTTTATGATAGAGGAATAACATATAAACGATTTCAAACAGGCGAGATTTCATTTTTCATAGAAGAGGCGGACTGAACCACATATACATATTTATTTATTTCCTTATAAAGTTGCAAACAGTCGCATAAGCACAACGACGTAAAAGCGAATATTAAATTAAATGGATCATGCATTTCCATGAAATTCATAAATCTTGCGTTTCCGTGAAATTCATAAATATTGCATTACAAATAATTTATTACTATTTTAAGGAATTTATCATGGTTGCGCAATCTTTAGCATTGCAATTAGATTCATGAAAAGACAACAGAACTCAATAATATTTATTCATTTTTTCGTTTTAATTTCATTGTATAAAATTAATGTAAAAATCAACAGAATCTGAACACAGTGAAAATCATTATTTTTCGAAAATTGATTAGCCATAGTAATGGGACAAGATCTTTCTCTTCAAAATAACTATCACAATTTATCATCAGTTTCTTCAGATTAATTGTTTGGACACAGTTTTATTTGCACTTTTCGATAAATGAGTATTTAAAAACGCAATGTTTTAGAATAATTCTCTGAGAAAATCCAGTATCCAGATAATAGAAACTCATTAAGCTGATTTTAGAAAACTACATTCCTAAAAAAGTATTAGTTATCTATTCTAATGACTATAAATATTCCTAAAGCAATCATTTTACGGAGGAAATAATCCCAAAAATCTAGAAAAAATGATGCAATCACATAAAATGTAATTGTTTCCAGATATTGACTTTGTAATCCAGAATCCGAAAACTCGTAACAATTCTACTGATTCCTGGAATAAAAGATTGAAAAGCTCCAAATTTCAAAAACATGATAAATAAAATATGCAAAGTGTATAATGTTTGAAACAAGAAGAAGAGTAAGATTTGGCAGAATATATGATTAGGATAAATAATGATTTCAAATGAACTGAAGGAAGAAATTAAAATTGAGGCCTAAATAAAAATGAAGACATCATGTTTACTTATCTTAATTCATAAGAGATCAAAGATAAAAATTCTGTTTTCGTATCTTTGATCTCTTATATTTCGTTTTTCAAAAAGTACGATAAGGCTGGAAATGAAGGCAAAGACGAGAAATTCTGATTAGAGAATGGTTTTTTCCAAAACCGACTAACTCAAGTCGGAAACCTATGAAGGATCTGACGTGAAGTAATAAGAAAAGTATGATAAATGAAAAATTATAAAAACTTATTTTAAGCTAAAAAGCACTTAGTCTGAGAAAGGTTGGATACGTTGTTTATCTATATTAAAAAAAAGATACATCAAGTTATAATAAATATAATTATTGTCATACATTGTTTTAAGCATCTTGCAGACACCAAGTATAGGTACCGTTAAATCCAGTGAAATGGAAGAGCGTCATGATCATAAACCATATATATTTATTATCGGTTACTGGTAAATACTGAAAAATGAAAAGGAAAAAAATTTGTACGCAATCGAATCATATAAAAATGTGCAATATCAGATATGATCATACACAATATAGACGGCGCTACGAATAAAAGAGCTACTTTTTTCTTTTCCAATTAACAAGACATTCTATCAGATTAAGGGATCAGAATAAAAAGAATAGAACTTTCTTGAAACAGTCATTATCTTAGGAAAAAGGAATTAATTGATCCAGGTACAGTCAGAGCTATTTATATTTTTAGAATATCAATGAGGAAACAGGGTTGATTATATGTGCATAGTTCAACTTAAATTAATAATTCTATACAACTTAAACTGATAATGGAATATCTAATAATCCAAATCACATGTAACCATGTGTCCTTGAGTTAAAAGATGACTTAGTAGAGACAAAACGCATTAAAAAACGTAGGTATATGAATGAAATGTAATTAAATTTACATAAAGTGACCATCCTGGAAATTTCGGATGTTTGGAAGTTTGCGGTCCCAACATCATTGGACGTGGCCAATTCTTGCGACCTGGTGGTTTCACGCAATACTTATGTATTGATGTTCGAACCAAATTTAGTAAATTTCTGTCCATAATGCAGCAAGTAATAATAGCCTGTAAACAACAAACACACAATTATTACTTGGAGTTTCAGTCAAAGGAAAATTTACTAATTTACTGAAAATAAGGGATAGAAAAACAATGATATCCGACAGACAACACTATGCATTAACAGGAGAAAACTCAATGGCAGCATGCCTTTTTAAAGTGAATTATAACATCCATACTTTCAAATATGAACTTGCTCTAGGTGAGGATTAACTTAACAATTCCTATAAATATTACTAACGGGAAATAATCCGTTATAACATACGGCAACCAGCTCCATCTTTACAAGTCTACAACAGATGATCATTTAATGATCCGGATCTTAGACCATCGATGAAATAAAATAAGGCGAAATGCAATGGGTGAATCTCACATCAGAAATGAAAGTAAAATGTGGAAAATGTAGCGGTGAACTGTACAGGATTGTATCAATCACTTTTAATTCACTCATTAACATACCATCAAAATCAAAAAAATAATTCCATTGGATGGAAAAAGCACTGAATTAAGTTTATATAACGTCTTTCATTCTTTTACCACCAATCACAAATACACTCCAACGATCGATTAAACTAATCATAGATATCGTTAAAAATGTTTTAATATCTTCTTTACCAGTTCTAAGTGCTCTCTAAATCTTTTCAGTTCTAATCTCAGATGATTGCCTGATCAGTATATCAGTTGATATTTGGCCTCGCATATTTGATATGCTTTCTCTCTCCTGTAATATTATTTCATCCTTTTTATGATTAGTCACTATTAATCATGGCTTGAATCTTTGCGCTTGCACCGACTGCTTTTAGCTAAATTTGATAGTGCAAAATATTCTAGCAGAGCATTTCTTCCTAGCTTCCAATGGAAGGACCAACCCTACAACACTTCCCAGTGATGGCTGTTCCCGATTGCAAGATGGTCAATGTTTACACTTGATAATATTATGTAGCGAGTCATTCTTGCAATTGTCAACATTCATACAGGTAGGTGTGTGTGTAGTATATAGGTGTATTCTACTTTCTAGATTATGCCGTTCAAGGTACGAGAAAAAAGTTTCTTTATCATCTTTTGATTATGCCTTCTTCGAAATATCCAGACCGAGCATTCATTGTTTCATATTTGATAGATTGCCCACATTTTATGCAATTGCTGCTTACAGGTGCAAGACTTTTTAGAACTTTTATTCAAGCTAAAACACATATTCGAATCCGAAATTAAGATTATTTCAGATTTTAGCTTCCAATTAATGTGATACTCAAATTTTCAAGATAGTTCATATACAGAAGAAAATTTTGAATGCATGTCAATCAATCTACCAGAAGATTCCTTTTCATCATCGCGGTCATTTTTAAAGTCATTCCCCAACAGGAAGCAGATTTATGGACCGAAACAGAACGAATGAATGGCTTGCAACAGGTTTTGGAACTTTTCAGCCTGAAATGATTATAACATTTCTTTTTAACACTGTTCTAAAACGAGAATGCAAGTAAAGATACGAAACGTATTTCGTCTTTTTTATGAATTAAAAAATTTGTATTATTTAACTTATCATTAAAACGTCTGCACTTTCTGTTTTGCAGTGGCGTACTTTGTGCTCTCGATACACGGTTCCGCTGGCTTATATGAAAGATTCAAATGCGCGTATCACAATTTTTGCGCCGGTTAATGATGTCTTTACTTACAATCCTAATATTCGTGCTTTAAGCCAAAAGGAAATTCTGGGTCATATAGGTTAGTTTGCATTGTGCATAAAGTTTATTAAAAATAATATTCTTCCCTGCAAAAATTGGTTGAAGTATGGTGTAACTGCTAAGAGATTTACGGCATTCTGATGATTCATTTATAATCATTCTCTCCATTCATGAAAATATTTTGTATCCATTCCTGATTTCTAAATATTAACTTTTCTCTTGCAGTGGATACACAAATTTATGAGCTTAGTGAAAATCGAAAATGGGATAAACAAATGCTTATCCGAAGTACAGTCAACAGCGGATATATGTACATAACACAGTTTGTAAATAATCCAAAAAATTATGTATGCTTTGCATTTCCAATTTAAATATAATTTTTAATTTCATTCAGTCGGTAATTTATTTATTAAATGGCAAATCAAATTAATAAATAATTAATAACCAATCATTTTTTGCGTGATTAATTGTTTATTTACTTAACTGCTTCCCTATTTATTTACTTTATGCAAATTATCATTTTCATTTTAGTCTTATTTTGCAAATAATGGAATGCTTTGCAATCATGCAACCAACGAATGGGGAATTATTAGCGGTCAGCAATATTTGTTCAAAATTTGTACACCGATAGGACATCGACCGTATCCAGGAACCACACTTTCGTTTATAAGAGATGAAGACAAAATGTCCTTCTTTGATCAGTCATATAATAACTACGATCTCACGTAATACGTTTTGATAAAAATCAATTTCATCATAAGAGTGCGAGATAGATCATTTGAAATCTGCTAAAGCATGCAGGATGATCATCTGTAATATTCTAAGACATACAATTGGTGATCCGTGATCTATTAAAGCATGTAATATGGTTATTTGTAACCTGCTGCGTCTGTAATCTGCTAACCATGCAAAGCATGGAAATATGATATCTGTATGCTTTCACTTTGTTCATTTTAAAATTTGAAATATTTCAGTGAATTGAAGAATGTGCTCAATCGTGTACCAGATGTGGCGCTAGCAATTTTCGGTAGTTCAGCGTGGAATGGTTTTCACACTTTTTTTTTACCTGCAAATCAAGCATTTCTGAAGGTTCACACTAGCATCTATTGAATATAAAATCAAGTTATTTATTTATTTTAACCGTTCTGTATTTATACATTGCGAAGAACATTCATAACAATTCAATTATTATACAACTGACTATTCAAAAATTTAAATAGCGCTGATTTCAATCTAAATATTAAGCGAAAATCTCCTACTCTTCTGGAACAAACTAGAAAATAACAAAAAATCTAAAAATATTCAAAATTGAGCAGTATATTCAAAACGCATTTTATTACTATATATTTGCTCAGTTTACTATTTCTATAAGGCAAAGCCAATTAACTATATTTTGAGCAATCTTTATGATAAAGCTAATGAGCATATCTATTATCAAATCCTCATCTTGTTGTGGGAGATTTAATGTTTTTAGGTAGCAGATCGCAATCGCATAGATCGTGAAGTGTTATTGGCTCATGTAACGGGTATAAATTGGGTACTTTTCACTTATCCATGGCTTTATGATCAAGATATACACTATTATCCATCTATACGCTTTTCCGCTAATGTCATTGAGAATAATTATGATTTAAAATTATGTATTCGAAATATCACCGATCATAGAACCGGACGATGGGATCGTAATTATCATAAATTATTTTTTAATTTTATAATTGAAAGGTTTTACAAGAATAATTTCAATAAGCAATTGCTGTTTTTAAAATTTGTAATAATCGGACAAAACAAAAAAGATCATTTTCAATATTAGTCATCTAGCAAACTTATTGATTAATAATAATTCAATAAATCTTTTTACTCAGCTTATTTTAACTTATGCTTCGCTATATGTTGATAGTTTACGCGGTCTCGGAAGTGCATGAACGTTATGGACAATTTCGTCGTGGTGCAGTTTGGGCTAAAATTGTGGTACCAAATATTCCAGTTCAAAATGGAGTAGTTCATATTATTGATAATGTTCTTGGCATTATTACTAATAGCATTGATCAGGTCTAGTTTTCTCTTCTGTTAAATTTCACGTGTTGTGTGAACTTCTTTGTAATCCATTATTTAAGTGAAAGTTAAACAAAGCGAAGAGATAAATTCACTCATTAAATGAATTTTATTGGTATATTTATGGACAATCAATTTGACATTACTTGCTTTCTGAAGAATTTATTATAAGCTTACAAGGTGTTTCATCATGTCGATGATTAAGGATAAGGAAAGTTTAAATCACGACTGGATTAATGGAGGTCATATATTTTTTTTTTTATAGAGAATCATTTGATTAAAATATTTAATTACTCTAAAAACTCCGTATTTCAAGAGAACTCCGTAGATTTCTAGAATTATGGATATAACTGTTTCTTAAAGCTCTTTTTATTTCACTTATTTCTACTTCAAAAATTACAAAGTAAATCTCAAGAAATGTGATGCAAGAAAGTGTCACGAAATTGAAAAATAAAAGAAGAATTTCGTTTTCGAAACATTGGAACTGAAACAATTCAGCAAGAAATGTCGAACAATCAGTTAAGAAAAAAATAATGATTTGATTTTTTAATATACCTGAATTGAAAAACAATTTCAAGTACTTTCTATAATGATTATTTGAGTTACAAAGGTCTTATTCTGAAATATCAGAATTTTATCAATATAACAATTGTGTGAATCCTTTCCTTCTTATTTAATGTCATTCTAAAAGCGGAAATTAAAAACACCTGGCCAAAGTCATATCGACTTATTAATAGGCAAAAGGAAACCCCTAAATATTAAAAGATAATGCTTTTGGTATCTAAAAATTTTATGTATTTATGGTGAAAACTGATACTAATTACTTAATTAGTAATTGAAAAATATTCAATTACTCTAAAAAATACCTATGTTCTTTGACTTTTTGCGAGTTAAAATAAGTATTCCCACTTCAGCTTGTTATGAATAATCATCGTTGTACAACTTTAATCCGTTATATGAGTATGATTGGACAAATTGTCCGCAATTATTTCTCAACAAACGGTGGTATGGTGACATTTTTTGCGCCATATAATGAAGCATTTGAGCGAATTCCGGAATATATCGAGAGAAGACTTTTAAGGGATCGAATTTGGCTTGAAAAGGTTTTATTTAAGTGTCAAGATTTAGGTGTTTTTCATTTCTTGAATACATATTATATCTAAAGAAATTTATACTATATTGTGATTATTCTTAACTCCAGAGTCTTTTTATTCTTTCTATATTTCATAAAGTCACTTGAAATGTAATTTCAGATTCTTAAACTTCACATAGTTCCAAATAAAGAATTGACCAGCAATGAAATTACTAATGAAACAATCGTGAATACAGTAGACAACATTCATCAGTTGTATTTCGTCCGAAGTGAATGGCCCAAAAATAATATCAGTAAGTTTTCCAAGAATGACGCTAACTTATGCTTTTCTCCATCATATTTATTCAGCAAATTAGTTATAATTCTAGACTATTATGTTATTGGTGGCGGTGTACAAGCAGCAGTTTTGATGGATAATGTTGCAGCCGTGAATGGCATCGTAATTATATCGATCGTGTACTTGGGGTTGCCATATCAGACGCTATATGAAGTGATGCGAAATGATTCTAGGCTTCAGTAAGTATCAGTCATTACTGATTGTATTTTTAAAGGAGAAAATCTCTCATTTTTTCAGGACATCTTATTCAATACTTCGAAATTTGCAATTGCGATATTCCTTGGATCCATGGCAAGTTCTAACACCACAACAGAATTTCACGTTGTTCGTGCCAACTAATGAAGCTTGGGATAAAGTATCGCTCAGGCTGTGTTTATTTTTTCACTAATTTTTATTAAAAAAGAAGAAAAATTACTTTCTTACTAATTTTCTATTATTTTCATGTGCTATATTCTTAATTTCTTATTTATCTACTTCTTTCTTCCATCTCAATCATTTACCATAAAATAAACTGATTTCTATATTTCTATTTAGGTGCCAACTTCGCAGAAATTCAAAATGACAAACGGTAAAAAATGGTTAGCATTGCAGTATGTTTTTAAACGACATATTATTCAAGGTCTTGCCCTTATGTATGCTGATCTAAGGGAACGAACTTATGTGATGATGAATGATGAAAAAGTTGTGATACGCCGAAGAGGACGTTGTTCGTCTACTAATTTCTTAAAAAAAAAAAAATAAAAAACGATCTGAAAAAAAGAAAAAAATCTTCATATCTTCAAAATCTTCATTAAAAAAAATCTTCAAAATAATCTTCATATAAAAAAAAAAAAACCTAAAGAGACGTCATGATGATACAATGATGTCTTATATTATGCGACAAAAAAGATTTTGATATCAAATCTTATTCTTGGTATTATGAGATTCTTATCAATATGTTATTTCTTTGAATCAAATCAATGTGTTACAATTTAGAAATAAGAATTTGAATTAAGCTTTTTCTAATGCAAAAGTTCCTGTCACTTTCCAAGGGCCGAAGTCATTATTTTCTCGATATGTAAAAATTATATCGTCAGGAAATCATGTTTTGCAGCTTTCGAACTTTATTGGCCTCGTGGTAATCGTGTCGCACATATAATTCCCGGCGGTGAAAAAGCTGGTATCAATGGTTTTATGCATATGATCGATAGTGTACTGATCTATGAACGTGATCTAGAAGCTCTGGCTTCCTCGAAGCTAAATTTAACGTATTTGTTGCTAATCTCACTTTTAATATGCATCTCATTTTTTTGATGATAATTATCCTGAGAGCTGCTTAACTTTGCAATTACATATTCATTATTAAACATAGTAGTAATTTTAGTTTCTGTTCCTTCGATATTTTGGTGATGACATATAGAAATATTTGAAGTTCTCGGATACTCTGATACTGTTGCTTCGTTTTGTATTATCATCGGTTGTCAAATTAAATTCTGAGAGTTCCATAAAATAAAATCATTTTTCTCTTGTTCTAATGATTTGGACTTGACATTACTATTCTTATACTTCTCTTTTAATTACAGAAACAAAAAGAACATATTTTAGTGATTAGTTTCTATTTCATCAATAATGATAAAATAATTAGGAGTCATTAAATGTATGAAAATCAATTCGAAAAATCAAGTTTATATTAACACAAGAATATTTTTTAAATTTGAAATGCTTGAAAGACATCATAATTCGAAACTAGCACACGATACTTACTTAACGAACCTTGTTCCTTCTACGAACTCATGATGATTATTAGATATTATGAGGAATACTGATCGTAAGCTACTTATCTAATGTTAATTTGAGATCAATAACACATGTTGCATGATCTAGCACTTCAACTATTCCAGCATTGATGAAAAGCCATTTCGCGATCCTGCAGCACATTTGTTCGTCATCTGATTACTTTAAGAATTAATCGAAAACCGTTTCATATTTAAATATCTATACACAAGTTGCAATGCACAAGAAAACTTCATGTTGATTTCTTGATCTGGAACTTGTTCTTAAAATGCTATTTTTAACTAGAAAGATATTTCTGATGAAGGCATCTGTCAAATGTTTCAGTGATAAATTTACTCATTACAAGAGTAAACTTTATCACCGATTTGATCCATATGTTTGATGGGTAGAAGAGAAAAAAAAAATGGAAATTCCATCTTTTCTTTTTCTCATATCCGTCTTATCACTCTTCCCATTCTTTTTTTTTTTTTCAACGGACAAATTCTCCTTTCGTTTTGTATAAT
This sequence comes from Dirofilaria repens, assembly GCA_008729115.1. NCBI lineage: Eukaryota > Metazoa > Nematoda > Chromadorea > Rhabditida > Onchocercidae > Dirofilaria > Dirofilaria repens. Next base: position 1,234,735 of record SNRZ01000009.1, read on the forward strand.
TTGACACAATTCGCATAGCGATAAGGATGGTTGTTAAAATTTTCTCCAAAAAATTTCACTTCATATTACAATTGACAACAATTTTCATAATAAATCGTGATATCAGTAAGGCTCAAGATGTTAAACAGGTGAGCTTTTGATTTTTTTTTATTGCGATACTTTGAATAAGCGAATGAATATTACAGGAAATCTTCGCCTTAGCTTTTCACGTCATTACTAAATGATTTTTCTGCCGTTCTTTTCCTGCTTTTGAACTTTATTAGATTAGAAATTAGGGCAGTAATTAGAATTTATTTCTATCATGAATATTTAATAGACTTTTCCGATTAATTTGTATTGTGCTGCTATGCACATGCAAAATTTCTTTCTTCCCATCACTAACATTCAACTGAATCCCTGCAACAAAAAAATTCTACTTGATTTGATCAAAATAAATATCAATTCGTCAAGAATCAAGCATTTTTTCGCTGTACAGTGCCAAGCTTCGTTATTTTTACGGATTTAAATTCTAATTATTCTAATTAGAACTATAGAATTCCACTTCAAATCCAATAATTCTGTCGTAGGTTTTTTATGCGCAACTTTTTTTACGATTTTTCTTTTGACTTCTTTAATTACAAATTATGAAAAAAAGTTTAAAAAAAACTTTCTTGTTTAGTAATGAAACAAAAATTTCGGTTTGATGTTAATATGTAAGTTGAAGTTAAAAATTAAACCTATGATTGGAAAATAAAAGATTTATGCATTTTATGGAAAAGCTTATACTTATACTGTAAATATTGAAATAGAATTTCGCCGACGTTGCATCGCAATTAAATTTTTGATCTTAAATTATAAGTTTTGCGAAATGCTCGAATATTTTAGGAACTTTTAGGAACTACGAAAGCATTTTGCTTACGATGACAAGCAGATTAATGTTGTAAGCTCATTGTTGTTACAAATGAAGGAAATTGCGCATGGCCAAGCATACGGGAATCGAGTTTTCAGTCGAGATGTAAGTTAAAGTTTATATAAATATAGTTTATAACAAAATCTATCCGTCATCAGCGAGCAATCTTAGATGCTGCATTAGTATTTAACAGTTAAGAATAAATATTGAAATTGAATTATTTTGTTAGTATTAATAAAGTGCGAAAACTTTAGGATATATTTCCGATGGGCTATAGTCGTGAATATTGACATTTCGCTAATCGAGAAAAATAATTCAGTGCTATTTAGTTACATTGCAGAGTGCTGCTGATAGCAAGAAGGACGTATCAATTAGTACAGAACAACCAAAAACAATCAGTAAATTAACACCGTACTTGTTTGAAGGTTTGCTATTTCGATATTGACCTATTATGGCAAATTAAAAGAAGAGTCGATTTAAAAGTTTATTCGATCAGAATTCATTCGAATAATTATCTTCCTTCAAGGTGACATATTTCTTTCAACAAAGCAAGCAATGATCATATTGGAATCGCTGGCCAAGAAAAATGGGACGAACAGAAGAGGCAAACAACGTATGGCTCATGATGCTCCTTTGTATTTGTTTAATGGAGCCCAAAGAAGGAAACGTTTCAGCACCGATCCTGAAGCTAAATGGTTTCAATTTCCCATAAAGTATCGATTTGACGAATCGCTTGGTAAGTTCATTTGACTAATCGATTCTAGGAATTGTCCTAAGTCTTCCTACGCATCTCCAGATTCCATTCCGATCTTTTCTTAAACCCGAAAATTCGATTTCCTTTTGCTTTATATTTAACTTACTATCTTGACTACCAATTGTGTTGCCCTATGGTATTCTTTAGAAAATTCTCCATTGAGAACCCTTTCAAATTACTTATTTTCATATTTTCGCGAGGAATCGTAAGACGTACAGTATTGTTCTTATTAACTTAAGCAGGGATAGAACCGTATCTTATCAACAACGTAAATTTCTCTGATTGTATCGCTTGTTCTTCCATCAATCGCATAATCATACACACACTCATGATGTTTTCGTCCACATCTCGTAAAGCGTGGTCTGCTTGATTATTGTTTGATCTTACATGATGAAGTTCAACTCATTTTATATAAAATAAGAATCCAATTTTTTTTTTTTTCTTAGCAATATCTATTATTTAGATTAAATTGTTATTTTAGATATTCTACAAATTAGTCAAATTCTGAAAGCATTAGGGACATGGCAAAGCAGTACATGCATTACATTTGAAAATGATCAGGAAGCCAGCGGCGATTATCTCGAATTTTTTGAAGGTGACGGGTGAGTTCCCCTATGTTTACAATGAATTAAGCAATTTTTAGCTTTGACTTTTACAAAAAGAGAATCCATTGTAATTTAAGCATTTATTGATTTTAATAATACGCAGATGTTATTCAATGATTGGTCGTTTCGGAGGCAGACAAGGTGTATCAATTGGCAAAGGATGTGAAAGGGTAAAAGTTCATTTATGTCACTTCAGAATTTTCATCTTTCAGTGAATATTCCAAATTACTTTAAGCACTCATTAAATATTCTTTAAAAAAATTCTTAGCGATATGCTCACTAACATAAGAATAAAGGTATTCTTGCCAAATCTGAATATTCCTTTAAATTTATTACATTTCAGATAGGTACTATTGTACATGAACTTGGCCACACATTAGGCTTATGGCATGAGCAATCTAGACCTGATGCGGAAAAATATATCACAATAGCGAAAGATTACATTATACCATCTTATATTAGCGAATTTTTGAAACGGAGCGAAAATGAAATCACAACTTTTGATGTGCCATACGATCTCGGTTCTATCATGCATTATGGTTCCATAGCATTCAGCGTGGATCAGAAAAGCAAGACACTTCTGACGAGGTATTTCATTAATTGACAATATTTACATAGCTCAATCTAAGATTATTTAAAGCGAGTTATAGGGATCCTTTCTATCAGATGACGATCGGTCAACGAGATTCACTATCTTTTTACGATATCAAATTGATCAATGAAGCCTACTGCAAAGGTAATTCTTATTTAGGTTCAGTTTTAAATTCGGATCAAGTTCATTTGAAACTTTGAATGATTTGGATTTAAATTCAAAATCATTTAGCTATCTCATTTATGTAGGCTACTGCAAAGAAAAAGATGAATGCAGAAATGGTGGTTATCTGAATCCTAGTAATTGCAAAAGCTGTTTTTGTCCGACTGGTTTTGGAGGTTCAAAGTGTGAGACACATGATAGCAGCGGATGTAGGTTTATTTTTTCCTTTTATTTTTTAACAAAGCGACATTTCTTTTATCAAGTAAAATGCAAATTATGGGTCGCCATCTCTGACGCAAAATTATCGAATGATTTTAGCTTCAAAATCATACCTATCTCTTTTATCTCCATTTGTTTAGGCATCTAAAATCGGATAATTATCAGTTAATTAATAGATTAATAAAATTAGTTTCACATCGCTTGCTTACGTCACCAAAGTGGTTTAGCAGAATGCTTCAGCGAATAGCAAATGTGGTGGAATGTTGAAAGCTGAAGTTGACTGGCAACATATTGAATCCCCAGGATATCCCGATGGATATCCGACGAACATTACATGCAACTGGCTTATTGAAACTGATGAAGGTTGGTGAGCTTTTCCGATTCGAGAATTCAGACGAAATATGGATACCATTATCTTTAGAAGAAAGAATTGAAATCAATTTCGAAGATGACTTTGGCATATTTTGTTCTACTACGTGTGTTGATTATATCGAATTGAAAATTGGCAATGATTTGGCCAATACTGGTTACAGGTACTTTGAATCATCTTTTTCATTGTTATGAAAGTTTTTAAATGTTAATTTTTAAAATTTCAAAACCAGCAATATTAATCATTTTCAAACTTTTTGTATCCAACATCTTACTGAATTCATATACACTCTCGAATATAAATATCGTTAGCCTAATTTTATGTATATAGTCTCAAATTTTTTTTTTTTTTTTTTTTTTTTTTTAGATACAGCTATCTATGACATTATTATGATATGAAACAGAATAATTTAATACTTCACAAAATATTACATGCTTAATTCTGCTAGTCTCTCTCGGTTCTCTTCAGTGAAAATCATAGATGTATCTACAATTCAGTGCATCAACATACTGCATACATATCGTATCGCATATTTGTACTTCTACTTCTCTAAATATTACATATGTACGGTAGTCTGTATTTTCCCGCTTTTCAGATAAAATAATCATAAAAGTTTAAATAATATGATTATAAAAGAGGAATGCAAAATAGAATACAATTTTAAGATTATTTTGAATATAGTGATCTGCAATACAAATATGATCTAATACTATATATTTAGTTATCGATCGATGATAATAGAAACTAATATATGCCAAAATGTATCGAAGCGCTATTTCTGTCGACGTATCATAATATCTTCTATCGTGATATCGTAAAAAGATATTTCTCTTGATTCATCAACAAACATAATAGAAAGGCAATAAATATGAAAAAATAAAAAATAAGAAAATAAATAAGAAAAGAAGAGGAATCTTAGGATATGCTGCTATGATAAACCAAAGGATTCACTAATCTCGGCAGTGTATCAAGCAGTCATTATATTTCATGCAACAACGGAAGAAGATTACTGGTTTCAAGCTCAAATTTCGGAAAAGTTTGTGTTGTATATATTTTTAAAATCAAATTTTAACGAGGATATTTGAAATCTATCATGATTCTTATTTTAGCCAAGAAACCAAAACGAATAACACCTGGATTACTTAAAACAACGACAACAGGTGCAATAATTTAACAGATGCAATCATTGATTAAATTATTGCAATTTAAGTTGAAAAGTCGCTATGCAATGCCATCAAAATGAAAGATTGCATATCTTTTCAAATGGATGATCATAATAATTGTTTGGTTTTTAAAAATTTCCAATTTTCTTGAAATTTTAACTAAATCACAAATTTGTAAATGTGGAATTATTCATATGGAATCCATTACTTTTTTGATTAAATTAAAACAAGCAAGAAAGAGAGAAATTTTTCAGAAAACTTAAATTTTCAGTTCCTCGCACAACGATATATGGAGAAGATATTTGGTCGAAATGGGGAGAGTGGTCACAATGTTCTCGATCATGTGGTGCCTGTGGCATACAGTCCAGGATACGGACATGTAAAACTGCACAGTGCAGGTCCTTCTGTTAGCTTTTCTATATATGCATATATTTCTGAAATCTCATTTATATAGACAAATCAATTGCAGTGGTAAAGCACAAGAATTTTCAACCTGTAATCTGCAAGCATGTCCAGTAGATCCCAAATGTGCTAAAGTTAAATTCAAGAATCGACTATGCGCTGATGGTCACACGTGTGGCAAGTATACCTTTTTATTCGTTGATGGTAGTGTTGATGATAATAGTGATGATAAAAAAAACATAGAATAGAGATATCAACGATTAAGATATTATTGACGTGATAACAAATAATTAATCAATTATAATCATATATCAAACATTCCATTCCATTGATACCAATGGATTTTGACTTGAATAATTTCGGTTCATATCATTAACAAATTAATCTATCCACTTTTTTATATGTCCTATCTACAGTTACTTTAATAATTTTTGAATTTGTCTAAAATTTAACTTTCAGATACGGAGATATATTATCGAGTTGTAGTCGACCAAGTTGCTGTCCACCATTTCAGAATGTCGATGGTAAATGTCAAAGTGATCAACCTCTTTTGATTTCGTTTGTATAAATCCTTAAGTTCGCTTATTCATGAATGGTAAGATCTTTCTGCAATCTTTATAGTCGTAAATCCAGAAAATTAATTTGAAGTTTTTAAATCGTAGTTCCGGAAATCCGAAAAAAATGCATCAACCTTTGCGGAAATTCCTATTCGGAACGGAGTTTTTTGAACGCCTTCAACAAATTTTGCAAGAGAAAGATCCCTTCTTCTCGAAAAATATTTGCTTTATATTTGAGGAACCTTCATGGCAGCATTTGCTTTTTTTTGCTTATTATTTTACATCTCACTACGTAATTACAAATCCATCAGCTCTGCAGTGTATCTTTCCTGTTCGTTGATTATATTCTCATTCATACCAAATATCATGTTATTTTAACCGAACGGTGTTTGAGCAGAGTAATAGAAATCATAAATTATTGCAATATAAATTGCATTACAACTTAGAGAAGGGAAATTCATATATATATTACCCAATGATAGCATTACTGATGAGTGTTCGGTTCGTGATTCTTTGAGTGAGAAAAAAAAGAAACTCTTAATATCTTTAACATGAATCAGACAAGGAATTTTGATTATAACTTGGCATTTATTTATGAAATGATGAAAATCAATCTTACTTCTTCGAATGATTAGTTTATCAACAAATTAGCTTCCAATGGTTTAAGTACTAGTAATTCCAGTTCTTGGAAATTTTAAAAGTGATTAAACGCCAGAGAGGCATATAGAAAGATAGGATTCCTATTTCAAAGACACAGAAAAACATGAATGAATAATATTTTACGCCTTTACTTAATACTTTAAATTTCACAAAAAGTGATAAATTATGACATAAGCAGCAAAGGAAAGATGTCTGGAAAAAGAATGGGAGGGTAGCATAATTCATACATTTTATACACTACGAAGCAAAATATAACAGCAGTAAAAGCCTATAGATTTTCAACGACTTTAGGAAACAAAAATGGTACAGTCAAAACTGACAAATACAACCAAAATATATTATAACATTTCCAACAGTAAATAAATCATTTTAATTTTATAAAATAAGCTAAATAGCTGATAAGACTCTTTTTTTCTTTTTATCAGTAATCCAAAGATATAGCAGAAGAAAGACTTGGCGCATCTGTTCTTTAAAATGCCTCTTAGTTGAGAAGAAATAGAAATTCAAAATATCCCTTAGTTCAGATGAAACAATATGTTTCTTCGAAAAAGGGAAATATGCTTTCGAAGTAATAAAAAAAAGCAGCAAAAAAAATTTAATATAGATATGAAACGCCATCTGAAAATCACAAGCAAAAATTAGGTAAATCAAAAAGCAATAATGCATTTTTCTCAAAACTATATTCCCTATTAAATTTTGCTAAAAACAGTCGTTAATGAGTTAGAAATTTTTATTAAACAGCGTTTGAGATCTTATAAATTTAAATGTTACTACCAAAATAAATCCTACCAAGACATTTAATAAAATTTCTCAGTATTGAACTCTTTTCCATTAAAATTTGGACTTTCAATGCCGTTTAAAAGATGTTTTCAACAAGAAAACTCAGATTTAGAGAGGAATGGAAGAAAATTTTTATTCTATAGATTTCAAGTTTGTTTATATAAAATGGAACAGCTAGAAATATAGTAATTTAAGATTATTTCCGAGAACCGATAACTAATATACGAGATTCTGGTTAATCAAGTGAAAGAATGCACTGTTTCAGACGAGATTCTTTTGTGCGTTAGAGTAGTTATATTTCGAATTTGAATGCAGCGCAAATATCATCACTACCACCACTGGATAGCCTCAGTGTACAACGCTCAACCGAGCAGCGCAAACTGATACCTGCTTCCGCTATTTCATCAGCCTGAAAAAAAGAAGATATATAAAATGAATATACACAAAACTTTATTGGTATTGAAATCAATAAAAAATATAGAACTATAAAGGATGATGCAGACAAGCAGGGGTCAGAAAACATTCATGATAAACGGAATAGGAAGCTAAAACTTCCGAGAAATTATACAGGAAATCGATAATATCGGCATAGTTGTCTATGTCGATACAAAAAAAAAAATAACGTATAGAAACAATATCGGGTAATATCATCACACGCTCAGGTCCAATACGCAACATATTTCCCAATTATAGTGAACTTAGGATTGCATATTTTTTAAATAAAGCTTAAAATGTGTACTCAAAATTATTCACTCTACTACTTTACCGATAGTTTTATCACCCCGTGTCTATATATTTCAATCCATTTCGTCCTGACCATTCTTCCTGTTTCGAATTTTCCGATGATTTCGCTATATACATAACATTGCCCACCCTTTGGATGAGAGAATCTTTCAACTGTAGCATTTAACATATGGAAAATAGAAACCTACTTTTTCATGACTATACAATGTCAGTTCATCGCTATCATGTGTTGGAAGTACATCCACTTCGAGTTCTAAAAATTCAAAAGTATACAAAATAACGATATAAAAAATAAGAAACTACTTTTACATTCTTTCTTCATTTCTTTTTAGTTTGAAAAAAAATTATTCAATAATTTCTACTTAATTATTCAATAATTTTTAATTGTTCATTGACATGACATGCTGAATAATCAACATAATTACGTTATTTATAACAGAATATACCCTATACATTTACTTTATTTATAATTGAACTAACCCGGTTTATTCCATGCGGCTTTACCAGCAATAAGACCGTCAATAAAATATGTTCGTATTGAGTCCTTTCCACTCAGAACATAACGCCTAAAAAATATAAACACTACAACAACAAAAACATTAATACCATCAAAATATGAGATTAAAATATGAGAAGGCTTCATATTTTAATCAGTCACGGAATATTTTTAGTTATGCAAATCTGCGTTGGGGTAACTCCAACAAAAATAGTGCATCCATAAATTATAAAACGTTTCGGAGTGTTTTTTCTGCAAACTTCATTCAAAAGAAAGGTGTTAATTTGCTAGAATAATAAGGAAGTTTACCTGGTATATACTAGAATAATTTAACAAAATATCCATATAAAGCTGTAATAAAATTACTGACGTATTTATAACTAAAATCTTTTTAAATATAAATCTGTATACAAATGATCAATTCTTGGGAAGTTTACAGAAAACAAGTTATTGATACCTGGATCGAATACTAGTTACGAATGCTTTTGCTGCTTCCTCATCTTTTAGTGTAGGATCGGCGCTATGATGTGGGACGAAAACAATATCGAAATAGAGTGGATGAGATAACTTGGGTTTGGTTTTTATACCATTAACGGCTGGTCTTGCACGCATTCGAGCGGTACTTGTCATTGGTGGAAGGTACATTTCTTCTGCTCGTTTTTCTTCATAGGCATTTTGATTCTAAAACGTAAAACATTGAAAAGACAATGGTTTGCAAGACGATGAAATTAAAAAAAAACATGATTACTATTCGTGAAATTTGGCCTTAAAATTTATAATACTTCTTGTTGTACAACAACTAAATCACTAACAGCAATTAAATGTTCCCTTATTTTTCTGAATGACTTTCAACGCACAGAGAAATTTTTGTTTCGGAATACTTAGCAAACTTTCTAATGTAACAGTCAAATATAAAAAACTCAATAAAACCATAAACCATTTTCTGGTCAATTAAATCACACATCTAAGACCGGATGATTAATCATCGCGGTTTAGATGTAAGTAAACTTAAAAGATTGTATTAAAAACAACTCCAGACTATATTACAATTTACCGCAAGTGCATTGGCATTATCATTGATATCATGAGTTATGCTAGTGACTCCTTCATCAAATACATCCTTAACAGTCAATTGTTCCACACAATCTGTTACAGTTGCTGCCTTTGCTGAATTGGCATTATTGATTATTTGTGTTGTTAGACTTTGGACATGATTTAATTCATCTGCTGTTTTTCTCGCATTATCAACCATTTCTGATGCTTCGAATAACGAATCAATAACCTCATCTAGGGCTGGATCCGGCTAAAAATTGATCAATTACAATGTTTACCTTTCTCAAAACTCACAAACTATCTTAAATAAATTTCTGTTACTACATACACAATTATGCCACTTCAGAGGTGATGATTAACGAGTAAGAAAGTGCAAATTCCTTATTAAGATCTTCATTCCTTATTCTGTTTTAATTATATCATAAATTAGTTAAGCAACAGTTTAAGACACAAGTTATATTAAAAATCATATGTGCAAATAAAAAACAATTTTTTTTTGTATTGATATTACTACTTTCCTGAAAGTACAAAGAGATTTACAAAAAAAACCTGAGCAGTCACAGAATCACTTGAAACGCTGCTTTCGGATCGAAAATTCTTCACGCTTAATGCCAGATACTGTCTGTTTCTAGAAAAATACTATAAATACAAGCTCAAATTTTCGAAAATTAGCAGTTTTTTTTTGAAATTAAAAAAGACAATTTATTTGAAAACGAATTTATTCATATCCCTGTAACTATGCTTGTACAATGCATATAATAAATTGATATATTCAAGCTAAAATTGTAATAGAACTAGTGAAACATTTTAAATTCTCGCCTTTTCAGTTTCCTCACATAAATTTCTTTTAGTTTCTTCATGTTTGTTATTCTGCACATATTGTAGTGTTTCATTATCAATTTTATTTAATGATAGTGGCATTTCAGAAGACTTTGGGATTTCAAGTTCTTTGACATTCATTGGTTGCAACTAAAATATATTTTTTTCATTGCCATAATATTTACATTATTTTGCATTTCTAAGGCCACTGCATCCACTGCATCAAATTTTTTTTTAACTTTCGTTAAATTCTAAAGATTTGTTTTATCCTTTCTAAAAATTTGGATTAGTGTTCAGAAAAATAATACCTCCTGCAGCGTAGTTGAAGAGTCATCAACAATCCCAGTCACTAAGCCTGCCATGAATGGAGAAATATCGGCACCAAATAAATCTAAAAAAACAAACCATTTTTAAATAAAAAACACATTCAAAAAATATTAAAAAAACGAAACAGAAAAGCAGAAAGATATGAAAGAATCAAAGACGCAAAATATAAAACCAAACATTTATTAAGATGAAGATACCCTGTAAACTCTCTTTATGTGTAACTTTTCGATTATGGGCTGCAGATTTGCTAACATTTTCATTATCACGATACGCAATTTTTTCTTTTGAAGGGGAAGAATCTGAGGAGTTGTAGGCAACAGAGGGCGCTGATGGTGTCATAGGAGTAGAATCAAGTAATGGTGTATCCTGCGATGGTAGTGCCGAATTTATTATACTGAATCCTTTCCCGGGAGTAGCCTAAATCCAAAATTCACTGTCATGGCTTCAAAACATGTTTAAAAAACTATGTAAATTTTCGAACTAATACAAAATAATACTGTTTTTTAATAGCACTAAATTTAGTAAGCTTACCATCTTCTTTTCCATGAAATTTTCAACAAAATTCTTATCTTCGTTTGAGAAATCCATACTAATTTTACGTACTTTCATTGGTTCTTCAATGCCATCTAACAAACCATTATCATCCGGAACTTGTGGATCAAATGAATTTTCAGGTATTTGTGGACTTTTGGGAGATAAAGAGATTTTATCCTCCATATCAAAAGAGTACTCAGGATGAGATGGACTTATTGCATTCTGTATATTACTTAAAGACGATAAGTCAGTTGATGCTGTTGGGCTTTGCAGTAACTTAATAGGTTGTACGTCTATCGAAACTTGATCTAAACTTTGAGCTTTCTCCTGGAAGAGTAACATTCATTAAATAAAAAAAAGCATTAAAAATTCTGTACTAACATGTTGGTGTGTAACAGTAAAATCTTTAAATATCAGCAAAACAAATAAAACATTCTTCGAAGATACAAATGATTATACATGCATATGCAAATCAAACAAAACTATACATCCTAGTTTTAATAGTAACCACATGATGCAAATATGGCAAATGAAGCGAACTTACTTTTGTTAATGCAGTTTTTATTCCAGGTTTATCAATTGGTTTTGTTTTTCCCTATTTCACCTCCTTTTGACTTGACTTCAACAGTAACATTCTTCTTCGCACCATTGAGTCTAGATTTTCCCGTAGTGTGAGATTTATCAGCACCTATAACAGATACTCTTGTTGATTCTGTGACTGGTTTTTTTGCATTCGCAGCAACTCGTGACTGTGCAGCTCCAGTTAGCGATTGTCTGAAACAAATTTTGTTGAAATTGTTCGAGAAATCCTGAGATTTAAATTGAAATGCAAAATCCGGCTTACAATTAGGAAACAGGAAATCAGAGGTTGCTTCTAGAGGTAATCGAATTAAAAATTGACTGTAAAAAGGCAAAACTAACCTAACTACCTTTTTCAGCGGTTCACTAGGTGCAGAAAGTGTTGTCGTCTGAAGTGATGCAGGACGTGATAATGACAAATTGGGAGGATTTTTTACTATAATGAAAAGAAAGAAATGAACGAAATGACTATTAGTTTTGCTTTTTTTAAAAAAGTTTCTTAATCTTTCCAACGAAGTTTCGAAACTTTTTGATATATGTTATTTTAATTTATTTTCTTTTTTTCTCTCCATCATTCTCTTTCATAACATGATCTGTTGTTTCATAACATGAAACAAACTTTGAGTGCGTTATAAAGAACAAAAAAACGTGACTTGGTACTATACGTTTTTCATTGAAAGAATAACTGACATTGATAATGAATCTATTCGGCTTATACGGAATTTTAAAAATCGAGAATTATATACTAGATGCAGGTTTCCGCATTATTTTGCCTGGACGAACAACTGATGGTTTTTCCTTCATAGCTTGCGTAAATTTTGGGTAACGTAAATATTCCTCGTTCTTTAATTTTTCCAGCGATGCATAAAGTTTTTCTAGTGAACAAGCACCTTAACCAATGACAATATAGAAATATTAGATCTTAGATATCTGAAAAAAAAAACTATAAAATTCGCTCAAGCTTTGTATCATATGATACGTATATCATTTAAACAGGTTGCGAAGTCATGCCTCCGTTTCGATCCAAAATCTTCTGCTCCGTTCTTATCAAAAATGCTTAATGTATGAGAAGGATAACAGATCCCAAATTCAGACACAACATTAAAACTTAAGAATGTTCTTAAAATATGTACTTACCAGTAATAAGAATACGTGATACTGGTACTGTATGATCTGATGGATACCAAACCAAAAGAAGTGCTAGTGATGTTAAAGCAGCAAATTTTTCGATATTTTCATCATTTTTTAAAGCATTTAAAAGCGAAGTCAGGTCTTTCGAATTACGTTCTGGGTTTAGTACAGTCATTCGCAATGCGCCTTCTCCTATCACCTAAAAAAATAGCAATTTCCAGCTGCAATAGGAATTATAATTATTTATATTTAAAACCTGAGCAGTAAAAACAAACGATAAGCTACTGACCACTTTTACGAAATTTTCATTTCGCTGGAAGTAAATATAATGGAATATTAAACAATTATTAGCATTTCAAAAAAAAAAAAATTACTGTTCATAACGAATTCTTTGATCATTAAATTTCCGATCCCACAATTTCTTTTTAAATATTAATTTTAACAACGATTATTCTCACATACGAAAATGAAACCGACTAAACTAGAAAATGAGGAATAAAAGAATTCGAAAAACAATTAACGATTGAAAAAAAATTCTTTTTTTTCTATTTGATAAAGTAGCTAACTTCATATAAAGTTACTGCTTCTAGCTTTGAATTAGCAAGAGCTTCAATTGGTTTTAGACCTTCCGCACGCAGACCTTCATGCACTGCACGCAAAACTTTTGAAGCCTCACTGTTTCCATTTAATGCGCTTGAAGGCGGCAAATTTCCAATCAGAGAACCAAAGTTTGGATGGCACTGAAATTAACAGAACTTATTTCCAATACTTCATATATATAACTACACTTCTTTTATTCGCAATAAATATGACTTTATTTTTGCTTCTCATATATTTTGTTCTCTGTCTGGAAATAGTTGAACTCACATTAGAAACTAACTTACTCTGTTGAAGTTACATCACTTACAGCTTTGCTTTTACATTTTAGTGAAACCATCACTTATTTTATGAAAGCTAAACACACTTCTCTTTCTTTCCGCTTTTTATCGCATCCAAACCATCTTTATAGCTTATTCTATCAGATCTAATATTTTATAAGTTCGAAATTCATAATTTTAAACTTACAAACAGAAAAAAAAAGAATTAAAGCTGCGTCACTCATCAATCTACGACTAATTCAAAAATTTGCTCAACAAAATGTTAATAATATACCTCCTGCATACATTTTCGCATTAGAATTGCAGATATTCCTTGTAGACATTTTGGACTTATGCGAGTAATCACTGCTGCTGATACTGAAATTAAAAAAAAAACAATTAATTTGACAATAAATGACTTTTTTTCACACTTCTTTTAAAGATGTGAAAATCTAGCAAACAGCAGCAATAAAATTGAAACATGAAACGACGAATAATATTTCTATGCAAAATAATTTAAGTATTACAAATACAAATTATATGAAAATGAAAAAGTAAGCCAGAAGATAAGGGAAAAAATTGATATATAAAAAAAATCACAGAACATTCATTAATCATTATATTACTCAAATTACCACTGCAATATTATTTAGTTATCTTATCTATATGGTAAATAAACATAGTTGTAAAATAAATACATAAGCAAAAGTAAATAAATTGATGACAGCAGAATTACTTTTATCATAATTACGAATCAAGTTCCAATATGGGACAACTTTCTCATCGCCTCCATCGAAAAGTATTGAGAAACCATTCACTGAGAAGAATGCGGCGTCTTCATTCCCACCCGAAAATATATACATCAATGGACGACGAGTACGGATACTTCCGACAGAATGGCCTGCCGGCAATAACTGCACCAAATCTGCATCTGAAAAATACAACAATTTATACAGATTTCTAATAACTTCAAATTTTTGCGTACGTCGTTAAGTTTATTTATTTTTGAAGCCTAGAAAATATTTCATAGTTCCTTAAAAAGATCGATATTTATTTTTACTGACATTGGAAAGAAAGCTTACATTATTTCTACACCTCTTTTATACGCCAATTTTCCATAAGCAATTCAGACCTATTCGTAAGAGGACGTTCCAATACTTTAAACAACTGAGTTATGGGTTAAAGAAGAAGCATCATTTCTCTATTCTTGATAATTCGGTAATTTAATGCTGTCCTTTATTAAAATATTTCATACCTTAATCGTCAATGAAAATAATGAATTTCAATCATTTAAATATTCAATTCATAAATGACACATTATAAATGAAATGTACGAATTGATTACTTACCCTGAACCATTTGATTCCCTTGTAATATTAATGATTGAATACTCTTATTGTTGCAGATATTGTTATGTTACTATTATTAAAAAATGATATGTGCTGTTGGTGCACCTTTCCTGTCGACGAATAAATTCCTTCTGGAACAGTCTGAAATCATAGTTAATGATAAAATTAGTCAAAGAAGATTAATAAAGTTCAAAGTATCATTAGACATAGCATGAAAAAATCACAGTGAAACAAAGATCGTAATTATTCTTGTAAGAACAATTGCTAATACTAAAAGAGAAAGAGATACATTCATTTCACTGAAATTTCTTTTCAGATTTTCAGTCACTCTTTCAGAAACACTTCTCGCTTTATTTACTTCTCACAAAAAAAAATCAAACTTGGATTTACCTAGTCAACTTTCTAAAAAAAAAAATTTCAATCATTTAAATATTCAATTCATAAATGACACACTATAAATGAAATGTCCGATCTTACAATTTTTGCATCGAAATATCTTTCAAAATAGATACACCGAAAATGTCCCAGTTAATTAATATTTCATTAATAAAACTAAGGCCGAAAAATATCAATCATCGAAAACCTATGCAAGTTCACAAGTCGCTGAAAGAAGCGAAATGGAATAAATCAGCAGTAGAAAAGGCAAATACAATTAATCGATTCATCTCTAGAATTTATCGATCGATCTTTAAAGCGTTCCCTCCTACCTCTTACGCCCATCCATCCTCTTCATTATTCCCTAACATTCACTTTCCCTTTATTACGATTTTTGTTCAATTTTAATTAGCACAAATTCGGTCGATGATAATTTGGAATTAATTACAATAAATGAAATTGTAAAAGACATTGATACACCACCATACCCAAGCAATGGTATATTGATATAGGATATGTCAATATCGATGGTAGAATGCATTACAGAACTATGTTGTTTGATGATTTTAATACAAGTGCAAATGCCACGCTCAATCTTAAAAGGTTGGAGTTAGTTTCTAATTTAGGTTCAACTACTTTCTAACAATACGAAGAAATAAATATGAAAAAAAGAAACTTTTCCATCTTACCTCAACTAAAAAAGAACTACTCACTTCCAGGTACGATAGAGTACTATTTACTAATGAGCGATCTGTATTACTTTGTTCCAAGCTGAAATGGATGAAGAAATTCACAGGACATTTACTTATCATAAAAATAAAAGAAAGAAATATGTCAACATTTTCTCGTCGGATAGTGGTTTGCTGAAATTTTCGTAAAGTAATCAATTTTATTTTTAGAAATGTATGCAGACTGATAACTTTGAACATCTTCAATCTAATTTATATATGCCTCATCCTGACCCTTGCGGTGATCTAAATCGAAAATATTTACAAGAAGTATCAACTTATTTAGCTTAAGAACTATTGCTACAAATATTAATAATGATTTGTAAGTGGTTTCATGCTTTCAGTCCAAATCTGAACATGATCAAATTTGTACACTAATAAAACATATAATGAAAAAGATGAATAATCCAAACTTCCACAACTGCTCAAATCTTCTCGATGATAAAATATTTATAATTCCTAGTAAGGATCGAGCTCATTTAGGAATTTCGAGAACCGGTTTCTGGGAATGGCGAAGTTTCGAAAATTTGCATTACTAGTTCAACAATTTCAATAGACTACATGATACTATTGATGTCTTCTTTGTTCTTTTATCAAAAATTAACACCAAATTATTGTCAACAGACGGAGAATTTATTGAAAACAAGAATTTGCTTTCCGATTTGACCAACATTTGATACAATGAAATATCGTTATATTCAAATTATTTTAAAATTTGTTGAAAATAGCAGTAAGTAAAATTTATAAGACAAGAAAGTCAGCATAGTAGAAGCCTGAAATTAACTTATAGAGCATGGAAAAATAGAAATATCTAGAGATTACAAGTACATTATTTTATATAACTTCTAATTTGAAATTTTATAATATTAAATTCTGCTTGAATGGCTAGTAAAATTATTTTGAAGCCAATTTATCTCATATTCTTGTCTCGTTATTTTGGAACCAAACATCATCTTTACTTCTGAACAGAAATTTGTTGAGGAAAAAAAAAATGTTTGACTTTGAAGTATGTTTGTTGTCTTGAATGCATATATTTGTGAAATACTTAACAGTTTATGAATATCCACTCTACCATTAACTAATTCTTTAATTAGCTATCATATGCAAACAAGTGATAGTATCGGTGCACAACTAATTAATAGATCCCTTATAAGTTTGACAATATTTCTCGAGTTTGTTCAGTGAGACTATCCGGCGTTTCTCTATTTATATTTCTTCCTGACACGAGTTAAGGCCATAATTTATCAACATTGTCTTTCTGAAAACATTCCCAACAATTATTTTCAATCCATTGATTTTTATCAATAAATGCATATAAAAGATAAAATAAATATATTTCGCTTTTGCAATTTAAAGCGCATAACAGACGATCATTATAATTTCATTATGCACAAAATAAACTAAACTAGTAGCTGGAAACAGTTATAAAGGCGATAGAATAAGTACCATTATTTTTGAAAAAATAACATTAAACAAATTTTTTCAAGCAAATTTCCAATAAAAAAGGCAATGCATTTTTAATAATAAGCTACTTTAGTTGCCATGGAAATGTTCTTTTTAGTTGCCCAAAGTGTTAAATGTTGAAAAAAAAAATGATGTTCATTTGATTAATTGATAATACAATGATCACTCCTGAATCTGATAAATTAAACTGACGACCATAGTAGTGGATGGGAAATTAGAAATTAGAATTACTTTTTTCACTTTTTCTAGAAAGGAAGAAAAAGTTGCTTCAATTATCTTTTCCTACAAAAGCATACGATGTCTTAAACAAATAGCAGCAAATGAAATTTTCAGGAAGATTAAAATGTTTGAAATTTTCAAATATTCTCGTCAATATATGATGGAGAGAGAAGACATGATGTTATTTGATTTCCGGCAGCAGACACATGCTGCTTTAGAAAAAATTGGCAACGATATTGCTAGCCTGGAAGAACGAATCAATAAACTGAATTCCTAAAAGTCTTTGATTATTTATGAAATTATATAAATCAGCTACTGCTATTCCCTTTTCTCTTATCCTTTCAAATGTTGAGATTTTACGATTTTATTGTATTCCGTGCTATTCTATTTTATTGATGTTACTGTGAATTTCCTCTCATAAAGCATTCAAAATGCTATTCATTCGATGTCTTATAATAAATCTTTCATTTAATGTTTTAATAACGATGAGTTCTGTCTTTATGATTGATAAGTTCAGTTGAAGATCAAAGGATTGTAAAATGATCTCCTCCATGCCTTAGCAACAATTAGCAACATAAGAAAGAAGAATTAAAGAGAAATTGCTTCGAGATAAATAAATCCGTCGAATCTTTCCTCATTTCAGTTGAAATTTCAGGCACATATTCCAGTATCGTTAGCTGAAATGATAAAGAGGTAAGCTTATTCAATTGAAACGATGATAGAGCTGTCATGAGAACACTGATTGCTGATAAGTTAACAGAATTTTTCAGTTTTAGGAAAAGGAGGAACGGAAGAAAAATTAGAAAATGGAATCAATTTTGACTTCAGTATTGAAATGGAAGCTAAAAGATTGGAGAAAGAAGAATTTAATATTCAACGTTTAATTCTGCGAAGATATTTTTCTTGAAATCCAATCTTTATGTCATCTTGCTGTATTAAAATATCCATATGATGTATTTTTTTTTCTAAAAAAAACTTAAATGCATTTTCTAAAACTTAAAAATTTTCAATTGGTGTTCAAAAAAACATTCTGACTTCTTTTAGAGTTTTATTTTTCAAATTCAAAAATTGAATATATTACTTTTTAGAACAAAGATCATTCTATTCGATACCTTTTCTTCGTTAAGAAAAAATTTTTTTAATTTTGTTCAAATATACATCATTGCATGAAGTAAGAGCAGAAATTTAGAAAAAATTAAATTGCTTCGGAGAGCGTATCACTGCTTATGATTTTTTCTAAAAGTGGATATAAGTCTTATTGCACATTTTTATAATAAGTTGTTAATTATATATTTGATTTAAAACTATTTCTATGTTCATTCATAGAAAACATATTCCATCTTTTATTTTAAATTTGAAACTTGAAGTTTTGTGCGAAGATACTAAAGAAATAACGGCTCATCGTTTCCGATTTTTTACAAAAAAGAAAAAACCATGCATTATCAATAACTTATTGTTTGAAATTATGCGCAATAACTTTTTTCGAGATCGCTAAACAGACAGATAGAATCTAGAAACTTGTAGATTGTAAAAATAAAATCATCGATATGTTCTGCCTTTATCTCCAAAAGTTTTTCCAGATAATTTTAGCTCCTACTATATAATTTTTGTGACTTCTGATATTTGATCACGATTAAATTTCATACCTATGAGGTTAAA
Source organism: Dirofilaria repens (assembly GCA_008729115.1). Taxonomy (NCBI): domain Eukaryota; kingdom Metazoa; phylum Nematoda; class Chromadorea; order Rhabditida; family Onchocercidae; genus Dirofilaria; species Dirofilaria repens. The sequence goes on from SNRZ01000009.1 coordinate 1,254,222, forward strand.
TAAATTTGACAGGTAATTAATTGCCGAGAAAATCGATCATTTCTCGAGAAAATCCCAGAAAATTTTCAGGGCTTGAAATTTTCAATTAGGGAAAACGCTCAATCATAGTGCAAATTTATGATATCAGCAAAGCATAAAAGAAACAAGAAGCGATTTGATGGGCGGTAAATTGTATACTGCACTAATAGAAACTTCTGTCCTCATTTTCCAAGCCATAAATTTGATGGCATCAAAGGATTATAGCAACAAGTAATATGCAAATAAATGAATTCGACAACTGAGCCAATTTGATTAACAAACAAATAAATACAAGGCAATCGATATGTCCGTCCGGTTCAACTGAAATTAGAGGTCTCAACGAAATATATTGTTCTGTGTAATAACACTTTGTGGTAGCAAAAAGGAATGAATCATCAGTTAAAAGAACAACCAAATTGACTCACGAATTCCTGAAGGAATTCGAAAATGGGTACCGAAAGCTTTCGAAAATAATTAATTTTAAAATTGAAATGAAAAATTAAAAGTGCCTTTAGCAACATTCAATTTTCATTTCCAGCTACTTATTATTCCCATAGATATCCTGATCATTATCACTATTATCGTGCATATTAACAGTTTATTTATTTCTTTGACATAATTATTTTACTGATACTGGACTGGCAGAGAAGAAAGTGAAAGAGGGAAGGGACAGAGGAACGATCTTTGAATTAATGGCATCTGATAGTACTGCTTATATAGTATGAATCATTTATTAAATCATTATCGATGGGAACTGATTATCTGTCATGTAATTTATCACTAGTATGATTATATTCACTATCGTCAACGTTAATAGCTACTAATATTTAAATCGCACATTGAAGTACGATTTTAATTTGCATTTATTTCAGAGAGAAAAAGAAAATTTATTTTACTAATCTTATCTAACATCGATAAGCGCTGATATAAAATTAGTGATTCAATCAATAATTTGAATGGCAAACTTTTAACCAAATTCAATGAAAAACAAAAAATTGCATGATTCATGGCTTATGATTGAAAATATAATCATTGCAATCGATTGAAATCAATCTGACAAAAAAATGATGAAATTGGAAACTTAATTTTTTAAACTGAAGTAATGTATATGGAAGAAGTGAAACAGAAATGAATCATGACTGCAACATTCAGAAAAACAAATTCATCTGCACAATAATTTGCCGGTTAAAACATTTTTTTTTTAATAGTTGAAACAAATTTATTTGAATGATGAAAATTTCGTAAATCATTGAAATTTAGATTAATTTATTTCTTAACAAAAGTATATTTTAATTCTTTAATTCATCGCTTAATTTTAATTGAACTTATTAAATAATACAACTGTCTCTAATATCAACGCTGACATTTAATGCAGTATAAACAATGTCATCTATTTTTGTTTAGTTCGCTAAAATTTACAGATAGAATAAAGAAATAAATGTTTTGAGACTCATTCATTCTTTATTTCCTACACAAATGATATCAGAAAAGCAGAAAATACAGATTTATGAATGAATGAATGAAGAGGAAGAATTCAATAATTATATCTTTAGATGAAGATGGGTTAGTGACGAATATTTTTATAGGAATAATTGCAATTTTAAGCTTCACAATTCCCACTGATAAATTTCAAAATCATTGAACCACGAATGAAGAGGAAGAATTCAATAATTATATCTTTAGATGAAGATGGGTTAGTGACGAATATTTTTATAGGAATAGTTGCAATTTTAAGCTTCACAATTCCCATTGATAAATTTCAAAATCACTGAACCACGAAACATGAATAATACTTCAGGGACTCATGGCAGAAAACTTCATATGATAATGATGCTATCCATGCTTATTCAATTCGCTGTCATGCTGATAATAAATACTAGAGCGGAATGTATAGTTTAAAAACTTATTGAGCAATGACTAGTTTGCTTGATAATGTCGATGTGTATGTCGCAATATTCAGATTATGTTTATCGTAACATTCGTCTTGATAAATCAGATATTGATATATGAGTGGAAAATTTAATGAAAGCGCTAGCTTGTTTAAAATGATAAAAACAGAGAGGAGGAAGACGGATGGAAGATAAAATTATCGACAAAATTAAAGAAGGAAGAGAAGATGCGGCTGGTTGTGTTACTGCTGATGGCGACATTGGATGTAATATTTCTATTTGTTTGCTGAGCATTCGAGATAAATTGCCGCAAATTCTGACGTTCACTGCACTTATTCCACTTTTTTTTCTTCGTTTTTGTGGAAAAGAAAGAAGAAGTCTCGACTATGCTCAACGATTCTCTTCTGCGAGAAAAAAGATCTGCTAGAAGGATTCGTTTGGCCAAGCTCATCTCATTAATTATAATTTTCCGCGTAGAATTAGTTGGAATGGATTAGATAGATTAAAGATGTGAAATATATTAAACAAACAAATATTTTTACAAAAGGATGAATTAGTAGCTGTCAAATGACGATAATGGTATGAATCAAGTTGAACAAGGCCGCACTGACGGTGAGAAATATCAGAAAACACTAAGATGCTATTAGAAATAGAAGATTTTGGTTAAATTAAACAAGAAAAAGTTTCTAAAGTAATAGAAATTTCTCTATCAAGCTAAGCGAAAAAGATACACAATGTAAGCGAAGCTTTTGAAGATTTTATTGATTGCAAAAAAATGGGCCTAGTTACTTGTCTTGCAGTTCTATCCGAATTATATTGCCATCTAATTATTTGTCCCAAATTACAACGACATTACAATGTCATTTTTAACATTATTAATTAGTAGTCATGTTTGATACAGTCATCACTGACACTATCTCGTCCATTCATCCAATATTCACAGTCATCACAAGCTGTCCTATAAATATGACAAAAAGGTCATTGGCACTATAATTCTATGTTTATGTGAATTATTTGTGAAGTTGATGAATATTCATCTGTCTTTTCACAGTTTGATACCATAGAAGTAATACACGATATAAGGCATGGTGTAAATAATCTACAGTTATAATAATAATTAATGCTAGATATGATAAGAGTAATCACAAGAATATTATAATATCTCGATTCTTTGCATGATTAATAGGGATAAAATTATTCAGAAAAATCTTTTCCTAAAGATATGTTGAATCATGATTTCAAAAAAAAAAAAAGAAAAAAATTAATCAAAACTAATCAAAATACTATAAAATAGTGGTATATCTTAATGACTACAAGGTCAGTATAATTTGAAATGATAAGAAAATTTGTGGAACAAAATAATTAGTATCAATATCAAACAAATGCTGCTATCGATAATTCTATAAGTTCTTTTAAATTTAAAGCATTTTCTTTTTTGGGCTTATCACTGATAAATATCTGACGCATCTCGTTGATGAGAATCATCGAAATAAAATGTTGAAATCAACATTTTACATTTCTCAACGAAAAAGCGATTTCGAAATTTTATTTTGTTAAATTATAAAGAAAAGAAGAGGACTACAAGGAAGTTATAGGAAAGGAAAAGGAAAACTGAGACTTAAAATGGATTGAGGCTATAATGGACGGCCATACTGAATAGGCATCATGCGACTGGGCTACAGCTCGGACGAATATTTCAATATGAGTCTACTAATTGCACACTGATAAAATAGCACACATTTTTTTTTACATTAACAGATGACTCATCGGTGTATATTTGCCGCAAGGATCTTTTTCGAGCAGCTGCTCCCGACAAACTCTTCCACATACAGTTATAGGCCTGAAGGACTCACTCAAATTTTGAAAATATTTGATTATTGAAAATCTGATAAATTTAAGGAGTATTAAGTTTACAAAACCTCAAAATGATGAAAATGTGAAGAAAGAAGATGAGAGAGTGATATTGACGATAAGGAAAAAAACTTAGGAAATTCATATGTGTTTCACTAAATAAATAAACTTGCTTTAGCTTGGCTTTTGTTTGGGATTCTTGGAACTTCATCCCAGATATCATTACGAGCCTTGAAACAAACTGATTAAGCATTGCTGAATATGATAAACTTTACTGTCTGCTAAATATTATTTTTTATAAATAATATTTAAATAATATTTGAATATGATAAATTTTGCTGTCGGCTAAATATTATTTTTTACAAATAATTTGATCAAATAGTTCAAAAAAATAAGTTGATGGCTCCTGCATAGCTATCAGTGATAGATAGATTTCAAAATGGAAATAAAAGCAAAAAAAAATGAGAGAAATTAATATGAATTAATAAACTAACATCATCTTTGGTGAATCGCTCGGCTGAGCGATCTTAAATGACGGAAATTCTCAAAAATAATTCCTCACGCGACAGAAAGAATGAAGATTTTCTTTGATTCTCGAGTTATCAATTTTGTTTCGTTAAACTCAATCTTAAACAATTAATAATTTTCTTGAACTGTGTAAAAATTAAACAAAATTTGCAATTTTTTGTAATGAAATTTGACAGTTAAAATTTATTCAATGCAGTACTTGAAAATTAATTTCTACCAAAAAAACCGAAATTGAAATTGATTTAAAATTAGTTCATTCCTCATTAATTTAACAAGATTAGGGAAATTTAAATCTAATTTGAACAGCTAAAACAGATATAATGAAATAGTAATGTAATTTAAGAAGTCAATAGTTAGCAATATCGTTCAAAAGTTCGAAATTTATTTACAAAATACTAATTTTCAAAGTGATACTGCATGTTGTAAACTTATAATTTTATACTTAGCAATCTCTTAAACTCTTAAACCGATGAAATTTGTGTTTATTGTTTGCTCAAACTTTTAAAACAGCAAGCAGTGAACAGTGAAGTGTATTTCTTAAGAAAGATTTATAAGAATAGAAAGAAACAGAAAATTGCAGAATAAATAAGTAAAATGATCTTATGCGTAAAAAGACTTATAATAACATTTACGATGATGCATACACGCTACGCATAACAATGATTAGGCGTTTTATTGCTAAAAACTTTGTTTAGGTGGAATGAATTTGATCAATTTAATGAAATAAGCGTGTAATGTTTTATGATACGTCTTGTGCTTTACTATTAGTTTTCTTTATATTAAGCAATTTTTTTGAAATTTTCATTTGCCACAGCGATATTGAGCTAACATTTTCTGACATTTCTTTAGTTTATTCGTTTAAGCAGATGAGAGTAGGAGTTGGAAGAGCTAGAAAAAAGGGAAAAAGTTAAGTGGGAAGGAATGAAATTGAATAGAAAGAAGGGAAACAGTTGGATAGCAACGGTAAAGGATAGTCGATATGAACAAATTTAAGACGCATAAACTTTCGCCATAAAATGATTGGGGAACTTTTTGTTAGTTTTCATAAATTAACATCGTGAATTGTCTACAACTAGTTCTTTTGTTTGCGGCAATTCAATTCTATGAAACAACCATGATTTTACGCAACATTTGTAAAAGATACTTTGAATTCCTGGATTTCATCCAATAGTATCTAATTATTCATATATTGAATAAATGTTATCGTTCTATAAACATTAAGACAATTGCATCGGTAATTTAATTTTTTCATTAATTTCGACACTATCAGAGAATATGCCCTATGACAATATGCAGGAAACAATTTAAAAAAATGATGGCATGCCAGAATGATTTTCATACAAAAAAAAGTACAAATGTCACTAAATATATTTTTTGAATTTGCAGTAAATTTTTTTATTGTGAAAATTATACGAGAATTATTGTGTCCTTGAAACATATGAAATGATTTATTCTTTTCTCTCGTTTTGATAATATTATACGAGAATCAATTAGAAAGCATTCCTCTTTTCAAGATTATTATATGCACTGATTTTCATCTTCCTCGCAAATATTTCTTCAAATCCTATAATCAATAATCAAAGTTTTATATCTTCTCTACTAATATATTTCATAGTGCCATTAATAAAAGTTTATAATGTGTAAAGATCATAGAAATGATTATCCTTTTCTTAAATTCTAATATTTTTTCAATATTCATGTCAGAGAAAACCATTGCGATTTTATCAGAACCCAGTGAAATATTCGAAAGTATGCAGTAACATGATACTATGAAATGCATCCTGCATTTGACATAGACGGTATCAACTGCTGGTGAAGGATTGATAATTAGTTACCTTAACAATTCTTGATAACAAGTAATCAAATAGATTGTTACTATAAAAGCCATCAGATACGCCAATTATAAAATCGTTGATTAAATACTTCTGAAAATTTTTTTTTTGAAGCAGAAATCGATGTATGGAAAAGTTCTGTTTTTACAGAAAATTTACGATTGACACATCTGATTATCATTTATTGAAATACTTGCTAATTTTGTTTGTTACAAAAACATATTTTAGTTTAGCAATTGCATTGAAGCAAAAGCAATTAAATAGTCTGAAATTAGAAAACAAAATGAAAAGAGTACATATTTGAAACAAATGACATATGATGGATCAATATAATTCTCGAAGTGGACTATAGTATAACATTCATAATTATAAATGCAGGCTTGAAAGTTACCTCTTGTTATCAGTTTCATATTAAAGAAATTATAATTGCATATTCTAAAATACTATAATTCGAATTTAACCTTTGCTCTTTCTCTTTTGATCTGTAAACTGCCGCACTCATTTCATGCTCTTCATTCTCAATTATCTATTCAGAATCGATTTGGATGATTGATGTAAATTAAATTATTTTTGAAAGTATCATACAACATTGCATATCATCGTTGCATGACATTCTGCTGTTATAAGAGACACTACATAATTATCTACAAATTAAAATAATGTGTAGAAGCTAAGAAAGACTTTTCAAAGAGAGAAAAATCTGAAGCTTAAATTTTTTAAAAAAGAAGCTTTAAATAATTTAACAACTTCATTGCAACAACTTATGATGGATGATGATGATGATGATGATAGCATTATTGATTGATACGATCGAAACATCCTGTTGAATCGAGCTTTCTACAAAGCAATTCTCGATCTACACAATATTTTTATAGTAAAATCAAAAACCAGAAAAAAGTCTAAAAAAAAAAAAAGATGAGTTATGATCAAAAAACAGAAAAAGCCTAAAAAAGTATTAGCTAAATCGATCACATTTTCCAAAAATACTCTTAAGTTTGAAAAATTTCTTCAAAAATCTTGAATTTTCAAATAAATGAGGCAAAGTGTAAAGAATTGGTTGAAAATTCAAGGATTTTTACAAAGCTTTGAACACCAAGAAATCGAATTTACTCCCATGCTACAAAACAATCCGATAATCAATTAATCCGGAATGCAGAAATATGATACTTTTTTTTGTGAAAATAAATGATGATAACATTTACTGCAAACTATTCATTTCATTTTTCTCGACATTATTTTCGGTTTCAACTATTTTTTAATGTTATTTCTTACGATTTTGAAGTTTGTTTGATTTTGTTGTCAACTTCTTTTATAGCTTTTGTTTATTACCTTTTTTATGTGATACGAATTTCTTTAAGTGATAAGATTCCGCCAAAATTTTGCTATAACTATTCTTCAAAGATAAGAAAATATTTCTGATCAAAGAAAAAAAAAACATGCTGATGGTCAACTTGGTAATCGACAACTTCTATCGTTCCCTTATATTGAATCAGATCATCTCAAAAAAAGAAAAAAATGAATGATATAAATCTAACGAAATTGATCTAACTGAAACATATCTGGAAATCTTTGTATTTCTGGACAACAGAAAAATAGAACTTAACACAATTAATAGATCATCTATCTCCCTTAAATTACATCATACTTCCTTCCACGTATTTTTAACTTAAGACAAAGACAGCATAATTTATATCCTTTATTTCCCATTCGAAATATATTGTAGGAAAAGAAAACGCAACGCTCAATCATTACTTTTTATTTACTTTGAACATACCCCGAACAATCTGAAGAGCGTATTCTCGACAATATTTTATAACCAAATCAGTTGTATTAAACGCATTATCATGTCAGGCATTTTGAGGAATTTTCGAAACTCCAAGCTGAATTTTGATCGATAGACTGGCATCAATCCCCCTTTCTTGAAAACTTCATTTCAGGAATTTTTAATTAGATCTAGTTACGAAAATCTTCCTGAGACAATTCTGTTTTAGTTATTCTATAAGTAGTTATTCTATAAAACTTATTCTATAACTTTTATAAGAAATACTATAAAATTTGCTTTAATGTATGCTGAGGATATTAGAAATTACCACATAATGCATGAATCATATAAAATTTGTAATACGAGATTTGAAATAATAGCTTTTTAGTATAATACAACAGTATAACATATAATACAACATAATATAATACAACAGTGTAACTTTTTAGTGATTGGATTGATACAAAATAGTAGCGGCATTCCATCTTATTCTTGAGAAATCTGTGGCAAAGAATATAAGTGAACATTATTTTCTCACGAATGCGACGGACAAATGAGAACTGAATTACCAATCGTTGAGAATTAATGTAAAAATAGAATAACCAATAATAACTATTATAAAAAAATATAAAAAAATATGGAAGTAAATATGATATTTCTATTTTAAATTGGAATGAATCTTAATAAATAAGATATAAGTTATCACTGTTAAAGTCTTGTTGATTTAATGTTAACTTGAGGAGCTAGTATATCTAAACGACTTTGCACCAGTTGTAACTCCAACTCTTCTGATGTAGGAATATATTCTTTCAGATCTTGCTGATCTAGAAAACAAAGAAATTTCACTAAATTCAGATAATCATTAGTAAGAAAAAAAAAAAACAAATATTAGTAAAAAAAAAAAAAAAAAAAAAACTTTGATTGGAAAATAAAATTTCGAAATATCGAGGTTTTATACATTCAAAATGTTTCGCGACTTAGTTGCAAATTTTGTATTTTACTTCATTTAAGATTTATGAATGAAAATAATATATATTTAGTTGAAAATTTTTCAATAAAAAATTCTTAATAACTTGCTAAATAATAATTATCTAATATCCTACAATATGCCTTGTTTGTAGTTCGTTGCAGTATACGCTGTAAAGTGCCAATAACGTTCTGGATAGCCATTACAATATCACCATTCAACTTATCCATCCAAATAAGAAGCAGACTGATGAAAACATCACCAGTACCTACAAATGCTCCTGCCAAAGTCGGTATATCAAAACGATACTGCAGGGCTCGCTCATTAGGGCCTAAATAATGAATGTTATTAGAAATCAATTTTGGAAGTAACTTTAATAAATTTTGTAATCGCAACTCTTCATTCTAAAAACTCTCTCAAAATAAAATTATTTTTGAGGATTGAAAAAAATTGCAACTAAAACAATTTTGTTAATCAGAAATATAAATTTAAAATAATTAGATTTGAATGAATATACCTCTATAAACAGAACCATAACAAAACTTTGTAGTTGGGGTTTCCAGACCACTTGAAACAACTACTGTCTTAACTCCAGATTTATGCATCAAATCAATTGCTTGCAAACATTCTTGTTCATTATTTACAGATAAACCAGAAAGCTCGCTGTTAAAAAAAATAGTTTATTTTCGAAATTCATTATTCACACCAGAAATTCGAATTCTACAGAGAAACCGGCAACTATTGTAAATTTGAAACTAAGTTTGAAAAAATTATAAAATTTTTTATACCTGATTTTTTCGGCTTTACGGGTCAAATTATCATTTCCTTTTTAGTATTTCATTTAATTTATAAGTTCATACTTAGTTACATTTGTTTATAAAAGCTTACTACATAAAACATGTTTTTTAAATGGTGGCTCATCTATAGTCTTCGTCATTTATAAAAAATGAAGCAACAGTTGTTGATTTTAGAATATTTTATTTATATTTTTCTAAAATTAAAACTTAATTAAACTTATGAAATCTCCTATAATTTAAAATGGCTTTGGAACTTACGATAATTCAAAAATATTCGGTGTAATCAAATCAGCCAGAGGGATTAAAATATCACGATAGATTGGCATTAACTCTTTCGGAACATACTAAACATGAATAAATTTACATTTCAAAACTTTTAATAAAATTGATTCCATAGATGGTTAAAATGATTTTACAATAAAACTTTCACTAATTTGTCGCAGAATATTAATTTAATTTTTGAAATATAACTTACATAATGGCCATTGTCACCCAGTACAGGATCACAATCTGTAAATACACATATTTTGAAATTAACTTTTGAAATAAATTCTTGTTTGAATGGTAGCAACTACATAACTTCCGGTTTTTCCCCACTTATCCACAATTTATTTCATTTATATACATAAACTTTATTGTGGGTATGAACAGTTAAGGATTACTATATTCTTCGGCATAATAATACTAACAAAAAAGAGATAAATTCTTACAAAAAAGAACATCTGGATTCTTCTGCTTCACATCTTTGACTATATTAATAACTTCATGCAGGAATGACGCATCTCTACAATATCCTAAAAATAGGAAGCAACGGAAGGAAAGATTATCGCTTAAAATTAATCAGTTGAAAAATTATTCTAGTTTATATATAATCATTTTCTAAGAATGAAATCGCTCAGTTTTAATCATAAATCATTAGAATCAACATGATTCATACGCTTTAACCAAATGCTACCGTTTCAGTTTTTGGTCTCGATCAATCTCGATAAAACGTTCAGAAAATTAAGGTGATCACACTTGATGCAAACTAGAAAATTTATCAATATATAAATCCTAAAAGATCTACATGTGTCTTTTATAGAATGGTACCAGTTAAAATATGAGAATAGTTGTTGATTTCGTTGAGTCTCAAACCTTCATAAATATCGCTCAGCTGAGCACCATCCAGTACTTGACCTTTCATAAGCTTATATGCTAAAATTTTATTAGTATTTTAAAATTTTTGAATACGGTTATTTCGATTTTGAAGTTTCTCAAAAATTTCCACTAACTCTTCATGAAATTCGACGAAATGATAACATAATTATGATAAACTTGTCAATTAAGTAGTCACATTAAGCAATCGCTAATAACTTCTAGTATTTCTCATGTATTCACTATTATTCACAAAAACAACTACTTTTTTTCTTTCGCCCGAAATGATTATTCAATTTAAATGCAAGACTTAAAAAAATGATAACATCGTAAGGTGTCAATAATGCTAGAATTATTGAACAAAGGGTACCTGAATGATTGGAAAATTGCACCGAATTTATAGGATCCACTTCATAACCATGCAACTAAAATATTATTGTATCATGCCACTCGAGTTAAGTCATTAGTAATTTGATTTTTTTTAATTAGCTAAAATACGACTTATTTTGTCTTGGCCAGTTTAAGACTGCTGGAATAAATTTATTAACAAATTTGAAATCATAAAAATATTCAAATAGTATTTAAATAATAGAACATCGAGAGAAATGTACCTGCATTGGAAATACACTACATTTGTTACCGGCATATCCATGTATGACATGACTTTGAATCGACAAAATACGGCGATATCCGGGTGGATTATTTTTAATTTGTTCGTAAACTATGTCAGATATTTTACTTTCCATACCATTAAAAGTTCTATCTTTGAACTTCCAAAATACTGAAAATAGTGATTTATTATTGTGAAGAATATTCAAATTAAAGAATTTTTTTAAGTAAATCAAACACATCATCCAACATATCAGAGTTATCAAACATATGTCGTATGTAATCGCTCCACCACATTTGAAATATTTCGATCAAAGTTCATTAAATTATAACATTAAGAAAAAGCTATTAGTACATCGATTTTGTTATCCAATTAAAACAGTAATATTTCTGCTGCAAAAAAAATACAGAACAGAAATTCGTGAATCACTCAATGAATGAAATTAACCGAAGCTGAAGTATTGTTAGACGACGTGATAAAGTAATGAATATTAAAACTGCTAGAAGAATAATCTAGAAATGGATAACTACATTAATCAGATGCATAACTTGCATAACTTGCATTAGGCACACTAATATTTGTCGATTAGTGCGAAAGATTTTGCAAAACACAGAGATGGCAAATAGTAATAATTGAGAATCAAATGAAAGGCAATGTACTTGAAAGACAGATGGAAATTGATTGACATCAATCTCGAAATTTAGTTTCTATGGGTATCGTTCAATTGCTAAAACCCATTCAGAACTCTGTTTGTCTTTATTCATTTATATAACTAAGAATCTGAAGCCTACGAGAAGTGTATGATTAAAGAGCATATTTTTGCAAAGAAGGACAAGAATGTAAAGGTTGCGAGGTTATATGATTAAAGATCGTATCCTTACAATGAAGGACAAGAATGTAGAGATAACGAGGTTATACGACTAAAGGTCATTGCAAATGACATAGTGTTAGTTGGAGAACAAAAATGTAGAAATATGCTAATTCTATTACCACTTCTGCAATAATAAGCAAACATACAAAATATTAGAATATATAACAGTATTTCTAAAAACAATTATTCTTCCACTTTCCAAGCTTTCGGGAACGAGTTTTGAGGAAACAATCTAAGATGCGACTATAATGAAAAGGAAAAACAAAAGCGAAATTAGAAAAAAAATCACAGATGAAATATCTCAGATATATAAGTACTTTTTTTAAATGATTAAATTATCCAAGCTGACTCCTTTGAATCCGTAATATCAGTAAGACAATCTTGTCTCACTTTTGAATAATAAACAATATTCATAATAAAGATGTATTCGAAAAACGAAATCTCTCAAAATTAAAAAAAGCATATATCTCATAAATTATATCAAAAAACCAATTTTCATCCCACATTGAACGGGAAATAATATTTATGAAAGTGTTACTATTGCATTGATCCCTCAATAACATTTCAGTTTTCCGCAGCCAACTGCGACAAACGAAAACAAAATGGATGAAAATTTTACTTAAACCAATAAATTAAACAAAAGGAATAAAATTTGTCTTTTCTTGGAAATTATATCAAATATGAAGACTGTGTCTTGCCGCAGTAGGCAATTGCTGCATACATAAACGATACTAAATACACTTTAGCAATCAAACAAGGAAGGTCCTTTTTAGCTATAACTATTGTAAAATTAAAAATACCAGGAAACAGTAAGAATATACATATTTATAATCCTTAAATAAAATTTTGTTGAACTGGAAACAACCATAAAAGCGGATGAAATAGACTAACTTACGATTAAACAATCTTTACATTTCCAAAAAATAATAATTTAATATGATGAATTTGGTGGACGAGTTCCGAAAAATTTTTTGGAATATTCACCAACATCAATTTTCACTGAATTTATAATACATAAAATTGAACAAACTTGCAGCTGTTATACATTTTTTGAATGCGTATTACTAATTTGCGTCCAAATTAACAATGTAATGGTGCACTTGTGAGAAAGCAATTTCCCAACAAAAAATTATATCCTTTTTTTGTAAGAGTATTTACCATCGTAATGTTATTAAAAGAAAAGGTGATGACGAGATTTCTCGAAAAAGCAGTCACCATTACTTATTAAAAAACTACATATAAAGAAGTGATGATAGCACTATAAATGACTTAAGCGTAACAAATTTAGTACGGAAAATTAAAATTTAGAAATTTTTTTGAAAGCTCATGAATCCAGTTCTTGCTTAATTTTTGAATTTATATGAGCAAACAGAGAAATTTTATCATCGGAAAATTTCAAATTTCTAAAGATTAATATTTCATATTTTTATCAACACTGCAAACCTGCAAAAAATGCAGAAAACAGAAGAGTTGAAAAAAAAAGACACCATTAGATTAATGAATTAGTCACCCGTAAGAAAAAAGGAATAAGAAAACAAAATATTATAAAAGACCGGATTGCAATCCAAATTAGAAAAGTAACTAGTTCTCAGTGTTTCTAGCACATCTAGTCCTTTTCACTCATGATAAAAAACATGTGTTGCAACAAAAAAGAAAGAGCACAGTTTGCAAACAAAATCCTTACAAGCAATAAAGACCGAAACCAAATTAAAACGAATGAAATGGCCATAATGGACTAGGAAATATTTTGTAACACAGGCATTAAAACTTCATAATTCATCCTTGTTCAATAACGAATAACGCGATTCAGATGGCTTCAATTGCTTAAACACACTTGTTGGCGGTTGCGATTTATCCCTTCCTTTCGTATCCTGAAATTAAAACAAAATAATATTCACTGAGATGTGAGCTGTTTTATTAATCTTTATAGTATGGGAATATCCAATGCAAACTTATATGAAGAATATTCAATGCAAATTTATATAACATATAATTCTGGAATTATTGAGTAATTATTTATTTGTTAGAAACAAAAAAGAAAACGCGTAAATTAAGTAGAATAGCATAATGAATGGCATATAAATTTACTCCAAGAACCAACATATGGTGTGCAATCGCAATTCATATCAAATATACTGCATTATTTTTAAATAAATAAGACTAACAATTTTTATTTGTAAAAGACCCAAAGCGATTATATTTACAAATACCAAAATTTGCTATGCCACATTAAAAATGCTGCGTAATTGAAACCAAAAAATATAAAAAGGGTTATATTTTAAATGTACATGCAGTAAAATCGCAAAATATAAGGCAGTTGCACGTGATAAAAAGTTCCCAATGATGTAAGTGAAAGAATTACTATATTCAAGATATGATTAGAATATTTTTCATGTTTTATTTTCATCGATATATATTTCAATATAAATAAGTAAATCTTTACTTTCTCAAATATAGCTTCAGACGTTGTCGGCAAAGAAGGAGCTTGGGTCGGATCAGGGCCATGATGAAATTCCCGGTGCAATTTTCCCGAATGTAAATCCAAAATAAACTGGCGCAATTTTCCAGGTATGCTGCAGTAAAAACACTTTTTTATTGATATTTAATTTCAACAAGCCAATTTATTACGCCAAATTTTTTCTAGCATCAAAAATTGGAATTTTCAATAAATTATAAAACCTTTTTCGGATAATTATATTCGGATTCTTGCGACAATTCTTAAAAAAAAAAAAAAAAAAACATTAATGAAACATACGTTAATGATTTCATATCTGGAAAAAGATACATATGACGGAAGGAATCTACCGCAAGGACAGGTAAATCATTAATCGTTTTACCAAGATGTTGCAGAGGATGCAAAAATTTCGTACCATCAGCAAATAAACAATTAATACTAGCTGGAAGAATAAGTTTTTAAAAAAATTAGAATGTTGTTTACTTCAAAAGAATAAAACAAATTGAGAATTAACACTGTAAACCGAACTTGAAAATAAAATTACGTCCAATTCTCAAATCCTTATCTATTGCAACATATAAGAGAATTGAAATTTCTTTTGCTTCTCTCCAATGTATTTTTTTTTTCGTTCTTTTGTAATGTGTAATTTCGATAATATGATAATGAACAAATGACCAATAGCCACTTTCAGCAACTAAATACTTTTATGAAAAATTTTCTAGAAAATTTAAAATTTTCTTCTCATATTCTTACTTAACTGAAACGTTTACATTTTTGATCAAAAAGTTCACGAGCAACTTGTTCCACGAAAATTTTGTCACTCTGTGTATCATCTGGATGGCGAAATAGAATAAGAAATGGAAGACCTTCTTCTGTCAATTCTTCAGCGTTTTCGAAAGTTATTTCGCGAACTAGTGGAACACATTTATCCACTACCCATTGCCTGAAATAGTTTCTCATTAAACATCAGTTTCAAGACAAAAATAAAAATGACGAAGATTTTTTCCGTGCTACTTTCACAAATTTATATCGAATGAAAAATGCTGAAAGACCATTGAAAGCTACAGAATAGTTAGTGTATTATTTTCATTTGTAATATTTCAGGAAAACACATAAGAGAAAAAAGTTACACTGAAGTGAAATTTTTCACATAAATCAACCGAAAAATTAAATTTGAAAAAATATTTCGCAAAACTAAATAAATTCACAAACTTTAAAGTTTCAAGATTTGCAAGACCACCAGTATATTCAAACCTTTCGTTGCTCTGAAAAATGTCAAGTTTTAGGCATTATTTTACTATAGTATTCCTCATAATCACATTGCCGAAATAAACGTCAAGAAAAGCTAACTGAAACTTCAACATGTGAACGTCTAAAAACCTATCCATGTATAAATTACGAAAAACAGTTGCTTTAATTTGCTTGATTGAATTTTCTTAGTATCAAAGAATGCAAAAAATAACTAACATTTAAAGGTCTAAATTCAAGTCTGTTGCCTTTCGCTAATTCAGGTTGAAATCTTTCACCAATACCAAGCCAAAATACACAATCCTCTCGAAGCAGGGATGCAACCTTGCGATAATTGTCAAATTCTGGACCAGCTGCTTGGTCAAAGTAAGCTATGATATTAAGTTTCTTCAGCTACAATGAAAAATTGTTAATTCATTGAGAATCTACAATAAATTTATTAAAAGAAGCGCAGCAAAATGGATGAAGAGAAGTTAGAATCGAAATTCATCATGCTGTCCCTCACATCGATCTGATTATTTAGTTCAACATTTGATGTGAAATTCTGTATGCTTGGAATTAATTGTTTCTCGACAAAGATTGATAAGGCATCCACAGATCGCTGTCCTCTAAAAAAACCAAATAATTTGCAGAGAACCCCAGACTAAATCAATGGTCACATACATTATCTTAATCTTTTTACAAGTAACCTAGATGAGTTATCATAAAGCTATTTTGTCTGTGCTGTACGATAACTGCACGATATTTGCCATTTTACCTGTATTCTTTCTTAACAAGTTCGCCACTCCGGAATAATTTCAATGTTGGATATTTGCTCACGTGATATTTTTGCGCAATGTCAGCTGAAACCAAATTTCAGTCAAATGTTTCATACCAAAATAATTCAAATAAGTTATATAAAATCTTCTCTTAAATAAGTTACCTTCTCTGTCACAATCTACAATAGCCCACGCAATCGCACTTCCTCGATCCTAGAATATGTTTAATTATATAACAAAACTTTAACAGTAATTTATTTGATTATTAATCATATTGATTTTATACATTATACTTGTAATTTTAATAAAATAAAAAGCAACAAGCGGAGAAATGACTTAATACAATAAATCCGGATTTTTTTAGTTTAAATGCAAAAATCCTGCAGAACTTTTCTCTATTAATAACAAAATATTCCAAAGAGACATTATAAATCAAGAAAAATCATATTTAAAATGAAAATTCCTTCTTGATTAAATGTAATGACAAAAGACTATTGTCATTATTCGGCTAATAAAAAAGAACTACCCCGAATCGATTACTAGCTTCTTCAAATATTGGCTTCAACTGTTGTGAGAACCGACACCAATCGGCGTAAAAATTCACAAACACTATTTCATAATTCCCTATAAGATGAATATCTGATACATTTCTTAAGGAATTTCTTCCTTAAGTGAATTTTTAGAAATATTCTTAAAATCGTTCTACTCCTTCTTTTACTGGAAATAAAAGTAGTTGAAAAAAAAAGATTACTAGCTTCTTGCAAGGAAAAACTGCAACAAAAAAGCTATAACTGAATTCCGCACAGTGTAAAAGATTGCCTATGTATACCAAGATTATTCGGACTTCAATATGGCGGGACTTTGAAAATAAAAAACTGAAACTATTTGTTAGTAATAACTGAGTTAAGCTACTTTAATTCCTGCTATCTGCTTAAATTATGATCTGGAGCAACGAATGAACAAAGCTACTGATGCATTACGGCGAATGAACGGTATTAAATTGGAATATTCGAAGACACTTACGAAGTACTGATTGAATATTAGCTTCATTTAGTGGAATGACATGACCCTTTGTTACTGATAACGAACATGTCTAAAACTTCCCATAATTATCATTTAAAGGTTGAACGAAGAAAAAATTTGCTCTATTTATCAAAATCTATAATGAAGCTTAACAATCAACAGAAAACATGGTTTCACCAGTCTTTGTTGGTTTTAGATATTAGTTTATAAAACCTTATTTGAGAGATGTATATGAAAAAAAGTATTTTCTACTTTTTCAGAGAGCTGAAAATTTTAATTACAGTTACAAAGCAGTATATGGCTAGTCAACATTCTTTGCTTTTCATTAAAATATTCACTATACTCGTTGCACTGTTTAATAAAAAATCACCGTCAAAAGCAATGATAAAAAAATATGTGAAATTATTTGATTAATATCCAGGATTGCTTTGCGTGGGTGCATTCTTTCACCCACAGCAAAATCCACGTCACAAGAGGGAATCGATCTACTCACTGCGTCCTAAAGATAAAAATTCTATAATTCCAAATTAAAATTGAACAAATTATGGCTTGAGAGAATTTCCAAGACTTAATATTTACATCCATATTGATGATTTTCGGAGCAGTTATTTACTAACTTTAATCATATGAAATAATAATACAGGTAGTCAACAAAATAGCCATTTTGCGATTTGGAGGAATAAAACCTAATGAAATGTAACAATTTGAGAAATCTGGTCAAACTATTGCTAGCGTTGACAGCTCTGATAAGTCGATTCACATTACCACAATTTTTCTTTTAATTTTCTCTCTTTATCTAATATCTTTCTTCTCGAAACTGCAGAAAAGCAACAAGCAAAAAAAGATTTAGTTTTAATTACTACAATTGTTGTTATACATCACTTCATTGTTATTATTATATGCTAAAAATTGATACTAATATTGCCCGACACAACAAAAAGAAAAAAAAATAAAGACTAGAATAAATAAACGAAACTTCCCGAGTTCGGGACCATTTGCTACGTCACCAAATACATATAACTGGTCTTTGAGCCATTATGAAATTCGTTATTTCAGTTTCCCCAAGAATTTTTCGCAAAACACGGGATTAATTCAGTATTATATTTAGATTATGTTAGAGGGCTGAAAAATCAGGAGAAATAAGGAAGATGAAAATTAAATTAGACTGGACAAAAATTAAAGATTGAAAATTAAAAATATGAGGTTGAAATGGAAGTGTGGGAGAGTTCAATTAATTAAATAGTAAATAAATAGAAATTTATACAAACTTAAAAAAAGGGATGAAATAAACGAAACAATGAACTTCTCTCATCCCTCATTTCATTTCGTTATTGGTATGCTGATGTTATTTTGATTTCGGTTCCACCATTATCATAAACACTCATAATGAAAGATATAAAAGAAAATCATATTCCATCTACCCATTCATCATGTTGGATTCATTTCGATGTGAAAAAGTGTAAATATGGTTTTAATCATTGTTTTGTGTGATTTTTTTATTATCAAAATTCTTCTTCCGACTCTTATAGAAAGGAATCAAAATGTAAATAAAATGCTACCAATCACAAGAATGAATCAAACAATCAATTGAAATTAAGTGTTTATTATAAAATGCGATCATAGCAGGTTCTTCCATGTATTATATGGCTTTTTCTCTTATTCTTATTAGGCTTTCTTGAACATTCTAAAAGAGATAAGATTTAAAAAATGATTATTCTTCTTCCGACTCTTAAAATCAGGAGAAATAAGGAAGAGAAAATTAAATTAGACTGGACTTATCTCAAATAAATTTCGTAATTTTCACTATTTTTATTTTTTTGATTTTACGGTCAGCGGTATTTTTTATATATCAATCCACATTTAAAATTTTTTTCGATTACTTTTTTTATTTCAATAATATTACTTTTTTTATTTCATTGCTTTATTTATTTCAACAAATAATTTTTTTGCATATTATCCATTTATGATTCCATAATCATTTTTTAAATCTTATGCACACGATAAATATTTTTGATATTAATAATTTAGATTTGCATTGAACATTGAAGTAAATTCAAAAGACACTACCAAGCCAAGAAGTCTGTTTCACTGATTTCTCTAATTTTTAAATTCCAGGAAATATTTTTAATAATGTTTAAAATTTCAAAATTTTGGATTAATTTTTCAATCAGAATATTCCAGAAAGTCTTTTAGAATGTTCAAGAAAGCCTAATAAGAATAAGAGAAAAAGCCATATAATACATGGAAGAACCTGCTATGATCGCATTTTATAATAAACAGAAGAAATTATTGTGATCGGAATGATGATCAATTTCACACTATTGAATCTATCACTATAAATTGCAAGGCTAAATTTTTTTGTCGAAGTCAACTTCTAGGAAATCACAATTTTAGTTTAAAGAAAATGATAACGAGTTTTTTTATTGAGCAGCCGTTAATTCCATCATAAAAATTGTAAAATTGGAAAATTTTTCGAATTATTCAAAAAAGACTGAGTAGTTCTTTTATTTTAAACTAAATTTTCCGGAGCTTTGCTTCTCTTTAACCACTTTCTTATGAACGTTCTACGATAGTCAATCCATCGTTTTAAACAAACTATAAACTTTTTTTTTCGAGATGTTTATTAAGTCACATTAAAACCTTTTAATTTAAATAATTTAGATTTAACGGAAATGATGAATATCATTAGGTGCTATTTGCTGTATCAAATGGTAATTGATGCAACGAATGAATTCCAAATACTTATTGACCGCTTAACGAGATAAAGAGTAATACAAATAAATTCAGCCGTATCACTTTCTTTGTTTAATTTCAGTCATTAAGTTCCAAAATATTTTATTTCAATTGCTTAGATCCGAAATTTTCCAAGGAGATTCGCTCTCCAATGTATAACAGAACAATTAAAAGATGAATTTGCATTTTTGTATAATATACACTCTAGACAGCAAAATGAGAAGCACTGATGCTTAATCTCAACTATAAATTCAATTCAATATAATCTACGGAAGCTAATATTGATTTCAATAAAAGAAGCACAAAAATTGATTTCAATAAAAGAAATACAAAAATGGAGAAAATAAAGTGTGCTGATATAATCGATTTCTCAACAAGAAAATTCATCATTAATCTATCAATCGCTGCCATATATCACTGCCAAAAATTATAGGTTCTACAGAAACTATAGATTTTCGGCAAAATTTTTTCTTGAAGTTTTAACAAAGATCCATGTATTTCCATTATTATTCTAATTTAGTGGTTGTAATTTTTTCAGTAAAATAAAACAATCAATTATGAGCAGCTGGAATATCATGATATGATAATTAACAATATTTGTTCCATTTAGTCAAATGCATGTTAAAATGCTGATTTTTGATTAAAGTTTAGAAAAAAATTTTTTTTTCTAAAAGATTCTTGGGCCTTAATAATGTAACTATCGAAACCAAAAAGAGTCAGTTGTGCAACATTAATGAAATACTCGAAGAAATTTCCAACTAAATAGAAATAGATTTTCGAGTTAAATTAATTAAAATTTAAATAGCATCTGTATACAGAATTCAGGACTCATCATCATACACAACATAAACTGAAAATTATGATTTTAAGGGATTTTTTTAAATCTTATCTTTAGCATACTGATATTTAATAACTGGAAGAATATCTGCTATCACGTTATCAAGCATTTATACATTTCCACGTAATTCTTATATCCAAACCACCTATTAATTATTAAATGAACAATAAGTTATCGAAAAAGAATACATGAAATGTCTTAAATTTGAAGTTTTTTTCCTATCATAAACATCGATATATAAATGCGTATAAATGATTTATCCAAACTTCCACGTAAACACGTTGATAACCTCGCTCACACTTACAAAAGAGAAACGTTTTGTCTACGGTTGTCAATGCTTCACCGGATTCATCAATTCGGCCAATAACACGGATTAAACTTCGTTCTCCACGGCATGCACGTCTAAATATGTCGTCTATCCGATCGCAAAACACCAATACAATCATCTCATCCAATTTAATGATGTTTTCTTCCTTCAAATCGCAGCTTGTATTATTTGGACATTGACAAATCCTTTCATTTGATAAATTAGCTGCTTTCGAAAAATTAAATATATGTTCAGGTGTAAAAGATTCATCATATAATGGAAAATCTTCCATATCGGACTCAACATCTTGTTTAGAACTTTTTTCCGGTCGTAGCAGCGGATAAGAACGAATTTGCGCACCGCAAGCCATTTCACGTTGGGTGCAAACACCAATTGCAGAAACGGCTTTTGCCGAAAATAACAGTGAAAGAATAGAGATTAGTTGAACTAACATGTGTAATTATCGAAAGAGCAGTGATGGAACTGTTACCGGTGGTTGTTGAAATATACCGAATAAGCTACCAATGACTGAGACTGTTCATGACATGATCATTTCTCAACAAAACAACTGTTTAACAATTCTTGAAAGTGATACAGGTGGAAGAAAGAAAAAATTAATCTTAAAAAGCTGAACATGTGCTGGCAACAGCAACAACAGCAGCTGTAAGATCAGAAGCAGTGTTAAACGAGAACGTACTGTAACTTGGGATAGAGATTTCGAAGATTTATGGCATGGCCAAGAAGCGATGGTGGTGATGGATGGACAAACAGATAAATTGGTTTGAATCGATTCGATGATATGCAGTTGATTTCTATCTCAGTTCAATGATATTACATCTATCATATTCACCACATCCCTCACCCCATTCTCTTTTCTTACAGGTTTCAAATTATTTCTCATTTTTGATTTGCTGAACAATTCGTTTTCTGATTTATGCGCTTAACTGATATTAGCCTGTTATAAATCAAATTAGACTACCAAATATTGAGAATTCACAAAACCAGCTTTCGTACATTATTTTATAATTATATTGCTTTTTTCTTTTTGTTTTCTTTTTTTTTCATTCATTTATTGAGATGCATATCCAACTCTCGGTATGTGAACATAATTCAATTCCCATTCTTACTCCATTCTTCTACTGGATTACAATGAAAATGATTCAAACACCCCTCAGTTCGGAATAATTTGTTTTAGTTTTTTAGCTTTCATCGTGTCACTGTACAAAACGTTGCAATTTCCTGAACTTGACTTTCTACCTGATTTTCTATCGCCAGTTCATGCATGTCTTCAAATCAGTAGTTCAGTTGTTTTAATGAAAGACATTCCCAATTATTATCCAGTCATCGTTTGAAGTAAGTTTTGCAATATATCGAGTGATTTGATTAACATTCATCTAAAATATTCAATCTTTGTAATTTGGCATGTATATAATCCTTAAATGCTACTTATGTAAAGCAAAATAATATTTTCATTTGATAGAAGTATAACGGATCTATGAATATACAGTGCGAAAATCAATACTCCACGTTTCCGTCACAAATAGAAAAAGCAACAAAACTTTCAGTATGAGTGGAAGAGAAAAATAGAGTGAGAAGGAGACTAACTTCCCTTCTTATCAGATTCAAATCGAAGGAGCTGGAAGAAAATGCTTTCCAAAAAAAAATCTATACTTTGACTTGAATCTCTTTTTTGTTCCTTAAAATTTTGTTATCAAACAGTTCGAATCAAGACAGAAAAGCATGAGTACACCGGGATGTGAAGAAAACCTATTGCCACCGTGAAAAATTATCGAAAATAAATTGAGAATTTGAGACCTAAAACTCTTCTACTTACGGCCAAAAATTTCCTCACAGCTTGAAGGCTCTTCTATCACTGTGTATGAAACACTCACTAGAAAAAAACCAAGAACCAGGACTGAATTTGTACTACAAAGGAACTTTCTAAAATCAAAAATCAAAAATTTAAGTCAATATTAGCCAAAAATAGATGGACAGATCATAATACAATTAATGGAAAACTTTACCTAACATTAATGACATTAATTAAAACAGACCAAAATAAAATTACAAAAAAGATTGTTCCTCAATTAATATCACACAATTACTGATAAAAGAACCCATAAAGATGAATCACTAAATTGAAGCACTAGCATTCCATCTTCTCCTTATAAACCTAAAAAATAAATATTTCAGCAATATTTTGGATTTAATCAAAATTTACCTTATTTCCTTGAAATTTGATATGGGATAAAGTTCGTTAAAGTTTTTTTTGAGGTGCCAGTACTTACTATAAGAATAAAGATGCAATAGCAAGCATCAAGAACATTATTATCACTTTAAATTTCAAAAAAACCAAATCGACTAAAATTTCTTCAACTCTCGACAAGACAAATAGGAGCAAAACTTATTTAATTATTCCTGTAATAATTTGACTTAGGCCTAAAATTAAATGAAATCAGTAAAATCTTTTTTTGTAAATACTTGTGATTTTCCCTAAATCACAAAAAATACACAACAGAAAGACTTCAAATATTATAAAAACCCTTTTTTAAAAGAAAAAAAGAAAAATAAAAAAAATATCAAAGTTAAACTATGTGTTATGGTGCAGTAAAAAAAGGAGAAATCATCACATTCATGCTGATAACCATAATCAGTTACCCTCAACAGACTTCCATAAATGCATTGTGATAAATTTATAAAAACCAAGCAAGTGGGAGAACGAGAGGAAGGAATAAGAAAAAAAAGAAAAGGGAGGGCAACATTCTTAAAAAGTGAATGTCCATTAGTTCCATCCATAATATTTAGGCGGTGAACCTCCAAAAATCATGTTCCACTCCTTCTGCACAAGTTTTAGCAGTGTTGTACGTCTCTGTTCCACATAACGATACTTATCTTGCACCTGGAAATGCATGCTACTGTTACCTATGTATATATAACTAAAACTCATCTAATACTTTATGCCTGAAAAAACTCATATAGCATCTTTTCAAAGAACCTCACCAAATTTATACTAATGAATGGTTGATAGCTTGAATTGATTTAATCAGTATGAACCAATATATGACTGTTTTTGAATTTCAGAAATCGATTCGCTGTTTCAGTATTATCATATAACTGAATATCTATGATGTAATATTCAAGCGACTTTTGAGGAATAATAGAAACAAAGAAATAACCTTTTGTTTCAGACTAACTAGATTTTCATGGTCCAGATCTCTTTCCAAAAATTCCGACAACTGTTCTGTGGCATGTTCCAAATCACGCTGGTTCTCTTCAAATATTACCGACTGATTATCTTTTTGTAAATAAAAAGCAAATGCATAAGTGTACATCAGCGTACGGCGACATTCCGAAAGGACATCGACTGCTTTACGTAAAAATTGCACTTCGATCCAGGACATATTTGCCTGCTGCATGACTTCCATTTTCGACTTTACAATTGAATAGAGCTGAAAAAAAAGAAAATTTAGATCACAAAATCCAAGTAAGATAAACTTCGAATTAAGATTGGATCCTCAAAATCTATTCCCGATTAAAAAGAGATCGACATAAATTTTGACTCCAAAACTTTTATCAGGAATCAGCATAACACCTTCATCCTTCCGAAATAAAGAGATATTTTTCGTGATTAACCGAGATTTCCTACTTGTTGTATTTCTATATTTCTATATTTGAATGGCAATTTTTGTACACTCACTTTATGCTCTAATTTTAAACTCTGCTGATGATTCATATACCGATTGTAGTAGTGCAAGTATCTTTGAAGTGCAGCTCGACTTCTTTCTTGTGCATCACGCGCTTGTTTCGCTAATGTATCATCGAATCGATTGCAAGAATACCATGAACTACCATGCGGTTCCCAAGGACCAAGACACATCCAACAAAATTCCATTTTACAAGCCACATTCTTACATGTCATATGATTGCATCCACCATTTTTTTCTATTGTCACCTATGAAAAAATATTCTGACATCGATCAAGGAATTTGACCCCAATAATTTTTTTAAAATATAGGTTGAAAGATATACTGAAAACGAAGAAATAATAAGGATAAAACAAGACTGACACAGTATTTTTTTCTAGAAAATGTAAAACTTTCAGTAGGATTAGACACCAATTTCGAAATTTGCTCAAAAAAAGGAAGCTTCGGAAACATGAAATACAAATTGCATTTTAAAGTTGTAATCTTAAGGTTCACTATAAGTTAATATTAGTGCTCATCACAATCAGCCAAATCTCATGAAAAAAAAATTGATCAAATTAGAAGAAAAAATACTAAATCGAACTTAAAAGTTTCAAAGGTATACATACAAGTGAGATAACATACCTGACATTTAGGACATTCTTTGGTATTTGCTGATATCCAATTGCTCGTTTCACTGTCATCGTTGCATTTCTTAATCCATAGCTTCAGAAGTCTACAATTAACGGGCTCATGCCATTCGTGTCCACATGCAAAACAAAAAACTGTACCACAAGTACATTTGACCGGACGAGCTTCCAAATGTCCTACTTCAATTACACGTCCACAATCAGCAGCTGGGCACCACCGCAACAAACGATTACACTAAAACTGAATAAATAAGAGGAAACAATCAAATAACTCTTGCTTGAAAACCGAGTTTTTCTTTGAAAACTTCGTTAGAAATTACAAGAACGATGAGAGTTAAAAAATTTCAAAGTATTCTTTAGAAGAGACGCTTTAAGAGATATATGATAAATCAGAAATCACAACCATCACAATTAGAAACACTATTCTATATATTATTTAATTTGATTTTCAAAATACCTCTACGAAACTATTGATTATCAAACGACGATATCTTTTCTTTGCATTTTCGCTTTTCACTAGCGTCAAAGTTTTCTCATCATCAACTATGATTGGACAATTGTGTTGTGGGCAAGCTACATGCGCACGACCTTCTTCCATTATCTGAATTCAAAATATATGATAAATCATAGTTTTTTTTAATGTTTACTGAACGAAAAATGAGAGCCAGCAAATAAACAGTAATTTGCATTTAAGGTTCAGTCCTCCGAAAGCATCGACCTTAGTTGTCAAATAGGAATCCCAGCACAGATAACAGAAACGATGTTTGCACTGCAAGCCTGTCAAAATGGTACGATTACAGCAGATGGCACAAGTATCAACAATATCTGAAAGTCCTTCATCACCACGGCGTGCCACTTTAAACGGCGAAATGATATTAGCATCCAAGAAAAACGAATCCATATCACTGCTTTCGTAAAACCTGGAATATTTTAGGAATTTCAAAAAAAAAAAACAGAAAAACCTGACATTTTTTTTTTTGAACATTAAAGTTCAAATAAGATACGAATTCTATAATAAAGAACGAGAGTCATCAATTTTGAATGAGATATACTAAAGAGTTTAATGATATAATTTCTAGAAAAGATATACCTTTCTAGCAAACTTTCTTTATTCCACTTATAATGATGCAAAAGCAATCTACATATAGTAGATGACAAACGCAATACCGATGCAACATCCTCGATGATTTTATTCATTTCCAAAGCCACCTTTTCTGCATCCAGCACCTGCAAGAACTTTTTTCAATAAATAATGTGTTAATACATCCTCTAAGTGACTAGTCAAATTGAGAAATACTAATAACGTTTCAGTTTTTTTTTTAATATGTGTGTTCTATTACATACTTTAATCTCCAACTGGTTAGAGCGACATTGGGCGTTTGGTGATATTTGGAGAAAAATAAGCAATAATAATTTTCTTTAAAAACATATTTATATCTTTCCTGACATCGACACAATAATTTATTTTATATCAGACTAATATTTTACAATTCATTCTGAGAAATCGTGGGTTTTCAGATATTGATTCTAAACTATCTTATAACAGACTATTAGATTTCTCAAAGATCAAATTATTATCGCTATCAATGTAGTTGACATAAATTAATAGAACGTAATTTGAAAAATCTTCAGAATATAAAAATAAAAAAGACTTAAAATCCAGAAGCAGGGTTTTAAAACATGATTGTATCTAAATATGCCTTATCCTCATCATACTCGACGATCACTCGTCATACTAATCACGAAAGTATCAAAACAATCAATCGATAATTCTGTACTTCATTTTTTATGATTACGCAAAAGTATATCCTGAAAAAATGCAAAAATTTGCATAGAAGCTTTTTAATTACTTTAATGTCTTAATCTTATAAACAGTATTCTGAAGGAATTGGTAAAAATAAAGTTCCTTCTAGTAATAAATTAAGTTAAAGTATTCGCTCTTTCAGTACCACTCATTATTCAATGTTCTTGACAATAACAAGTTTTACTTATAGTTGTTTTATGTATTCATGTTATTCGGATTTAATTAAATCTTTTCCAGTTCTAATATTTATCTAATAGCTTTTTGAAATTTATGAACAGTCTAATTGAATGATTATAAAAATCAAAATATGATGAAATTTAAATTATCACAGTCAAGGAATGAGATCAAGAATCGTTAAAATCATCAAATAAATCATGTTCGATATGCAATTGCACTACCAAGTGAATGGCAGCGACTGTGAGCGGAATAATAGATAAAATTCTGGACACATTTTCAAAACGATCTTGCTCGTAATAATAAAAACTACTTGACAAATTATGCCAAATCTCTTGTTATAATACTGAAATCCTGGACAATTTTTGTAATGGATTGATGACAAAGAAACTTAATGTATTTGATGCATAGATGCTTGATTTTCTACACTTAACTTTATATTTTTTAGTTCACTGTTTAGCTCAATTTAATTACTAGAATTGGTTTGCTTCCTAGCATTAGTCAGTTCACGACCATCTTCAGCCGCGTTGTTCATGCATCCACCAGTATTTTATCATCTTCAGCTTCAAATTCAAATCAAAAAAAGACACCTGGAAATCAGCTGATTCGCCATCAAAACTACCTCCACGCTCCGTTTTGATCACAGGTGGATCCACTACAATACCATCATCATCGCTGTATGTTGACGTGGCATCACTTTCAGAGCCACCAGAAAATGCACCGTCATCATCCATTGCTTCGTCACTTCCTAGCGACATTCAAACAGAATTTCTCACTGCTGCCTTTTAGCGTTTCCTTACACGTTTCCTTACGTTTTTCTCTATTCTTTAAATAATTATGGGATAATAACTATCCAAATGTTACGCTCTTTTACAGTAAATTTCTTTCGTCTTGCATGTGTCACACAACCGTTACTCGACTTAGAACCAAGTGGAAAACAATGATGAAGTGCCTAAAATACATCTCCTTTTATAGGAAAAAGATGGTCAGTAAATTTATAATCTTTATAAGAATTTTACACGCGGCACGATCAACTGATAATATCATTTTTCAGTAAAAAATTACATATATTATTGATAATATTAAATGTAACGTGTAGAACTGATACTTATACGTGTGAATAAGTTATACCGAATAGTAGTAATATGGTAGTAATATTTAATGCTACATGTCACTGCATCATAATCCAACAACGTACCGTGCAATATAGGATGCCCTTCTTATGAAGTACAAGTCGTCAATAATTTGAATTAATTTCGGATTTTTCCAGCGACTCAAACAGCAATGCTGATACAACAAATGAAGTTATGAAAAGCCAAACATAAATTGCTAACAGTAGTGACTTATCCGCCGCATACGAAAATTCGTCTCGCACAATCCGAAATTTGTATGGAAAGTTCGAACAATACGTGGAATATTTTCAAAATTTTTGTGAGATGACAGCATTAGTGTGTTTCAGGGTGTAAAGTTGAGGGATATGCTAATTAAGGGATAGTGAGAAGGTACCAGCGTATATTTAGTTGAAAGATTAAAAGTAACAGGAAAATGAAGAGAAATAAAGGTTACTGGAATGTGAAATAGGACAGAAAAGAATGAGAAAATTGTCAACTAATTAAAGCTTAACATTGTAACTAAGTTTGAAGACATGAGATGAGAAGGAATGACAGGCAAGATTGGCGTAGACGAGATAAAATACTCTCGAGAATTGTTAATATTGTAAAAAATAATATAAATATACACGGGAATTGAATAAATATGAGCTGACCGATTATGAGGTTTGAGGTGAAAAATAGGTTTGAGGGGAGGGAAAAAGGGGAAATTGCTTGTTCTGTCCCATATATATATATATACATATTACTTATATTAGAAATCATTTTCCGAGACCTTCCTGTAAATTCCTAAACCTAGTATTTTCCGGGATTGCTACCCCATTGAAATTTGGAATAATGATTCGGTGATGTTCGGACAAATCGTTATCGGTGCACCAGGTGCGGGGAAAACAACTTATTGTGATGGAATGAGTCAAATTTTGTTGAAGCTTGGTCGACCTGTCGTTTGCATAAATTTAGATCCAGCAAATGATTATCTACCATATAAATGTGATATCGACATTCGAGAACTGGTGAAAGTGGAAGATATTACCAGTCGGTTAAATCTCGGACCTAATGGAGCTCTAAGGTTGTTTGTGTGTTATTTATTATTACAATGATCCAGCTGCCGAGAAAAATATATCTGTCGATAATTGGTTCTGATTTCGGAGCTCAAAAAATTTTTTCTGACTTAAGCAATTCATGAAATCAGTAAAGTTACTCATGTCTTAGCTAGAAAATATAAGCGTGCTTTCTCTGTTCCAGATTATTTCGCATTGTTTTGGAAAAACATTTCATGGACTTACTTTAAATAATAATTTTCAATAGTTATTATTTTAGTCGATGTTTTTAGGTACTGTATGCAAACTTTGAAGAAAAATATGGAATGGTTACGATTGAAACTATCGCGTGTAAATGGATACTTGCTTTTCGATTTTCCAGGACAGCTTGAATTATACAGTAGTAACAATTGCATCTCATCTATTATCCACAATGTAAGATAGCTTCTTCGTCATTTATACAGTTAATCAGTTTTAGTCATATTTTTGTTTTTCTTGTATTTCTATTATGTTTGCTTCTTTAAACAATCTTAAACATCGAAGTATTGATAATAGATTTTAAAAAAGCATTTAATGTCGATTGGCGGAGTTGGAATTTTTTCTTATCTAACTTTGGACTTTTTTTTCAACATTGCTAACATTTCTGACGACTTAACGATCACGTTTATGGGCTTGCTAGCTAAATAATTTTTTGTTTGCTTGTAAAAACACGTGAGTTTCGGTTACTCCTAATTTAAGTTTTGATAATTCATTTTGTCTTTACTATTTATAATATATGAAAGCTATCATAATAATCCAAGCACATTATTCAACAAATGCATTTAATCCAGTTTTTAGATGGAAAAATGGGGTCTCCGATTGGTCACTATGCATCTTAGTGATAGCTTATATTGTACAGATGCAGGTAAATTCATCTCGGCATTGTTATGCGCACTTTCCATCATGATAAATTTGGAATGTGCCCAAATTAATGTATTATCGAAGCAAGATTTATTAGAAGATAATGACTTGCCATACAACTTCGAGTTTTTCGAGCAACTTCCTGATACGTCGAAATTGGTCGAGTTGCTTGATGTAAGTATTCACTCGCAAAAAAATAACATTTTTTAATGACTCAGCATATTTTAACTAGCTAAATGTCTAAATGTTTAGGATAAAGTATTTACTCACATTTTATACCGGGTGCAGTGTAAATTACTTTCTAAGATAATTAAAAAATAAAAATATCAATTCTTCCCGTATGAAAAGAATTTTCAGGAATCACCAGTACTCAAACAATATAAAGGATTGAATGAAACACTCTGTTCAGTAATAGGCGATTATGATTTGATAAAATTTACGGGTTTGGATGTTAAAAGTAAGAAACACATGCTAAATTTATTAAAATTAGCTGATACAGTCAATGGTTATGCTTTCACTGAAGCGCCTGACCTTAGAAATATTGTGCAAAGATAACAGTTATTGCATATATGTTATTTCGTGTTTAGCTGAAACTTGTGTCTTTTCCGAGGCTTAACAGAAGTGGAAAAATCTATCATTTAGGCCGGAATTTTATAATAGTAAGTGGTAATTGGCGTCAAGGAATAATTGGCGTAATTGCATCGAAGTTAAAGGACAGTTTCACTGACCAGCAATAGTAGTATCTGTAAGCAATGGAATAGGGAAAGCATGCTGTAGGTCACAGAATATTTTTTATCCAGGATAGTTCATTAATTTCATTAAGATTTCGATGTCATACATTAACGAAATGAAATGATGAAGATTTCTTGTTTTTACTATCAAAATAAATTAGTAAATTTGAGGTTTGTTGACATGCATGCTATGGAACAAATACATATGTGCCGAAAAATTAGGTTAAGAAAAGGAAGAAATAAACAGAACATCTTTTTCACAGAATCTATTATCGAAAAGAAAGAGTAAAAAAGCTATTCTCTTTTCAGTGTTGAAATATTCGAAAAATTCAACTCAGTTAATGATCCACGTGCTATATGCGCACGTTGAGATTCATGCTTTCGCATAGCTTTTACGTAAATACGAAGAGATTGTCGGCAAAAGCCGAAACATGTAACTAGTTTATATAGATAGAAATGTAAAAAGGGATCAAATGCAAGATGACAAGTATTGTAAACAAAGGAGAAATCTTGGTATATGTGGGATATTAAAGTTTAAATAGCGTGCCAAAGTTAGAAGAAGATCAACAAGCTGAAAGGATAAAAATGTTGAGATGTTTATTATCAGAAAACTCGATTCACTAATCAATAAAGTAAGATCAATCGACCAAGAGGCGACATGAAGTTACTCAAAAAGCTGCTCGAAGAATTCGACAGCAACAAGTTTAATTCGGCGGTCACGGTTCAGTTCAGTTTTGGAAATATAGTTCGACACAGTCCAACAGTTCAAAAGCAGCAATTTGACGTAATTTGACAGAAGTAACAGACAGTTTCGACGACAATTCAGTGGCATTAATCAAAGGTACGAGCAACAGCGCTAATCAAGCGAAAGGAGAACAAATCGCAAAGGGAAGATACGACATCGCAATAAGCACTGAGGCATTTGTGTGTATTATTCGATTTCGCTCTGTTCGTATTCTTTGATATCTTGTATGAATCTGTTCCAGAACATTTGTGCAAGCACATATTGTGTTTATAATATCGTATAAACTCAGACAAAAATCTTTTGTTGACCTAGCCAAGTTTACAATAGCAAAAACGACCAATCTCTGGTTAGCAACCTCCAATTAACAATAGAGATAGAAGAGAATTCTCTCCTCCTTTCGGAAGGAAAGCGAAAGAAGGAATTAAAATAAATCTTTTTCTCCCAACAGAAATGACCTAGAATATCAAAAACGAATACAAGATCAACATAAGCTTGCGTCGTTTTTTTTCAGACTTACGCAACTTGTTATCCCGAAGTTATTATTATGGACAGTCACTTTTGCATATAGTTATCAGAATATATTAGACTACAACTTCACGACTGATTCCCAAAAAATGAAATATTCTAAATTCAAATTTAGAATATTGATATATTTAAAAGTGCGAAATCGCACATGAGTAAAACTTTATAGGCGCATTGCAAGTATTATATTTTATTGCACAGCGATTTAAAAAATAAAGCACTTTGTTCACGACCTTTTAGCTTAAAAATTTAGAATTTAAAATGATGGTTGAAATTACAATAAAGTTTAAACGCAACATCTGCAAGGCTTTAATATTTTGGCTCGCAGATTGGTGCAAATGTCGATTTGCATGATGGGAAAAATATTACTAGAATAATTTGGAAATTGAAATTGAAAGAGACCAAAAATGGGTGGTTTGATTTTGGAAAATTCGAAGTAATTTACAATTTTGCGCATAATTTCGATTAAATGGATACGCGATCTGTGATCGATGGTTATAGTCGCGAAGTAATGCTTAAAAAAAATTAAAGTACCGATGCTGTGAGACTGATCCGAGATTCATTCTGCTCATAAATTTGATTCATGCACATTTTCATTTTTGTCGAAATGAGATTTGCAGTAAAAAATTATCTACGAATCATTGATTCTAAGAAAATCTTACAACAATAGGAATTTTACGATTCGTTTAATATTACAATTTTGAGATGTCATGAACTTATTTCCCAAGTGTTTCGATATATACTTTTTAAGATATTTAATACACTTGTTTATTAACTATTTGAATCCTAGATTTGAACTGTATTGCAAATTAGCATTTTGCACACTTATCTTTTTATGATTTATGCATATTTATTGACATTTTAGAAGCTTATTCAAATTTAGACAATACGTCTTCTGAAAATACTACACATTTTTTGATTCTTTACATGCGACTATGCTAAGCATACAAGTCACATTGATATATTTTTCAATATATTGTTACGAATCACTTGTCATAGACTAAAAACTAATATATTATCAATCGATAGTTCTTTCAAATCTCATTTATATAACGATTTTTTCGTGTAAAATTTGGGAATTACTTTTGTGATGAAATTTTGTTCAGCGATTTAATATAATGCAGCAATAAATAGCGAACACAACAGAAATACTTAACAATTTAATCATAAGAATCGCTAAATGATACCTTTTGTTTAAATGATTAATTTGAACTGATAAGTTCATTTTATATTTCAACAAGTTTCATGATTTATATACTGATTGGTGCAAAATTACTAATAATAATTAAGGATGGCGGAAAATGTTGATGGATTAAGCCATATCCAATTATATTATGACAGAGTATAAAAATTTGTTGTTTTTGGAGATTAGCAATAAAAATGTATTTTGTGGATGATATTTCGGAGACGATAAATAATTCTTGTCCATTTTACTTTACGGACAACGAATAGTATGTACAATACTTGTTGATATTCGTTTCATTTTCATATCTGTTGATATCTCTGGCCAAATGGATATATACAAAGGTGAATGAGGTAGACAACTAATTTTAAAATCGAAATTAGAGATAGAAGCGGAAAGAAGTGATATTTAAAGCGAAGTTATCAGGAATAATGAATTCTTCATTTCATTTGCATATTAATGTCATGTTTTTTTCTATCATCACACTTCTCTTTTCCATCATCCTACTTAAATAAGTCATTCGTCTGTCAATTATTCTGTATTCATTAATACTAATCAAAGTTGATGCTTTCTTAAAAGTTATATTCTGAGAAGCAAGTTAGACGAGTGTAACGTAGTCGTGTTGACAATCGACATCTTAATTGTAATTGACACCCATATTCGTCGTTTCATTTCCGTTCAGATATCACTCGGGTGACTTTCCATTTTTCTTCCACTCATTTCTTTGATATCGCACATTGCATTCATGAAAAGTCTTTGTTGTAATCACGATAATTATTCTTATCATTTTGACAGTTATCAAAATAGGTCACGAGAGATAGTTATCATTCATCCCTCTCTAATTACGACTACCTTGCCTTCATTTTAATTATTCTTCATTTAGCTATGGTTTTCTTCCAATATTTGCATGATAGACCAGAAACATACACAATATTTTTGGAAAGGAAGAAAGATGGATGGATGGAAGTGAATTTAAATTTTAAAATTACGGAATAATTCACATCAGGACAAATAGATTTAACTGTGTTATTTCTCTCTTTAATGGAAATGGAATAGAAACACTGTTTATTGAAAATATATGTGATCGCTGCTTCATGAAGGTAACTGGAAACTGACAGAATTTAATGACAAAGTAAGGTAAGCAAGATATCACTAAGACAACGACGACAATGTTGCTGTCATAGGCCTATCACTGTAACTTCTTTGAGAGGATGGTATGTCCTCTTCTCTATCAAGTGTCATGACAAAAGTCAAGCATCCATAAGTTAATTTACCCTTCCTAAGTTTCATAAACACGTTGCTAGAATAGATTTTGCTGCCAGCAATGTTATTCAATCCATCGTAAAATGGATTTAATGTGGTGAAGTAAGGCTTCATGTGTGCATATGTGCATGCATGCATATCTTTGCATGCTTGCAACATGCTATCCAAGGACTATGTAGAGAAGCAAACAAGAAGAAACAGTTGTCGATTGCAGATGGTCCTTATTGTTAATTATTTGGATGGAGAGAGAAGAATAGATAACTAAGAGTGTTCGAATAAATCAGAGTGTCGGAACATTACAGACGGCAGAGAATAGTGTGGCATACATATTAGGCTTGGTATTAGACAAAGAAACACTTCGGTGAAATGGAAATAAAGAAGAGAGACAGACAGCAAGCACTTGACTTCTTTGTTTGCAAAAAAGAATACTACCAGAGTAAGCAAGCAAACATGCTAGACGGATATACGGACAGACAATATACCACCTGACGAGCAGGGTATTGGTTAGCAGGACCGTAGAGGAAGTTTGAATTGAGCTGCCAGACGATGGACGATGCTATCTTTTGAGGCTGGTGCGAAGGAGTGTGGGAGTCGGGTAAACCTAAGGTCGATTCTTTCGGGTTGTTTGCATTCTCGCAATAAATGCATTTGTACACGCAGTGCTAGACTAGTTGCATGCATGTACATTGCACGATTTGCACGTATGTTGTGAGCACAGCGCAAAAGACAAGCGATTTTCTATTTATGTTTATGTAGGCGCTATGCGTCTGATATAAAGATGTGTTTTACGCAGTAGTTATGAGTCTTCGAAAATATATGGATTTGAGGGAATAAAGGTGATTCGCGAAAGGTACAGACATCACATAAAGGTCGTACTACTGCATCAACAAATAAAGAAGAGAGGAAAAAGTGAGCTGACAGTTCGAAAAGGAAAGTGACGGAGCAGACTGGATGAGCCGCAAGCTGCAGCCTACTGCCCTGATCGCTACAATCGATCCGACCTGCACGAGTGCGAGGAGCAGCAACAACATCCAAAAATATCAGTATCGTATCAGCGCAGACGACAGGCTCATTTACAGGAGATTTCTCCGAATGGTTCGAAAAACGAAACTACAAGACAGATCAGGAGTGACGGTCGTAGTCCCACACAAGCTATACTTAACAAGCAAAAGTTGGAGAAATTGTCTCAGCGACATCGAAATTCGATTTTTGCAATCGCGAGGTTAGTCGCTTCATCATTCCTTCCTTCTGCATCCTTCCAAATAATTGCAACGTAAGAATGCGTTAACGTCAAGTTTATCATTTCGTTGATGAATGATACTGTAGTTGTATCAGGTTTAGCGTCACTGATCCTCTAATTTGTGAATATTAGAGAAATTCTTGATGCGCTCAAAAATTTACTGATATTTTCGTATAGTTATTATTTCTTTCTGTTTATTCATGATTACTGATGTTCACTTATTATAGGGCGAAATTGAGTTCTTTCATCAATCGACTGAGTGTAAGTAGCGGAGCGGGATGTGCAGCAACTCGGATTCTAACTAATACCAGCAACATCACTAGTACTAGTAACAATGATTTATCATCAGTCATTTCATTTCCTTTGCGACGTAATTCCCATCAGAATACCATTCAAATGCGTCCGCATTCCTCTACTATCCAGTCGTTTACGGCACCTGCGTTATTATCCTCATCATCAATACAGGCAAATATTTCACTTCCAAGTAGTACAGTACTTCCAGATTCTGGTGTTTCTGATTCTTGTTGCAGTACAGGTAGCATTAGTACCAATGTGCAGAATGAGCTACAACTGGCAAAATCTCCTGTAACAACAGCTTTACTTCATCAGTGCAATGCTTTACCTTATTTAAATAACGATGGCGAATATCAGCATCACTTGCAGAAGCAGAAATCAACAGCTTCTTCAACATCTTGCAGTTTTTTCCATCAAAGCAATTATCCAGCAGCTGTTTATCTAACCGATGGTGAAAATAGTTATCTCGGCATGGTATGGTAACTTTTTTAAGATGATTCTTAGATTTCTTTTCAGGTGGCTGTTTGTGTTAGGAACATTTCTTTTCTTGTACCTTATGTCTGTGTGAGTCTTCAGTAGCAAGGAGCGGATCTGCTTTTTAGGTCTTTTGCAATCACACTGTTCACTAATTTTGTTTGAAAATTATTTTTTATTCTCAAAGTAAACTATAATTCTTTTGCTTTTTATCTGTTATTCTTAGATCTTTAGTATATAATGC
Organism: Dirofilaria repens; assembly: GCA_008729115.1. Lineage (NCBI taxonomy): Eukaryota > Metazoa > Nematoda > Chromadorea > Rhabditida > Onchocercidae > Dirofilaria > Dirofilaria repens. The sequence goes on from SNRZ01000009.1 coordinate 1,291,899, forward strand.
AAACATTTAGTCCTTTTAATGACATCTCTGTCATTTTATGCAGGTTGCAAAAGGGGAACGATTTTCCAATAATTAGCTCGTTTGTTCTGATTTCCTCGCTGAAAAACTGGAAAATTTCGAACAAGATTTTTTTTGATAATGAGGACCGTTTTAAAATTATTCGATTTGAAATGAAAATTAGCTGATGTCCTTTTTTCCCATAGATGATTACAGATTACGTTGAATAGAGCACATAGAAATTTACTATGTGTGAAAGAGAAGTAAATTTTTTATCATAGCAAGATTTTTTTTTTGCAAGCTTTTACGAATGGATCTTGATAATGTTGAAAAAAGATGCTGTAGTTGAATTGATCCAAAAAATTATAAACATTATTCAGTATTGCAAAGATAGCAGCTGAAAGCAGTGATGTTGTGTCTCTTCCTTTGCTGCTCTATTCGTTCTTTTCTTCATCAGCGCACATAAAGATCATCAGACATTGTAGTTGTGTTCTTACAAAAATTAAATTCTGCATCGAACGTAATTTCAATAGGTTTTGTAGTGTTCATCAAAAATTAATGATTCTATCAATACTTTAAATTACTGACACATGAATCTCCTGGAAAAAAGTTAGTACGCTCACTGTTAAGTTAATTCTTTGAATATACCGTTGTTTAGATTGTTGTTGGAAGGATCTTTTTAATAAAATTATTTCAAAAGATGTAGGAAGGATTTTAAAAGTAGAGCAGCGTCTCATCATCTGGTAATTTATATACGATCTGAAAAATTTCTCTCTGTAGTAAAAGAAAAAACATCCTGATTCTCGTCATAAAAATTGAAAGAAATGGGAGAAAATAAAACTGAGTGAATCTTTCATAAAAAGGCAGCAAGAACAATTGTCATCCTGTTTATTTTTCCAATAGTTTTCATTCAAAAAATTCTTTCATCTCTGGTCTCCTGATTCGATTTTAAAAAAGTGGCTTTATTATTAAATAAAGTTTACAAAATTTAAGGTCAGGAATTTTCATGAATATTGAGAAGTGATTCATTATATTACCACTTTTGGCAGAATTTGAGTGTGCTCGATGAAATGAATAGATTTTTGATTTTGAAATTAATGAATTTAAGCAACATTTAAGTACATAAACTAAAGCAAAGTAAGTTGAATTAACTACTTTGCCAGCTATTATTTTGAGATTACGTTTGAAAAGATTACATATAACTGATATGAAATGACTCTGGAAAGATTATTAAGAAATTGGAAAAGGAATATTTAATTTATTATATGCTAATTATTATATCGAAATGTAAATGGAGTTATGAATATATCTATAGAGTTACATTAGAGTTGGATAAAACAACAATTACTACCATTTTTTTGATTTGCTTCGATATTATCTGATTATTGCTTCCTTTGTGGTGATATCCATAGGTCAATTTTCAATTTTCATTAGGAGTTTGCTCTGCTGAAGCTTTGCTCTTTATTTTTGTTTATCTTTGTCTCTCTGCTTGGGGTAAGCTTTCGCAAATTTTGCGATTTCATTTTCTTGCTTTATGGATTTCTGATAGAAATAAACAGACAATCATTTGTTTATTTATTATTAGTGGAAAATGTTTTTTTGCTATATTAAGAAGTATTTCACATTTCAATATGCTGTAATAAATGTTTTATGCGCTAAGTAGTCCGTTTTTCCGTTATATCGACTGACAGGCTGGTGACGAATAAGGAACAGATGGAATTTTTCAGGCATTTTTTTCGCAGCTTTTCATTCTAGCAAAGCATGTAGAAATAGATGAACTTCATATCATTTTTTTTCTTATCTCTTGTCATTTTTTATCTGCATGAAATTAATTATCTCAGTATACTATTTGTTTATCCTATAAGATTATTTTTCTCCTTCTTTGTTTTTCGCTTCTTTTTCTTTTTCTGGACCGGATATTATGGATTTATGTTTCTTAAACAATGATTTGATTTATCAAAATTGAAATATTTTTCAAAAAGAAGAGAATTATGTATGAAAGGTTGACCGACTAGTTGCCGTACTTGTTTTGTTATTATTTGTATGAGTAATGCAGCATTATCCATTAAATTGTTCATTCGAATTTTCCGATTCTTTTGATCTTCTCTTTCCCCTTTCCATTCTTAATCATATATTTGTATGCCAGAGCAAAAGATACAACACTAGAAACTGTGAATCGAACTGAAAACAAGGCAGTTTTAAATAGCAAACGAAGCTAGACAACATGTGATTGTATATTGTTTCCCATCAAGATACATTAATGAACAGCAATCATCATTTTTTTCTCTGCTTAAAATTTTTTTTTTTTTTTGTAAATAGAATTTTCGATCTCTATTCCAATAGAAAGATTCGAATCAGCGATTCTCTCCTGTGGAGAAGCGATGTTAGTCACAATCAGTTAAGAATTTTAGAAGATGATGAAAAGCGAGAGTGAGTCAGGGATTTTGAAATTGAGTCAGTGATTTACAAGTATTGTTCACAAGCATATTGAAGATAGGCTTGCAAATTAAAAAAAAAATCCGAGAAAGACTTGTGGATCCACTAGATATTTTACATATTCTACAATGAATGAATCAAAAATTTAATAACTTGTCGAGTATTCGAAGTTTACGGAATAATTTATCTTAAATTACTCCGTTTCCAATTTCAGGAACATTTGGTACCGAGAGAGGAGAGTGAAAGATGGATTCGCGCACCACCCAATTGTAACCCATTCGATATGCGTGCATCCTTCACGTGCTCTTCATTATCATGTCGAGCCCGAATCACTCGACCTACTTATGGACGTAGTAGACTAAATACGGCAACTGGCATCGAACGACCAAGTTCTGGTGGAGCAGTCATGACTGTTCGAGATAATGAATGCCGTGATCGGAAGTGTACCGAACAGGTTCGAAGCAATGACAGTTTGTTAGCAGACTGTCGACAACATGAAGATGGTTGTTTTTCGTCACATTTACGATGGCTTTCGATGAAAGAATTCAGTGAGAACCGCTCGCAGTTTGATTCTCGTCCAGTGGTTTATGTTCCGGTACTTTGTGAATCAGTGTGTGATAGAAGCATTCATCATGCAGTTACAAACAGTATCACAAGTGATGATAGTAATAATTTTATTAATAAGCCATTATCATCTTCACCATCGTCTTCATCATTACTGTTGTTACAGCAAACCTCTATTACCACTTTCCCTTCTACGTCTAAATTTGCATCTGCTAATGTTGTAGATACGAATGTTAGTGATTGTACATCAATTCCTGTAAATTATAATTCGGATATGATTACACATCGACCGTCGAATAAGAAATCCGACAGTCCAGAAGAGGAGACAGAGGAAGAAAAAGAAAAGATTGAGAAATTAAAAAATGAAATTATAACAGGTTTCTCACCTCAATTAATACTCCTTTTATTTGTCTAATTAAAACGGCACGGGAATAATACTAAGCATAATAGCCATATGATGGTAGTTAAGCACTTTCCCAAGATGATTTTTGTGTAACCTGTAGTTTTCAGAATTGTAGAGAATCAAGAAAAGAGAAGAGTGTGAGGGCCTCTCCATACGAATGTATGGAAAATGAAATAAAGCTATTGTATTGTTTGGAATGACGTGTTTTTTCTGGCATTCTTTAAGAGTGGTTGTTTCTTTCGAATGAAAATTCAAAATAGATTAGAAGTTACTAGGAGTTATTCGAAAAATAACTCAATCTGTGTCCGCATTTTTCTTAAAATCATTTTATAAAGCATCTTTGAACACTGTCCATTCGTCTTTTTTTTATTCCTTTCTCTGTTTCCTCTCTTTCTCCTTGCTCTATCTCTCTCTAAAAGCTCATTCTTGTTATTTAGACTCAGTTTATTCAAGTCAGTTTTTATTGCCTGGTTCATTGACGATTTGTTCAAATATACGTTATATATATATGTGTTTTGTTTATTGAATGTTAGCATTTTTGAAATTTATGAAATAGTTAAGTACGCTTTTTTTTAATGAGCATATTTACAGAATAAGATTTGAAAATTGATCTTTATGTTTGTCGAATAGGATGTGAACATCGCTCGGCCAAAGGAGTTTTTGTGCGATGAAGATTGATTTTGTTATTTGGATGCTCTTCTTCGTTAGTAAAGTCTTTATTGTCGAACAGATTACATCCAGCGAATGGATTATGATATCTTTTATTAAAAACTCATTGTAGTATAATCATGAAATCTGTCGTATCAGTTTACCATGGGATTTGAATTATTGATCAAATAAGCATCTCTGACTTTTATATCTTATGTGCAGGAAACTCTTTCTGCGCCTGAATATGCTAAACAAGTTTCTGCGCTTTATTCGTTGAGAAAATGCAGAATCAAAACAGATGACATTTGCATGGATGCAAGTACATATATGCAGAAATTTTTTGTTGTCTGTATATGCAAAGAATCTGTACTCTCCGAATAAAATTGGGAAAGATTTATTGCATGGATGTTTAGATAATCTTCACTGCTTTTTTTTTTGCTAAATAATTGGTGATTCTGTTGTCGGAAGGCTATAAGATCATAATTTTATGTTTCTGGAATTATTATCCACTAACAGAGCTAAACAAGGGAAAAGAAGGCAGTATCGAAGGGAGGATTGCAGTTAATCTTTTGTGACAACACCTAATAGTTGTATAACTAAGCACATTGCTAACTAACAGGTACAGTTCTTCCCTAGGATATCACTTATATCAAATAAAAGGAGGTCCGGATTCGTGGTTTAGCATCAGGATTGGTCAATCTTCTCCTTTCAAAAGGGCAAAAGCAGGTATCTGCAGAAGATATCAATAATTAAAAAATGGATATATTTTGGGAGAGGGAAGGGTAAAACTGCAAATTATGGAATAATTCATAAACTTTGACCCTAACATTAGTGAAGAGACATGACTGCTACGAATCTTAAGTGGTGTGATTAATCTTTTTTTTCTGACATACATGACTAGATATTACTTGGCTTTTGACTTGAGAGATTTTTCTGGTTGTTTTTGAATTAAGTCTCTGTTCTGAGATCAATGAGATGTTTACAGTATTACTTTGTTTTAGAATTTAACGCAAGACACACAAATATGAGCTGTCTATCCCACCGATAGTTCTGCCATTCTTGTTTTAAAAAACAGAAACCTTTGCATTTCGAATGTTTATGCTTTTCTGAATAGGACGAAATATCCTTGCATTATACATCCCACTGTTCTGCACTTCTATGATGAAAAGAACTGAAGCTGGATCATGTTAATAAATGTAATGTAGAATGAGCTAAGTCGAAAAATTGAAGGTAAGTTACCAGAAAAAATTAAAGATTCAAGTAAAGACAGCAAGATAATGGCTCTTCTTCGCTTATTCTATTTGTAAAATACAATGAACTCCTATCCTTATCATTCTATCACTATCTTATCCTCCCAATATTTTAACCTTGTTATATCCATTCATCACTACTTTTCCATTTCTTCCAGCTTTCCCGTGACTTTCATATCTAACCTTATATAGGGAATAAAACAGATCTCTGTCTTTACCCTCAAATGTTGATCACATCTACGACTGATAACATTGTGCATTCTACAACTCTTCAGTTATTACCGTAATGTCGTGGCGAGACCATTCTGGAATATCGATCGCTGAGTGAAAAAAATGCGGATGATTGAGTGATTTGAATTCGGTAATGGGAAAAGATGGAGCGAGGGACTACAGGTTCGTAACGAAGAGAGAATTGACAGGTTTAGGAAGTTAGCGGACAATTTTCTTAGATTTCTGGTCGTTTTAACTATTCATAAGGAAAAACTAGCTTGACTACTTGATTTCGAAGACATTCTCGCGGTTACAAAAAATTCATTTCCAGGATTTTTCCACTCATTTCTTTGATTTTCCAGGATGTAGTTACACCAACAGTCATTGCTGAATCTTTAGAGAAGCTGTAGTAAAGAGCGAATGGTTTCTCTCAAATTCTATTTGATTTTTAATTGTAGTTATCTTAGTTAAACAATTAAATACGATAGATTTCTTTTTCTGTTGAGATTATCATCATTATTCCCGTATCGTTTTTCTTTTTTATTACTTGAGGATTTACTTATTAATTTCTGATTAATACAGTAAAGTTGCAATCATAATCCTAATTACTACAGTATAAATGTGTCTGCCAGAATTGCATGCTAACAGATAATATTAGTAGTGAGAAGAGAGATCAGAATCTCAGATCATTTATTAGCATGAGATTAATTCATTTTACCAGTATATATTAATAACACATATTAGAATATTCGACCGATAATGTTTTGTTTTAAAGCATTCAAATAAAGTGGGTTTCTTTGCATTTCATACGTTCTTTTAAAATTTTTTTTGCTTTATTTAGAGATGTCAGCCAGAAAAGTACGGACAAAAGTCCGCTGTAAGACAATGGAAGAAATGGATTGCCTAGTTGCAGCATCGGCGTCTACTGGTCAAACAAAAGTCGTCGAATATTTTCGGACTGTTCATCGTGATCCAGTCAAGAAATTTAAGCATTTTAAGGTATTTGCCGAAAATGAGGAGGTTAGTATATTATAAGCTTGGATTTTTCCTTGTCTTTTTTTTGACGGCATAATATTATTTGATATAATAAAATAAGTCCTTAATTTATTATTTAGTGAATAGCTATGAGTTGAATAATTTCCTGTTCCGAAAGAAATTCGAATACCAGCTCTTAATATATTCTTTAAGATTAATTGGCTCTATCGATGATTTTTTCAAAACATTTTCTTTGGCCAAAATATTTTTTCAACACTTTTTCTATTTGTATAACAACTCTAAAATATAGATCTACTTTGACATCATTGAGAAAAATGTAATGCATCTGAATAATGGATAGATTTGTATATTTGAAATGGTTTTCGTCTTTGCAGGAAAAAAATACTGAACATATTTTGGAATCGCCAAAGAAAATGGCTCGTTTAAAATTACCGCAAACGCCTTCACTTGATAAAAAAATTGAAAGTACCAACCGAAAATGGATTTTGCAGACAACATGTCTAATGAGTGATAAGACAGAAATCGCTTCAAAAAGTGATGAGATAAAAGAAAATAATAATCATGATGAAAAATCCAGTTTAAAAGTTACGGAAAACAGTAAGCCAACCATGTATCTAATAGAGAAACTGACAGAAACTGAAGTGAACGGAGAGAAGGAAATGAAGCATGATAAAATTAAACGTGATATGAATAATGCTTTTGCAAGACCACCTGAAACTGAAACAAACAAAGCACATAGTATTGATTTCAGGTTAATTTTATTTTCGAAGAAATAGCAATTTTTAATGGTTGATTTTTAATTTTAGCTTAGTTTGTGTGGAACATTTTAGTATAAACTTTAATACTTTTATGAAGAGCCTTAGGTTCGGTCTAAGTCTAAACATTCTTTATCCAAATGGTTTTCTTTATCTGATAAATTTTGCATACCCATTTTGATAAATAAATTTCAGCATTCTGCCAAGCGCAGTCAGGTTGGTCAAAAATATCAAAGGCAATACAGAATCGAATTTAAGTGATGCACTTCCACTTCCTACAAAATATGAACGCTTGTTGCGCTTATTCGATTATACAGAAGTGGTAAGTTAATTTTTGAAAGTAGTATTTTGGAAGAATAAAGAGATTAGATAAAAGAAGTATTTGTTTTAGATTTGGCCAAAAATTAGTTTAATCAACTTTTATTTCTTTTATCTATTTGCTATTTGTCAGTTTGAACAACAATTAAATGATATAGAATGTTGAGTTTTATTCCATATCTAATTTTAAGTCATTTCATAAAAAGATTTTAAGTTTTTTGTACTCAGAGCGATGGATAATAAAAGAAGTTTCACCATCTAAAAAAAACGGTATTAGTATTTCGCAGATATAAATTTTCGAATAAATTTTAATTGGTTTAGGTTGTTTCTTGGTTAGAGACGCAAGGGAAACGAATTACGCTAAATGAGGTGATGACTAATGTTCAGCGAAAATTGAAAAGGTTATTGCTTATTGCGAATGGATTTAAAATTGAACAATTATAATTACTACAGTTGAAAAAATATTTCGAGCTAATTGGATGAATGATGTTTATTTTCAGTAACTACGATGAACAGCAATTCGCAATGATACTGTCGGTGTATCCCGAATCATATAATGTTCATTGCGAGCGGCGTTGGATGCCGATTGGTGGTAGGCATTCCAATCTCAACGAATATGAATATGTGATTGAACCAAATCGCATCAATGGTGCCGTAATTTCTTTTGAGTTATGGAATATAATAATCCTGCAAAATTACGTTTTTCGTAAAGTTGGTGAAGACAAAAATTGAAAATGGAGACAAAATCATTTTTTTAAAAGAGAAGAGTCGCTAAGGTTCTCCTTGAGTTTTCCCTTGTTTTGCAGATCTTGTTTTTTCACTGAAAGAAAATGTAAAAGAAACTTCTGAATCGAGATCTTCACCAACTAAACCAATACTGGATTCATCTTACAATCTACCAATAACTTCATTCGTGCGGAATGCCATGGTCTCATCATCCATGAGAACCTTTGCGAAGTCGCCAGTTAAATCATTCTATGGATCAGATGTGATTACTAGGTAAGTGTTACAGTTTCATTAAATTCTGAAAGAAAAAAAGAATGAAAATCGAAGAGGAAAAAAACTGAAATTGAGATCTTTTTTCTATTTAAAATCGAAAAATTGAGTTATCATTTCAATGTTAAGAAAATGAAAATATTGCGTACTGTTGCTTTTATTTTTGTAAATCCAGTAATATTTTGCATAAATTGTTCTGTAGATGCCCACCAAAATTAGAAAGTCGTCGTTTACATCGGAAACTAGAATTCAAAAATCGTTTACGCAAGTTGGTAAATGTTCAGCATGCTGCTTTTTTGAAGAATGAAGGAAGTATGTTTTTGGTTATTGCCTTGATACTGATTTGTCCAGATTACGACCAGAAAGCTTATGAGCAGCAAAATTTGTTGCAATTATAATTGAACCAATTGGCTTCTATATGGCATTGAATTAATTTTCAGTGTTATTTTGTGCTACTATTGATTTATATAAGTTTATTTTTCTATTTATAAGTCTAAATATTATTTTAGTTGAGATTTCACCAGATGAGCAGCTTCCAAGATATCATCCTGATTTTGATCTTGACGCCGTGGATGACATCATACCTGCGAAATTACCTGAAATGCCGGAAGGCGATGCTGGTCAAGCTGAAACCATGAGGGAATATTTAAAAACAGTACCTGATAGCAGTAATACGCTTCCTGAGAAGATTAAGGTTCATTTTTATATTTTAATCAATTGTATGATTACATTTTGTAGAAGCGTCTATTTTCAGATGGTGATTAAGGAACTTAGAAGTCCGGAAAAAAAAGTCGCTGTTGTTGCTGACAGATGTATACCATTATCGCCGCAGAAATATCATGTAGAGAAGAAAAATGGCTTGGAATCAAACCTACTAGAAAGAGTATACATCTCAAATTCATTATTTTTAATTTACAATGCCGATATTTGATTTGGGGTAATATATTGGAAAACTGTTATTCCCCAATTATGGTGAATAATTAAGATTCGGGCCAAAGAACGAGAACGAAAACATCGAGAAATGATGCGAAATCCTGAAATGATACAAAAAAAAGGAAGATTAGAAAAAATTTCCCATTCATTGCTGCAGTGTATTTGCAGGTCAATTAAATATACTATTGCTTTAGATTTTGTGAATTTTAATATAGTTAATACTGTCACAAGGATCAAACGAAACTATGTGCTATTCCAGATCTATATTCTTTTGAGCTAGAAGAAAACGAAGGAAAAAGAAAATGAGTGAGCTAAAACTTAACATCAAATTTCTTTATTCGGCTCTCCTTGGAATTTTCCGTTTTAGTCTACTGTATGAAATAACTTTATTGAGGATGTTATTTCTCTATGTTTCCATTATCATTATCTCCATAACGAGTCATAGCAAAGAAAGGAAGTAATACTAATTTAGCAAATTATCTTATTTTTAGAAGATAATGAAAAATATATTTTTCGTTATTATTGTCAAAAATCGACCAACATCAAGGTCAACAAAAAAAAAGTCTGTGATTTTTTATTTATTTAGAAATTGTCGATTTTAGCTATTACAATCTGAAAAAGGTTGGATCAATGAAATTTACGGAATTAATTGATAAATTGGCATTTGGTATTGGCAATATTTCGAAGGGTACGAATTTCTATTGATGAGATAAATTTATTCAATATAATGTTAAAATTCAGCTTTATTGAATACTATAATTTTATGAAATTTCTTATGATCTCTTTTTATCTTAGAATTAAAAATTTTCATTATGCTTGAACTATTCATTTTATCATCGCTGAAAATTTTCTGTTTGTAGTGGAAATTGAAGCAGCTGTTAGTTTGCTCTGCGAAGTTTCTCCAGCATACTTTAAAATGGTCGAAGTTCGGGGTGAAAAATACATTCACTTAAAGGATAACAATTTTTCTGCTATCCGAGATATTGTAAATGCAGAAATTAAGGAATGTGTCTAATACGACAACTCCGAAATTGGGAGACCTCAAAGTTAATACAATGCTTCTGGCAATAAATTTGAATATCGACATTTCGATAGAAAAAATTTTACTCTTCTAGAGATTGCCATATTTATTACTACATTCCTTGATCTATTTTGTTATTTTAAATGCCTCTAAATTTTAATATCTAGTTCCGCTTTTATCCCAACGATTGTTCTTTGTTTGGAATTACTATATCTTCCATCGTAATGCTGCTAGGTATAGATACAATACAGTATTTTATCTTTCTTAAATTGGATTTATTGCAGTAAAACCCAAAAATATCTAAGAAAAAAATTATTAAAAAATCTTATAATCTATTCCTACTAATTTCTAGTCTTTTCTTAGGGAATTTATTCGAACAAAAAGTTGTCTAGAATGACATATTTTCATCAAGGAAATCTTCGTTACGAAAAATGGAAAGACTGAAATAGTGAAATATTGATATTGTTTTAAGTCGCAATATTTATTCTTCATGTTTGTGGAACATATTTTTATCCTTTATACCACACAAAAAAAATATGGTTATGGAAAAACAAAAAGATTTCTTCCTTAATGTGAAAGAGCGAATTAATGTTTCACAGACAATTATATTTAAAAAGGTTTATTGGATTAGAATGAACAGGAAGTTGCTAAGGTCTTGTGAATCGCTTCCTCCGTGAGAAGGGAAAGATTTCGTTCTTTCTGTTTCTAAAAGCTCAATAGTACGCCCGTTCACCACTGGAACCTTACTGTAGCAATCCTTCAAAAAATACTTTGATTAGTAACACACTATCTATATGTCCTTCATGGGACAAGATATAGATGAAGAGTAATCATTCGAAGTATGAGATAAGAAAAGAAGAGTATCTAGACATAAATGGAATGTCAAGGATATATCATATATCATATAGAAAAGAGGGAGGTGAACGATGGGAATGAATGATGGTGGTAAAAAAATGTTTATAAGCGATGATTATCGATAATATTCTGGCAATGAATATATGACAGAAATTAAATTTAACATGAACTATGTGAAAAATAACTTGAACCCAGGTCCAATCATGGTGTGATCATGGTGTCATATATCATATAGAAAAGAAAAAAATCCTAAGTGTGATCACAATTTCTTTAGGTTTCCCGACATCTATGTTTGAGAGACTTTTTCTCAACTTCAGTTTTAATGAGGTGAAATTCTAGAAACTTTAAAAAATATTTTTAAGTTTTTAAGCAAAATGGATTTATGACTTCTTGCTTCTCTTTCTGAAACATTTGAAGTTTTATATGAAATTCATTACACTTATAAATGCATTTACTTACATAATGACTTCTAAAGATGTAAAAATCTTTTTATATAAGGAAAAATCGAAATATAAGTTGTTCCATTGTTGCGAATTCGCATTCGCGAGACTCCAACTTAATTAACCTAAATAAATTAAAAAATAAAATGAGACGTACAAGATGTAAGTTAAGCGCAAAATATGACCTGATGTAATAAATCATATCACATTCACGTATTTTTTATGCGTCTTCTTGTTATCTTAATCAACTAAATTCACATCCTTTCTTTTATGTCTAAAAAACTAATCCGCCTGCAAATTCCTTAATTCGATAACTGATCTTATTATAATTCTTATACTGTAATCAAATCTCTTATAGTTTTTACTCGTTATTTAAATGAACAGTTGTTGAATAATTTTGTTGAAAACCACTCCCACTCCCACGCACTTAATACATATAAACCCTATTGTAACTCGGGATCTAATTTTTTGGTTACAGCAATAAAGATTCTACATCTAGTGCTATACAACACAATTCAATTCAACTGAACTCAGTTTGTTTGACTCAAGGAACTGCCCAATCAATTCACGGGTCGTCAACCCTGATCAAATCTGTGGTGGTGATTCTTAGCTCCTGATGGACCTTTCAACAATACTAAAAATTCATGACACAAGTTTGAGATAAGCACCCATTTTTGTCATATTTGAGTTCATTGGTTCTTGCACATTTCTGCTTGTATGATATATTTCTATTCTTTATATAGTTCTCTTCCTCAACTCGATAGATATTCATTTTTCTCAACTTAAATCTAAAAGAAGAGATTGTTTTGTCAGTTACCTTTTTCGATATTTTTTGTGCTTTTATTCCTCCAAGGTAACAGAAGCTTACGGTATTATACTTTTTATACTCGATGTATCTTATTTTATTCTTTCAATTATCGTATTATTCAGATTTTTGGTTTTTTTTTTTTTATATTTAATCTCTGCACTTATTTAATTTTAGAGAAAATAATAGAAAAATTCCGCTTCAACCAATATCATTGCTCGTACAGTAAAATGCCTCCCAATAATACTGTTTGTTTTTTTTGGTTTTGAATTTTGATAAAATGAATTACTTCGTTGCCATTGTTTCTCTTTTTTTGATTTTGAAATTATTTTAAGATTATTTTCACCAGTTTGACTGCAGTATTAATACTAGTACTACTAAGTTTACTCACCTCACATTGAATGTGCACACATTTTTAATGCAACTCAGTCACTATTATTTCGTTTATCACTATCATTTATTTAGACATCTTTTAGTGCTTTATCTCTAACCTCTCATAAAAAATTTTAGTCCTCATTACCAGAATATTAATCTATAATTGATTTCTTTCCTTTTTAGCCTTAAAAATTAAAAATTGAATATATTGAATATAGTTTCAATATTAGAAAACAAAGAAATCAGATAAATTTTGTAGTCAGCACGGTGCTCTGAATTTTTTATTCCTGTTATCACTATCATACGAAATACAAGAAAATCGGCAAGTGAATATATTTTATCCCTTTACTTTATTTTTGAATTATCATATTTTCAACAGTGTCTTTAATCTATGATCCGAAGTTTATTTGAGATACCATTTATAATTTGAATCAGCCTTTTTTATCGATCCTATTGCTTAAAAAAAAATTTATTCCAGATTTTTTCCAGGAAAATTTTGTTCATTTCTCATTCTATACAGTGAATAATACGAAACACTGAAGTTGCCTATGATTTCATTTATTTCTATTGACTATTCATTCCAGAAGTTTTTCTGATCTCATCATAAATGCTTTAGAAACTTTTGAAAAATCTGTATATTAGATGTTAAATTTCAATATTTTCTATGTTAGGAAAATATTTGCTCTTCATTTATTATTACGTATAACTCCTAATTAATTTTAGTTATTTAAAATGGACAAGAATCTCACCATATGTTATTTTATTCGATGCCTTTATGCTTCATAATATTGCATTTTGATGCATTTTGATGTAATTTTCATTTGTCAAATAATTTACATATAGTTTTTGAGTATTCACTATTTCAGAGAGAAAATTTTAAGAGGCAAACAATAAATTAGATCGAACGTGACGAATTCTCGAATCTAGCAATAATATAGAAAACGAGACTAGCGAATTTCTTGCCCGGTCAAAAGAAGGATGGTGGAAATCTCTGTTAAATGGAATTAATTGCAATTACTATCTATAAGTCCGAACAAAAAGACGAAAATGTGAAATCCACGAAATGCGGGAAGAAGATACGTTATAACATCATTATTGTTTGAGACGTACCAAATTTCAAGGCGCGTACCGTGAATAGAAGAAATTCAAGCGTTATTTTCACTTTTCATAATTAGTATTGGATGATATTTGATTAGCATTCTGTTCTCGAACTCGTATAGTTCTGCGATTTTTCTTCAGAGTTAGATATTTTTGAAATATAAGTATTTCACATTTGCTTATTATCAGATGTTTCTTTTGGTCATTCTTTCAATTGTTCAGCCAGGTTAATTCATTTTAAAATATCAGTGAGAAATTATGATGAATCAAAACTTTCTTTTAATATTAATTGTGCATGAATAGATAGCTTATGTTACCGTCCTAGAGATTTAAGCAGAGCTTGAACCTTGTGAAGAAGTGATTTTTTCTTTTACGGCTAGATTTACGTTTTTTGCTTTATAAGGAATATGAGGTAGCTAAATTATGGGAATCGTTCGAAGAACATGTATAAAGATTATATTATAATATTAGAGTGCTTGCTTTGTTTTACTTTACTTAACTTAGTATTATGAATAACACTTTCTCTCTCTTTTTGACATTTCATTGATTGTTTTGTTTAAAACCAAAAAATATTAAAATTAAATCCAGGGAACTGATGTAACAATGAAAATATAAAAGAATTTTAATATATTGGATCGTTGTCAACAACTTAATACTAATCAAAATCATTTTCGTTTTGAATTGAAAACTTTGAAGCAAAGTTCAAACTTTGTTTCTGGATTTGATTAGAAATATTTTTAGCGATTCTGCTCAAGATAATATCTTTTAAGTAATTATTTATAGCATCGAAAAGTTCAAAATAACGCTTTACTAAAAGATTTCTGGACGAAACGGAATATAGTATAGAAGAGTGAGAAGTTCTAATATTCGTATGCTCCTATCGTTTGTTGTTGATTTTAATTTGTAATGGATCATGGGATTAAATTGTCTTTTATGTAAAATAGAATATAGTATTATTTTCGCATTATAGTATTATTTTCGAATTTACATTTTTTGTATGCATGTATTTGAAGATAAATGCATATATTTGAAGTTACCTAAGAATTTTTTTCATTTTAATATCTTCCAATAATTTTTTCTGCCTATACGTATTCTATTTATAGGTTCCTTATGTTAAAAGTGAAATATATTTATTTATTTGTAAGTTAATGTCGTATTGGAAAGCTTTTCCGTGCCATTATATACAATTTCATGCCTTAGAAGAATCGAATAACTGTTACATTTGCAGATATTGCTGGAAATATATCATAAAAACCCAGGAGAACTGTTTATTTTGAATCCGACAAATGAAATTGATAAACTAAAAAGATTAGAAATATTGTGATGATGACATCAATGGCAACAGTAACAGCATCAACACCACCAACAACGCAATTAACAGTAATGAAGTGCCAAGATTGTAATGCCCCATTTATAAAGAATGATGAATTTGGAAATTGCACTGGTGGCAATGAAAGTTTGACACAGAGTACTAATAGCCAGAACAACAAAGATGATGAAAAGATAGACTATTGGTGGTGGTGTCGTGATTGTATGGCTACTCTGTGCAGGTAATTTTTATTCCAATTAAGAGCATATTTTTGCAGAACGCAGTTAGTGTTGATGTTGCATTTTTTCTCTGATAAAGAAAAGAATAAGAGTATAATAGATGAATTGGGAGAGTGAATAGTTTAACAATTTTGTTTAAAGGAAATGATACTGTAAGAAATAGAAAAATAAAAGATTGTTCGAACCATCGCATTGATTGTATTAAAGAGGTGCTAAATCATAAAATGTTTAAAATAAGAATTAAATTAATAACACTCAGAATTTCTATCGGGAAAATATTTGAAAATATCTAACAAACATTTCATAATAATAGCAGTAATTTTCTCCTTTTTCTTTTTTTGTTTCGTTTCTTTCTTTTTATTCTTTTTTTTTTGCTTTTTCTTTAGCATCTCTTTCTTGAATACCAATCAAAACCCAAATGACAAAAATATCTTTTAAAAATAGATTGTTTATTACAAAAAATGAAATTGGATTACGTTTGCTATTATTTTCTGTGTCTTCTCATGTTAAGACATATTTCCTAATGTTATTGTAGTGCTAGTTGATTGATTAATATCAAGTTAATAATTGATCAAAAGGGTCTTTTACAATAAGATAGTCTTATTAGGAATCTTTGTTCGTACGGATCTATAATTTAAAGGGACTTGATATCTTCAGTAAAGTAAAAAGAACTAGTTTCGGTTTTCTCATAATATATGAATCTGATTTTCTCAATTATCCTTTAGATTAAGAAATATGTTTAAGTGAAATTTAATATTTTTGAAAAAAAAATTTTTCACTTCTGGAAATACAGAAAAAATTTTCTTTGCAGTAATGAACTTAGCATTGAAAATTATTTGTCGACGAAAGATATCGAAACAATGATTTATGTTTCGATTTTTCTTCAGTTATATTTCTTAGTTTTATGATATTTATTGGATAAAATATAAAGTGAAAAGAATCAGTTTTTGAGGCTGTATTCAGAAGTCATCATAAAACATGCTGTCCAGTAGATAACGTTAAATAGAGTAAATGCAATCGGTACACAGAATCTAGCGTAGAAATCAATTTTAGCCGGAAAATAAGTAGGCCTCATAAAAATCCGCTTAATACGATCCGCTATTCTTTCACGTTGGTGGATTGATAACTGCAAAAGATAATTATATTCAGATATTTTCAAAGAGTGAGATTTTGGAGCATATTTTTAATCTTTTTAATGGGAATTTGATATGTGTTGCTTTCGGAAGTCTCAGTTCTTCTCACTTTTTCATTTCTTATTTCCTTGTGGGTCTATTTATTATTTTTACATGCCAGTAATTTAAAATTTAGATTTAAGTTGAGGTCTCTATTTCCAGTTCTTAATTATTAATTTCGATTCCCAGTAGAATCCTTCTCAGCTCACCAAGTAGCAGGTACATTGTTGTTGATGAATTTGTTGATTTTCAATATTTCGTTGATAAGTTCTTCGACATCGCTTTCTTGTCATATTATTTTTCTTCGCTTGGAGGCAGTTATCTTGGTAAGAGACAAAGGCATATTCTAGAAGTGCTCCAAATACGAATGCTTGGCAAGCTGTAATTAATATTTAATATTCTTCTTTGCCATAAATATGAATAAAGCTTATAATTAGCATAAGTTTTTTATCGAGAATTTCTATTTTTCATTTTTTGATTAATAGGTAATTCTCAGAAAATTTTAGAATTTTAATGTTAACGAGCAAGAATAGATGATGATAGCTCACCACCTAGCCAAATATCCACCACTTTTATATAGCTTACTGGAGGCAGCTTTGAATGATAGATGAAGTCTGAAATTTAAAGAGGTAAACTCTAACAATCTTTAAATTTTACAGGAGTTTTAGTTAATTGAAAAATTCAATTTGGAGAAGAGAAAAAATAAGCCATTGTCTATTCTCTTTCCGGCTTCAAATTTTAATTCTCACGGCAAAATAATTCCATGCAAAAAGTTCAGAAAGTTAGTACAATCACGAAATATAGAATCGAGTCGAATATTCAATCAGTCAGTTTTTGGTATTAAGCAGAAATTTAATTTTGATATATAAAGGAGTAGCTTACCAATGTTGTCATTGTGAGTAGGGTAGTGACGCCAAGGGCAGTACGGCCAGCTGTCGAATGTATATCAATCCAGAAGCTGACCCAGCTGACAATCACGATCATCGTTGTTGGACCATAAAGTTGAATTAAGTAATAACTAAAAGAAATTTCTTTATTAATACAGCAGGCTAATAAATAGAATTTTTCAATGAATAATTAGTCTGTTTAGGTATTAATAAGCTAGTTTAATTTGGTTATCAGAAACTTTAACATACAAATGCAAAATAAGCAATTATTTTCTACTTCGTTGGTTCATTTAAAGAGCAGCAAACCATTAGTTTTTTTTAATAGACCCTTAAAAATTGCTGTTCTATTATTCTAGGCTATCTGAGCTGAAATATTTCAAATAAGAAGCTCTAAATTGATAAAAACTTAACCTGAATTGACGCGAAAGCTCGAGACGCATTCTTAAGCAAGCATAAGTTCCTGAAATTTCAGAGATAGTCTTTTCAGGAGTGCATAATGGAGAATTTTCGAGAGCAAGTTTTTTTTTTTAGTTTTATAGGCCTTGACTTTTCTAGACAATAAATCCTCACAACCTGCCCAAGGTACTTCATCACTTTACGAAAAAGCAAAAGTGGATTGTTTGAAGAAGAATCCTCATTAGTAAAAATTGCTACTAATTTATTGAAGATTCGGCAGCCTCATTGCTAGTTTAATGATATGATTGATTCGATGAATATAATTATGAAGCTTCTTTAAACAAGCCTAGTGCATAATTACGTCAGACATTGTCGCTTATAAGACAGAAGAAGCGATATAACTCATATAATAAACGAATTACGCAAAAATAGTAATGCCTGTATTAGTGTGACTAGTGCATTCGTGGTTAGTTTCTATAGATGTAAGCAAAAAATTAGGCAAGTCACTACCAACACCAGGTTTCTTTTGCACCGGCGGTCCTCCTTCTCTTTCCCATTCATATACAATGTCCTGAAGATCCAAAAATTTTCTAATCATTAACGATGTTACGACAAAGTTTTCGCTGGATGCTTAATATTCTATCATTGTGAATTTTAAATCTCTATTTTACATTTTTTAATATTTAGAAGCGTTTGCTAAATTAATTATTATTATTTCTATTATTAATTATTATCCTTTCTATAAAGCACAATTTTTACAATGAAGGAATTTATTTTTTCTTTTTTTTTTGCCAGAAGTGTCTTAATGCTTCTAACTGTATAATTCAAAATGATTTTCTGGTAGAAAGGAAAAAGTACGGTAATAGTATGAGCATAGCTGATTAAATCGAAATCACAATATTGCACATCGAGAGGATATAGTTGTAGATGCATGGGGCATGATAGCGTCAGTGATAACCTTACACTATACAGTATTTGTCCATTCGGATATATCCTCAAAAACATATTCTCTGTATCAATATGATGTCTGTGTGCTGTTTTTTCAGTCTGAAATAAGTTCTCTGATATCTTCATGATAGTGCATCTAAAATAATTTTTATGAGATTATTAGCCGTACTTTTTTTGAAAAGAATTAGCATTTGTTTGTAAGAAAGAGATTTTTTTTGATCATTTACATACCGGAAAGAAAGAATCAGGTATCCAAATATTATTTTTGACGTGGGGGACTGTAAGGAAATTAGGCATATTGGTGATGTGCATATTTTCATAAGCTAATCTGCGATCAAGCCATCTTTCCCTGAATGTTATCTGCATACTATATTCCTGCAATTATGAATAGAAATATAATTCTGATTCAAATCAAGGTTATTGATTAATCAAAATAAAAAGGCTGAAGTTTCAGAACACATTGTTAGGTATTGCAGATATATTACTTCAAAACTTAGTACTTTTTTAATCTTGATCATTTCGCAAAGACTGAGAAAGACTCTTGACAATTTTTAATGCGAAATTTTTACTTCAGTAAAATTTAGCAGTTCTTAAAATCATTAATCTTTCAATTCCTAGCAACTTCCTAATTTGTGAAA
This sequence comes from Dirofilaria repens, assembly GCA_008729115.1. Classification (NCBI taxonomy): domain Eukaryota; kingdom Metazoa; phylum Nematoda; class Chromadorea; order Rhabditida; family Onchocercidae; genus Dirofilaria; species Dirofilaria repens. The sequence goes on from SNRZ01000009.1 coordinate 1,311,588, forward strand.
ATCATAAGAACTTTATTTCCGCTAAATTGAATTATTTTTATTCTATATATTTATCGATATTTGATTTACATTGCTTTTCGACGTCATTAAACATAACTTTAAAAGAAAGGACCCACCATATTTACAACATCGATTTTGCTTAGCATTCTTAACATAATATTTACTTTAACAATGACAGGTCCAGTAACTGCTGAAAAAAATTTGTAAATGACAGACTTTATAAAAAAAGTCATATTTTAGCCGCTTATCTTTTTGGAATTTTGCTCAGTGATTGATTAATATATTTCTACATGTTTTTTTTCTTAAAGGTCTGAGTTAATAATACAAACTTATGCATGAATACAAATAATAAAAAAACTGAAGGCGTTCGAACAGAATCCAGAAAAAAATTTTATTTTACGGATTCCTTAAGTTTAACAAAAATCAATAGTTTCCCATAAAATTCAAAACTTTAGCGTAGATATAGCGATGAACAATTTGGCCAAACCTTATTAAAATATGACAAGAAATGTTGCAAAAGTTTTGGATAAGCTAAGAAGTCATAATTTTGTGTCGTGCGTTGTTTGATAAAGATGCATTGTTTCAAATTAGCTATAGCGTGAGATGAATTCGTCTGAATGTGTCTCTTTTCTTTTTTGATAAATTCTAGAAGATTTTGAATTTTATTTTTTAGTTAACAACGATAATTACCCAAGCCACGAAATCGCTCTATCTAGATATTATCCACATGCGAATTTTCTTCTCAAAATGAAAAAATTTTTATTTTTATGAAAATAAAGAGTTATGAAAAATTTTCCAGAATATTTTTTCTCAGTCTCTAAAAAACGAAGAAATAAAAATCCATCTCTACAAATATGTTTTTTTTTTCTCCTCTTCCTGAATGAATATTTCTCTTTTCTGGCTGAATTATTTTTACTCAAATGAAGAGAATTTCTAACTTTATATCGCATGAATTTCATTTTTTTTTTTAATTTTTTTTTTTTTTTTTTTACAATATCGAAGTGGCTTCTCTATGAAATTATAGAATCGAGAAGACTTTTGTTATTTTTACGAAATTTCTTACTGTTCTAATCTCAAGATATTATTAGTCACAACTGTAAAGCATTTCCTTGTAAAGCATTCGTCATAACTATAAAGCACTGATCTATTATAAAGGTCTGGAATTACATATCATTACACTAAGAAAAGAACACCAGAGTCAAAAAAAATTTGGTAGGGTCTCTTTTAAATTAGGAATATTTTAAAATAAGTTCTATTTTATTTTCTTAAATATGCTCTAGTTATTGCAAAATTTTTTTTCATTAAATTTATTTAAAATATTGGAAAAAAGATAGAGTGGCAAACAAATAACTTATATAAATTTCTTGTACATAAGCTTATTTCATCAGATGTTGGTTAAACATTTTAACTATACCTGAACTATTAGTTGGTGGTGGCCGAACACGTTGATCATAATCTTGAAGAAGTTTTTCAAGGATTAATTGTTCTTCGGAACTATCATACACCATTTTTTGAGAATCACCAAAATTGAATGTTGTAGATGTGCCGTGCTTTAATAATTCCATAATAAAGAAGACAATGATGGTCAGAATATCCATCACGAGGGTAGCATAATTTAAACTGAAAAAAAGCGGTTTTTCATGTTCATTCATATCTTCAATAATTCGCGAAGAATTCGAAAAACGATTTAGTTAGAATAGCATTTCTGATAACTGCTGAGCAACAAGAGATTTGAATTTTTTTGTAATAAATGAAAAGTAGTTTTAATAATAATTTTTTTTTTCAGTCAGAACGTAATAAATGAGCATTCAGAGCCAATAAAAACTTCGCTAGAATTGTCTTCGTAGATGAATGGCCAACTATTGGAGATTGTCTGTCCTTTACTTGTGCAGTTGTTCTCAACTTCGTTTTTCTTCTGATGAAACTTCCACTGTTCGACCAGTTATTAATGAATTAATTGCTAACCATCCCTAATTGATATATATATATATATATATATATACTTTTATATTCAGGAAAATCATTTCATAATATATATTTCATATTATTTTTGCTTTTCAGTCAATTTGCTTAAGCATACGCTTAACAAAGTATCAACAAATAAGCTGTATGTATTTGTATAATAGGTGTTATTCAATAAATTGATGTTTTTGCAAATCCACTGCTAACTTCGGAAAAGAAGTTAATGAAATTCTATTTATTTTAGCATTAATATTTTTACTGTTATGCATTGAAAACAAGTAAAAAAAAATAGTGGAAAGTCAAAACCAAGTTATGAATATCAAGAAATAGTTGAAAGTCCAAAACATTTGATCATTAAATACAATAGAAGGAAATAGACAATTTTAAAAACTGAGTAATTTCTAACTGACATAGCCTCAAAAAACGAAATAGATGTAAGATCAACCAAAATGTTTTTTAATAAAATTATTGGTATTTATGTGGAAAATTATACATCACTGTGTCAATCCCGACTTTCTATTCCGGAAAGGTATCCTACGATTATTAAATTATCTCATGATTGTGGCATAATAATATTTCATATCATATTTACTGAAGTTTTCCATCTTTCTTTTTAGAAAAGATGATTTATAGTATTCTTTTCTTGAATTAATTTATTTTTTAGAATCAGTGATTTCCAGTGGTTTAGTTTTTCATGATTTCAGGACAAATCTAAGTACATTAGAAGAAGTAATATAATTCTCTCTGCCTACTTGTGTTTTTCTTATTGCAAAATACTTACAAGCATAAGTGAGTTGATAGATGGGAAGCTTTTGCCATCTTTCTCTTATATAGCAATTTAGTCTTTGGCAACATGAGGAATACCGGTCTTTTGAAATGGAACTTCCAGTTGTTGAACTAGTAGTTTGAAATGACAAATAATGAAATAAAGAATAATCAACAATGTTGAAATTACTGGACAAAATCGTGAACGTTGATAATATGATAGTAATTATCATGAGGGTAATTATTGAGTCTCGTTATATGTAGTTTAGATTTATTGCCAAGGCGACGAAACAGTCTAAAATATCTTTTTGGACTTCATAGATTCTATCAATATATGATTGAAATAATTGCAATGCATGAAGAATAATTTCTATTTTCATCGAATGAGGTTTCTTCATTTCGTGCTAATTTCCACTTTGCTCATCATCAACAGTTAAGCAAACAGTAGTTGAAAATTGAATAATTAAATAATTTTAACTAACAGACATGATTTTTTCATCTATCAACACTTATTATTTTATCTCATAGAGGAAGCTTTTTTTGTTATTTTTATTTCATTGAATAAATATGATTTTCAGAGAAAATGAAAATTCTTGAAAAGATCTCAAGAAGAACTTAAAATCTTGTTTTTCAAAGGTATTTTCTTTTTGAGAGATTTTTCTTGTTAATAAAAGAAATAAGAATTTCTAAGAAGAATAGAAATGATTAATTAGATTGGGAAATTTTTATATTAACCAGTATATATTTATATAAAAACTATTCGCAGTATCATCTGAATAAGTTAGAATGAAGTATCTAATGAACAACATATTGTAGTATATTTGATATCTGCTTTCCTCGTATGTTACTGTCATTTTTTTAGAAGCTTGTTTTGCAGTTTGAATGGTATCCAAAAACTGCGTTAAATTGAAGTTTCTATCTGCCAATAATAATAAATCGGAACGAAATGTGCTTCCTTACTTAAACTGTAGTGTACATCGGAATGATTCAATTTGAAATCAAAATTTTTAAATGAATCAAAGAGAAAATAGAAAAATTGGAAACAATCCATGTTTTTGAAAATAATTTATTGAAATTTAGTTCTTCAAAAAATTAGAATGCATTTTATTTTTAAGATAGGCATTCAATGTCAAAATAATTTATCTGTTACTGTTTATAGTTAACAAATATTTTATATTTGTTCAAAGGATATAATTAATGATCTTAATGGAAAGTATTCTGGCAGTTTTTTCTACTATAGGATTAGTCCATTTGTTTTTGAAATAAAAATGTCGAATTATTATAAAATCCAATTCTCTAAGAAAATATTTATGGGTAATCCCTATGAAATTTTTAAATGCTAATTTTGAGAATTTGTGATATGGAAATTTTTGCAACACTCACGAAATTAAAAATATCTACATCTCCTATTTTCTGTTTGTTTGAAAAATGTTTTACTTTCTAGAGTTATTTCTGTGGGTAATCGTATGTTTATTTTGCAGTGTTGATGATCTATACAAGATATCGGGAAATCTTGAGGAAATTGTGATAGTAATATCTGAGTGTGGAATGAATTTCCATCAAAAAATGTCATTATATTAAAAAAATTTGTCAGTTTTCTTATTTACAGAACGGTTTCTATCATACATCGGACATGAGATATGCAATCCTAAAAAGGATTTTTTAATGAGAAAAAAGTTTATTTTCGATTCACAGTTATTTATAATTAAATTTATTGATGGCTTCGAGATGAATTATGGTTTTATCGGCAGTTTACGAAAATGAAAATATTTAACTGAGCCAAAAAAAAGTGAAAAAGCTGTACCTACTGGTATTCAATTTTTTGATTGGTTCAAAAAGTAGTAGTTTGTGATGGTAAATGATAAGTAAAATAGGGACCAGCGAAATATTGGTCATAAGTAAATGAATAATAGGGAAATATACAGGACTGTCAAGATATATTTGATATGCTTTCATCATCCTTATATTCTCAAAGCTCAAGCCATGAAAAGTAACAGAATGTGAGAGGCTGTAATCAAAACAATAAGATTGAATTGCAAATACCGTAAAGATATGAAAGAAAGGATTATTACGGACAGTCTAGTTGCGATATTTTTATTTAGAAGCAGAATTCACTATGAATTGTAAAAAAATATACGAAAGAAAACGAATGAATAAAAATATTTTCAAAACAGTTTTATTCGTCGATTGTAATATTTGCAGGCCAAAAATCACTCGCATTTTCGAAAAGTCTTCCCATATAATTTTCTCCAATAATCTTTCCAGTTGCATGTCTAGGCTTGTTCTTGCAAGGAATAATTGTTATCTTTGGCTTTTTTCTCATTTTTTTTTTGGTAGTGTTCGGTTATATTTTTGTGTCTCCATTTAATATATTTACAAAATACAAATTCTATTAGTTTTCATTCAACATCTGCTTAAATAAATTAATAAAGCCTTTAAACCAAGTTCTATTTTTGCATATTTGAAAGCACAAATAGAAGAGAAAGAAGACAGAGGAAGTATCATAAAATTTTAATGCTAAATAATTGAAGTTTGCTTTTCTTTTGGAGGTCTTTTTCCTTTTTTCCTCGAATTTGTTTTCAACTATCTGAAAAACATTGTACTGAGAATTTTAGTAAAATTTATCCAGCAAATTGAATTATATTGTTCAAGTATATGGATGATAAGAATGAAAACTTGAGATAAAAAAAGTAATAACATTGATTTAATATTAGAACAGTCGCGAAATTTGATAAGCTAGAGTGATTATGACACCTATTCACTAAACTGCAAACGCCAAGCAGTAAATGGTATAAATTATGAGTACGAAATGAAAGACTTGCAAATATTACTGATGAACAATGATGCAAAAATATTGACATTAAAGCTGTTTATAAATGAAAAGCGCTATCTCATAATTCTAATTAATTTTTCCTTTTTATTTCTTTTTTTGCGACATATTTTTGCTTTCTTGCCATTAAATTTTTAATTATTCATTTTTCCTTAGTTTTCATTGAATTTAATCAATATGTTTTCTACTATTTTAACTGCTTACTTTTTATCAACTTGTTTTTTGCAAATTGATATTTCTTTTTCAATTTCTCAATTTGTTAGTGTTGAAATTAAAAAAACAAAGTAAATACATCTGGTTACTAATGATATTAGTTTGAGTATTTCACAAAAAAATGTCTAGCACACCTATCCGGTAAAGAATATAATAGAATTTTAGTCACAACTATGCTGTCTTTTGCGCAGCTGAATCTTATAAGTCTATATATTTTACATGTTGCGATATATGAGTTAGTAATTATGATATGGCGGCTCCAGTTGTTATTAATGAATATACTAACATTCATTTGATTTACTTAATAAATCAAATAAAATTAGTTTCATTAGTGGATTATTAAATAAAACAAAAGATGCGGTTAAATTAGAAAGTACCCTTAAAAATTATCTTAACGGTATGAATATTGAGATGATAAACTAACAATAACTGTAGTATAATAAATGATAAAAGACGAAAAGTTGAAAGCGATTTTTGAGGTAGAAGGATAGCGACTGTTTTATTATCTGCAGGAGAATTTAGAGTGAAGTTAATGAGTACGAAATCATCAGTCACTTATCAGGAAGGGCAAGACTAAGAATAAAATACACACTGTTATCGAAGATAGTTTGTAAATACTTATTTCAACAGGAATGCAAAAAAGGTTGGATAATTAGAAGATTTAAAGGTACAACTGAAAGAACCTTCTCTAAGTAGTCTAATTTTTGTTTCATCATCAAAAAGATGCACAGAGCTTCATTAAAATAAAAGGCATTTCGACCGAAATAAAAGATAGCATTTTTCAGAAATTATTCAAAAGCGTTGTTCCGATAATACTTAACTTAGTCATTTCATTTGAGTATGGAATGGAAACAACAGTTTAAGTTATATATAAGCTTAGCTGATTATATTGTAGACTAATATGATAAATGCTGTAAAAATAATTTCCGAAAAACAAGCCATCCAAGTTATTGACATATCACCAAAATGAATCTATTAAACGAAGGGTTATGCCAATGTCCTGGCTATATTCTCATATGCAATTGTATCTTTATTTAGTCATTGATAAATGGGAAAAACGCTACCAAGGGACCAAAAATATGGATTGCGGATCTAATTATGACTTTTAAATGAGAATGGAAATTCCACAAAAAAATATTTTTTTGGGTGATAATTTTTATGACTTTCATTAAAAACCATGCAGATAGTGATTACATGGAAATGGCGAAACGAAGGAAACATAGAAGAAAAGTTGAAACTTGATATTTCAGCTATAGATCTGAGGCAATGGGTTGGAAAGACGAAGAGTCCATAAATGGAAGGGCAGAAAATGGCTCTAGGCCTGGCTTATGCAGTCTGATATTGCATGCCATTTTTTTAGTCTATAAAAAGCAAATATGCATCCTTCATCACTATTCATTATATCTATTTTATAATCGCCAACTATTCTTATCCCCCTCTTCTCATTTTGTCCGTTTATCTGTGTCTCTCTATTTGCTTTTTTAAGAATTTGTGCTTGGCCTCTAAGTTCTAATTTCACATTTCATCTAAAAATTAGCAGAAGCAAAATGAATCATGATTCATTATCATGAAATAGAATCAAAGTAGATATGAAAAAGAAGAAGAAAAGGTTCTTAAATTTTTTTTAAGATATTTTTTTAAAAAGACAATCTCGATTACTTTTAAAGATGTTTTTTAAAAAAATAATCTTGATTAATGTTAGGGCAACTATCAACTGTTCATAAAGAGCATTTAGAAGCAAGCTGTTGAGTTCATATTAAATTATGTTCAGATACATTTTCTGAAAAACTCTCCCAATGTTAAGTCTTTTTCAAGAAAGTTCAGTTTTAAATATTTCAATCTTAAATCCAACATGCATCATTTCGAAGTAAGATTGAGGTAAGTTTCTTCATTTTGGACTCCTTTTTTTGCCAGTGCGTCCTTGAATTGCGAATTATTTTCTAATCTTTCCTTGATCTTGTCTTATGTATCATTTGAGTTTGACAATCAGTTTGATAACTTTCGAAATACACATAAATTTCCTTATTTCCTTTTGAAATCAGTACAGTTTTCTACAATAATTAAAAAATAACCTATCTTCAATGTATACGTGACACAATCATGCTTGCAGAATAAAAGAATTTGACAAAGATTTCAATTAAATAATTCAAAGAGAAATACAATAATACTTGTTGAATTTATTAGATCTGAAATTTATTTTCTTTCTAGTGTATGTCACCTTATGAACGGACACACAGAGCATCGGAGTGGCAAATGGAATCGAAAAGAGTTATACCGGTCAACAATGCAAGCATTGGAGGGAAGATGTTCTACACGATCCAATATTGCCAAAGAATTCGAAATGCAAATACGTGAATTTACCGCTACTGTACGTACAACTCTTTTCTATAGTGGTTTTTACACGAAGTTTTGAAAAAAGTTAGATTCTAGAGCAGTTCATACCCCTACATTTGTTCTTCGTTTGTTCTATGCAATGCTGGAGTAAATTGATTATTCAATCAACTTTGGTAGATTATTTCTCGATCTATCGTAAAATTCTTATAAATTTGCAAATATTCAAATGAACCTTAGCAGTGATAAAAAGTGACACATGCAGAAGCAGAGTGAATGAAAAAAGAAAAGAGAAAAGCAGAATAGTTTTGAATAGCAAATGGTCTTGAATACTTAGGATATTGCATAAATACCGATAAATTGAAAACTGATACATTCGCTGCATCTGCTAAATTTAGTTATCGAAATACATTAATAATTTTTAATGTCATTGATAAAGTACAATGAAAACATCTTAAAATAATTATTATCTACTTTTTATTAAAATTTTTACTTTTTAACATTCAGTTTTAATTTTAGCTAGAATGTCACTTGATTGATCTCCTTCGAAAACGTCTTGAGGAACTGAACGAACCGGATCGTTTGCTTATCTCAAGGCTTAATAGAGTATTTTGCATTAATTTTAATTTATCTCTTCCAAATGGTTATTTTCTTTCATAGTAACGGTAAAATATGCTTTCTCATTTATTTTCTGATTGAAATCTAAATTACAAAATCTTGACACTTCAATTGAAAGCAATAATACATTTGGCGGTTCCCGAGTTAGAGGCATTAAATTTGATTCATATTAGCACACTGGAATGTGTGCTCTACACAGGAAAATTTTTTTGTGTCCGTCACAATGGCTACTTAAAATTTCGAACAAATCGAATAAATCACTTTTTATGAATATTCATTTATTTAAATTACCTGATAGAAAGACAATGTTAGACTAAGTTAAATAAGCGGTATAAATATAGTTTCTTCTAAGTTACTTTTCAGCATTTATTAATAAAAATTTCAAATTTGTACTTAAAGTAAAATAATTTACTACCATCAAAATACAAATTATTGCATGATTTAATTCGATTATTAATAATGTGATCGGAATCGTTAGAACCATCTTATCGCTTAATACACCAGACCTTCTTTGGAACCTGAAAGAATTGATGACATTTTTTATCAAATGTTGAGATAAATTTGTTTTACGTAGTTGTTATTAGCATAAAATTCAGAATTAATTAAAATTAAAATTTCGAAAAATATAGTAATGCTGCATTACTTTAGTGCGATAATAGTCTTGTCACACTAGATTTTCGGAAGATTGAATTGAAAAAGATGATTTTTTTTCTCGTAATTAATTAGAATGAATTTATTAAAATACAATGGAGAAAATTCCGGATTTCAAACTATATTCCATCCAGAAATAGATTTTTTTCGTAGAAAAACAGGATTAATATTAATTTTTAGGCTTTATGTGAATTGGGAGACAGTAAATCGTCAGTGCTCAGTCAACCCTTATATCATATGCTTTCACCTACTAGGCCAGCTCATCGAGTTTGGACTATATGTGTACCAAAGATCCTGAACGGTTGGTTGGAATTCTCTGATTGCTATATACATAGGCTTTCGGAATTGAAAAAATTGTTTTGAATTTGAATTTGTTTGCCAATTAAGAGTTTATTCATTATATTAATGCGAATTGCTCCTTCAGACTATAAATCCTATCCGCAGATTTTTTAGCCTAAAGAATCTGGTTTCTGAAGTTTGTGATATGGCCAGCATTTCATACGATAATAGAGATGTGAGTTATTTTGAGTCTCGAATGATTTTCTCGAATCATAATTTTTTTGCTAATTTTTAAGTTTTTCGAGAATAAAATAGTAAACATTTTCAGTTTTTTAATTAAAGAGAAAACAGAACGTGGAATAGAGAGGACATGAAAGCAAGGTGTTTGTAGTTAATTTTTCAGTAAATTCGCTTTTTTAGGAGCAGAATTCATGTCAAATAAAATTTAGCGCTGCATTACCGTCGGCGTGGAGTGCTGCGAACTGTGCCAAATATTTGATTGAGAAGAAAGAAGCAGGAGAAGATGTGTTATCCGAACGATCAGCACGATATTTTGGCAGTTATCGTAGTATGAAAAATGGGTGCATCTTTTTTTTTAAGTTACTACCGAGTCCTTACTTATTACACAGGTTTTCGAATTCTTGGTTTAAACTAGATTTAATTAAAATTTTAACTAAGGTTCAGAAAGGAAATTTTTTTGAAGAAATAGCGAAGAGGATAGTTTTAATATTCTGCAGTGTCCTGGATTTTTTTTAATGTTTTACTTCTTAATTAGAATAATACCTAAATTGTAATTAATTCCACGAGTCAGTAAAATATTCTCTTTTTTTTTTCATTTTTCGTCTGCAGTCTTTCACTGATAAAATCAGCATCTGTAACACTGGGACGAACAGCATCTTCACTTCCAACACTTAATTCTTCGGATGATCCTGTAAATGGCTTAAAAAATGATTCATCAATTGATTCAAGACCATTCAGTGAATTAGCGAAGGGAAAGCCGGATTCCGACAAAAAAAAGAGGCAGCTGTCTGTTGAAGATAGAAAGACACAGATACCGCTTGAACCTAGTGTTTTCGTGAGTTTTTGAAGTCGAAAAATTTTCTTATATATATATATATATAATGCTTGTTTCATTTTCTCTTCTGTCAATATATTTCTTTTATTTTTTTAATAAACTTCTTTATTTGTTTTCTTCATTCTTTATTTATCTATCACTCATTTAATTTTTTTTTCGGATTTCAGGTTCGGAAAGTAAGACAGCAATCATTCCGGGAATCCTCTCTCACCGATGAGTCGGATTCAGTTTGCGCTTTAAAAGAACAAGCTTTTAAGTAATGTGTATTGTTTATTTAGTTATTCATTCTTCATTTATTTATTATTGTGCTCATATTTGTGTTCATTCATTTCATTCATGTTTTAAAGAAAATCGAAGAAATTTGATACCTTTTGGGTGATATGTTGGTTTTTTATAAATATTTTCAGTTCGACAAGTCCTTCAGCAACACCTTTCATCCCCGTATATCAGACGGATAACTCATGCGATAATCGTGATGTTAGATTCACTGATTTAAATTTAATTTTTTTCGTTGCTATAGCGATTATAAACGTATCATATAAGGTTTTGATTTCAAAAGACAACAAAACTATAAATGAACATTTGTGAAAGAGAAGATGAGCTGTGAAAATGCAATTATATAATAAAAGTAGAAATGAACCTTGCAGATGCCCTCCTTATCCTTTAGCGGTTATTTAAATAGTTTCCGCGTTTTAAGTTATTTTCTTACTATATTGCTTTACAGCCGCAAACACCATTATGTGAGCAGACGATATCCAGTTGTAATCCATCAACATCAACCACTCTTACTATAGAGAATCAGTCAATGGAACCAAATTTCATTCGTTTTGGTGAACGATTGTTTTCGCGACCGATTGATATCATTTCTTTGCCCAATATTTTTAGCAAAAAACAATTGCTCGCTATTTCTGATAGTTGTGGAGGTAAATTTTTGAAAGACTCTTCAGATTTTTGACACATTTCATTTCTTTTAACAGCTGTTTTGAATAATTTAAAAATTCTTATTGAAAAGAATTTTTTTCAGCTAGCGTATTTATTCTAAGAACTACTGACTGCTTTTAGAGGCTAAATGATTAACGAAATATAAAATCCCAAAAGAAAAAAAATATCATGGTCTCCACTAGAGATTAAACCTGATTCGGTTTTCTTGTTGGTCTTGGTAGCGAAATAGCTCTTCGATCTAGTTTTGGCGTTTCCGAAGTGCCTGTACAACATGATGGTGCTAATACCCCGTTTATCAAATACCTTAAACAAATTACTTCCCGGCGAGCAAAACAAGTCATGTAAATCCAATCACCCTGGAAACAAAGCAAAAATCATACATTTCACCTTTTTTTCTTCCATTTGAGAAAATTTCAAAATCATAAAGCAATCTCATTAATGAGCTTCAACATTACCGATGAATAATAAACTGATTTACTTTCAATATTAAATAAAAATTTCCTATAAAATTAAAAAAACGATCAACTAACATGTGCAGTAATTCCAAGGGCCTCTTGCGGACCCAATGGGATAGGAATAATAATTTCCTTTATGTGACGCATTCCTTTAGTACTGCTTAACAATGCCCATAAACGACTAGTGGCATAATCAAGTACCAACAAATTCCCAAGCTGAAAAATTGAGCATATATAATTTACAAATTGAAAGCTAAGTAGTAATTGGTGAATTTTTAGCAGTGCTTACTCAACTAATAATTGAAATATAAAAGTATTGCTATACAGATAAACGTATATGCACTAACTTACTGAATCGACAATAGCACTGGCCGGATTTTTTGTACATTCATTTTGTCGGGGATAATAACTTTTTCTCAGCGTGAATTATCATTATAATTCTCTTTAATCTTCTCAATATTGAATTTTAAATTTCCAAAATTATTAGTTTTTGTTCTAGGTGTATATATAGTAACATGTAAAGGCGAAGTATTGCAACATCTACCAACACGGGACGGTTCAGCATCATCATTAAGCATTGACCCTACGAATTGGCGCCTTCTAGTTAGCGTGATGCACAGTAAAGGACGAAGCGTACATGCGTTTGATATTACAAATCGTTTCAAAAAAGTAGAGGTAAATTTTTATATCTCTGAAAAATAAATTATATATTAAAAAATATATATATATAATGTATATTTATTGCGGACTTTGACAAACTTCTCATCACCATTTCCAATAACTACGCCTTTAAATTCAATCGAGATTAAAATTTGGAATTGAAAAACGACCAAAAAATATACGAAAAAACTCTGAAAGAAAAAGGAATATATATATACATATACTGGATATTTCTTATATATATACACATATACTGTATATATATATATCTGGATATTTCTCTGCCGGATACCTCTAACATTGTTGTAACATTTAATTTCCCTTTCTTCCCAGATAATTCCTTGTCCCAAAGAACCAAAGATTGAGTTGAGTAGAACACGATGGATAACAGTGAGCCCACGTGGCGAATTATTTATAGTTTCCGGAGACAATCATCGATCAGCAATATGGATGTATAATAAATCCAGGAAAGTAAGCTTTTTAAAGAACAAGTTTTTTAGCTCGATTAATTTTTTTCGGTTGTTAAATCAAGGATTCGACTTTAAAATGATGAACAAACTATTAAAATCTGAACAACTATTAAAATCTATGCAGTTGTTTACAAAGTGCCAAATTTTTTTAAATCTTTATTTTGTTTTTCAGGGATGGAAGATTTTGAAAGAGTCGAGAAAAACGCGATATCAGTATCTTCGAGTAGCCGAAGATCAAGCCGAATATAAGTTTGTTTTCCAATTTTGTTAATAAAACTTGAACTTTGAGAAAATCCAAGTTTTGGTTCACAGTTTGCTGGAATTCTTGGTTATTTCGGAAATTTTTAATTACCTTATTTAAAATTTTTGTTTCTGTAAAAAATTACATGATATAACTGGTCAATCATCATTATCACCAATATTGTCTTGCTTCTGTTGATACGATTGACAGTTGAGAATAACCATGGGTTTGCTTTGAGAAAAAAGTTCCGATAACATTACATTAAGTTCTCTCTTCTTAGCTTTTGATTTTATTAATTAAAATTATCAATTGATTTTTTTTAGAGCTGTGGTGCTATTAACGTGTGATGCAGCGCAAAATCGTATATTGCTTTTCGTGGCAGATCATACTGGTACGCTAATCAATGAATATGATTTAACGAAAACTTACAAACTCAATGAATGTATAAAAAATCCGGCCAGTGCTATTGTCGATTCAGTAAGTTAGTGCATATACGTTTATCTGTATAGCAATACTTTTATATTTCAATTATTAGTTGAGTAAGCACTGCTAAAAATTCACCAATTACTACTTAGCTTTCAATTTGTAAATTATATATGCTCAATTTTTCAGCTTGGGAATTTGTTGGTACTTGATTATGCCACTAGTCGTTTATGGGCATTGTTAAGCAGTACTAAAGGAATGCGTCACATAAAGGAAATTATTATTCCTATCCCATTGGGTCCGCAAGAGGCCCTTGGAATTACTGCACATGTTAGTTGATCGTTTTTTTAATTTTATAGGAAATTTTTATTTAATATTGAAAGTAAATCAGTTTATTATTCATCGGTAATGTTGAAGCTCATTAATGAGATTGCTTTATGATTTTGAAATTTTCTCAAATGGAAGAAAAAAAGGTGAAATGTATGATTTTTGCTTTGTTTCCAGGGTGATTGGATTTACATGACTTGTTTTGCTCGCCGGGAAGTAATTTGTTTAAGGTATTTGATAAACGGGGTATTAGCACCATCATGTTGTACAGGCACTTCGGAAACGCCAAAACTAGATCGAAGAGCTATTTCGCTACCAAGACCAACAAGAAAACCGAATCAGGTTTAATCTCTAGTGGAGACCATGATATTTTTTTTCTTTTGGGATTTTATATTTCGTTAATCATTTAGCCTCTAAAAGCAGTCAGTAGTTCTTAGAATAAATACGCTAGCTGAAAAGATTCTCATAAAACTTATCTTCTATCTCTGATTTTATTTTTATTTGATTCGAAAAATCAAGAAGTGTAGATAAGAAAATCTCACAATTTTTAATTCTGAACCAGTTTCCGAAGTTTTATCAGCTGAAAATTTTCGAAATTCCTGTTTCTGACTGTTTCGATATCTCATTAACGGAAACCATTCATCGCTTTATATAATCTGGAATATTGCATGTGGCTGGGATTTTGAAATTTAGCCATTTTTTTTTTAAAGTCATTAATTTGTCTAATTTAAGTAAAGAAATTATTTTTCTTGAAAATAACTTGCTTTATAAAGAATTTTTGTTTTAGATACAAAATTTCAGATTATTGTATTCAAAAAAACTTCATTGTCACTGTGCTTTAAAAATGAATTATCTCTGTCTTTTCGACTATATGCTCATGTTTAATAATGACTGTGATTTGTTATATCCGTTTTATCTTGAATAAATGGTGATTCCGACAGGTGATATATTAGTCCATTTACCACTTCTTTTAGATGTTTTTATATTTATATGCAATACTTTGCTAAGCATTGCTTATATTTTTTGTGCCTTTCATTCTTATTTTTGTGACTGCTCTGTATCCATGTCATTTTTTACTATTTTTGCTTTTTATTATAAATTTACTAATGAAAATTTTTTAGAGTTCGAAATTTTATAATACTTTGATTCTGAATTTCACTCATTTTCGAAAGGGTTGAGTGAGATTCAGAATCTTTATTAACTGATTTTTTTTTCGAATTGTTACATTTTTTGTTAAAAAAATGTACATTTATTTTTTCTTGAAATTTTTGAAAAGTTTTCAGAAATTTTCAAGATTGGAAAGCTGTGATTCCAGTTTGTTTTTAAGTATGACGTATATCATGCAAATTCGTTGTTCAGAAATTTTCGAAGCCTTTTAATGTTTATTAACGCATAGTTATCATAAAGGATCAGCACCTTATCTTAAATTATTTTAACCCTCATTTTTTTTTTCTTTCAGCTTCTTCATTTTTGCTTTTACTCTGTCACTTCGAATATCTAAAATTTCTTCTGAGGAACTGTGATAGAACATTTAGACTTGTTTTGCGCTTTACTTTCTTCTCAACCAATTTTGAATGAAAATGCGTTTTATTTTGTTTGTCAATTTTTTAATAAATGTTATCTTTCGCAGAATATTTTGAAATTCATAGGAAAATAAAGTTAAAATTTTTCCTTAGCTTAAGAAAGCTTCGCAAAATACGATAGAAAATGAAAGAAAAAATTATTAAAATTTCTAAGAAAAGTGTTCAACTTTACTGCTTCTCTATTTGCAAATTTCTCTTATCTTTTTCTTCATCTTTCCAGAAATATCACTTATTTTTTTTATTTCTTCCAAAGATATCAATTACTATGCTGAAAATGATTATGTCATTTTTTTCAGTTTGCAGCAATAAAATTATCTTTTTAGCAAAGATCTGTCTTCATTCCCATGATTATTTTTAGAAAGTTGCATAAAATTTCGCGCATTTATGTTAGATTTAGCAGAATTAATTAGAAGTTCTCGCTTCTGTCGTCTTTTTTTTTCGATGGATCAATTTGCCACTTGCTCAAAAAAAGAAAACTTAAGTTCATAATTCTATTACAATTTTTATTTAAAAAAGTTTCCAAAGCAAATAGTGATCTTGTCATAGTTATTCGCTCAATAATAATGTGGTTTACACTACGTATATTTGCAAAAATGACAAAAAATGGAAAAATAGCAATAAAACTCGATGAAGGAGATAAAATTGATATCTGTTAAAATAGAATTGATCATGTTTTACTTTCAACAACGCTTGGAAAAGATATCGGATTGTCGTAGGCGATTATGTCAATTTAAAAGCCGTAACTCAGACGACGTAAAAAGCATAAAATTTGCAAAACATGACAGCGTAATATCCATGACTGTACTAAATGGCATAGATGCTACATGAGAAAAATGAGTTTTACCGAAATGTTCCACTCGCAAACTAAATTGGAAAAAATCTTTGGGAAAAAAAATTGAACGATTTAAGAATAGATAATGAATTATTTCTAAAGCTCACAAATAACGAAGAGTTCGTACTAACTTTAACTGATAGCTTTGGCAAAAGAACTTCTGCATGCGAGTATATAGAGGCGGTGTTGGTATTACCAATATACTACTAGTAGAAGCGGTAATGTTATCGTTAGTTTTCTAGTTGAGACAGTATAATGTTCATTACAGACAAAAGAAAGTTAATTCGAATTTCGGTCAATGAAATCAGAATTACAGTAGAAGGGCTCATAGATGGCCAAAAACTATTTGCAGCTCCTTGTCTGCCATATTGCATGTAGTTAATATTATGAAATCTCCCCTACTCTTATTTTGAATAGAATTTTTAAAAAGGAAATATTTTTTTGTTCTTCTTTCCTACCGCCGGTTTTTATTTTAGTTAATTTCATAGCCATTAATCTTTACTGGCTACCAGTCTATATTTTAATTCAAGATTAATCATTAAAAACTTGGACTTTTTGCTTTTAGCTATACTACTGCATTACTATAATTAATCAAGATAGCAGTTCAGCAAGTTTTGTTGCTAAAAATATGCCTTTATTTAAAATTTATTCAAAGTTTTTAGAAAACAAAGGTAATTTTCGGTTAATTTAGAATAAGATGAGGCTCATTCAGACGCAATCAACAGTTATACAGTATGCATTTTTCAGCAACAACAGGAGATTGCTTTAATGCATCTTGAGAACTAGTAATTTTGTCCAATATCGATGATTTATGTGAATTGCATTTGTATTTTATTACTTTTATGATTCCAACTTTACCAATTACCGCTAGTAATTTGGTTGGAGTTACGCAGCGATTTGTTGTTCTAGTGCCCATCAAAGAAGCAGTTTTGAATTAATGGCAAAGAACCGGTACGAATAGAATAGCTGCTTGAGTCGATAACTTTTACAACTTGAATATGAATCTCGTATGGTATCATACATATATATCATTGAAATAATATTATTTGAAGAGGATGCGTCTTTGATAATATTTTTAAGTGATATTTGCACATGATATCACGATTATTTGAAGCAAAATCTGATTCCTTCCTCCACCTCTTTTTCATCTCTTCCCCAAATCTGTCTTTACTGATTCCAAAGTGTGAAAAATGAATGCTTTATTTTATATTTCCTAAACATTATTGCTCTTTGACTTAATTCCCTCTTTTTCTGACTTTATTTCTAGTTTCTACTCTCAAACTTATTATTCAACAATATGCATCATACAAGAAACCATCGAATATATATGTATATGGCTTATTGAAAGACAAAGAGTTGGGTGAATTAATTAGCTTTATAATTGTTGCAAATAGATAGCAAATAATAGAAAGGACTTTTTTCATATGTCGAGAACTCAGGCTTATTGCTTTATTATAGCTCGCAAAGATGGCAAAAGGACGAAATGACCATTCAACGGGAAATTTTCAAGAAAAGAAGAAATGAAAAAATTATTGTTATCAGAGTAAAAAATGCAAATTTCTCTAAGCAAATTACTCAATTTTCTCTTTTTCTACGTTTTTTTTTCAACTAAAATTTTGAAATTAATATCATTCAATTTTGCTTGGCATCATCATTTAAACCTGTTTGCAAGAAAGTGTTTCAAATCGCTTGAGCTCAGACAGTATGAGACACTTCAATGTAATCCTTTTTGAACAAACCAAGAATAACACTATCACTAGTTTATTTTTATTTTTTTTTTTAACAAAATTCATTTGGATGATTATTTTGCTTGCTATTTGCTTATTATGCTGTAAGTTTTAGTTGCGCCGAAGTTTTTTATTTTCAAATTCTGTTTAAACATTATGCTGGATTTTTGTCAAAATTATACATAAGCAAAAGGAAAAAGCATATTAGCACTGATAAATACATTAGAGTAAACTAAACAATTCAATTGTAAGCATTTTAATGAAACCCGATTTTCTGATGCTTTCTTGCTAAAGACACTGCGCCACTAGATAATACTTCATACTGAACAATAAAGTTTGGTAAATTTGCTAATAATAATAATATCTTTAATTACATTTTGATAATTAATTAAAATTTTAAGAATAATGAGTTAATTCCTCAAAAGTATCGGATTAGTTCGATTATTGATTATATCTATCTATTTGATTAATTCCATTAATAATAGTGGCAATATACTCAATTTAGCGGTTATCCACTCTCTTATTTTTTGAATAATTCTATCGAATTTGATATTCATTGATCAATGAATCAATGATAATTGCTGACTGATATTATTTCATACAAAAATTGAATATCTAAAAAGCTGTTATAAGCTTTATGGAAATACTCATAATTTTAACAATCTCAAATTTCTTCCAAATAATTTAATAGAAAAGTTTTGAAAAAAAAATGATAACTTATTTTTTTGTTCAGTATATTTTATATTTTAATCTGAAATGAAGAATGGAGAATCGTCAATAGACCTGAAGGATCGACAGTCCTAATAATAAGCCGCAATTTTTGATTATGTTAACTCTTTTGCATATAAAACTAAATTTATTTAGATCAGTCATTTTTCCCCTCTTTCATTTAAATCAGAATTTTTCCTTTTATCTGGCGATGATTTGAAAACAAAGGTCAATGGCCAGGAAAAAATTCGGATAAAAAATTTAGAGATGCAAAGATAACATTGAAACGATTTTAACGAAAGAAGAATTATTATTTTATGCTAAGATTTGATCTAATTATTTGTCAGAATGTTCAATAAATTGACGCTTTCAATACTGTTAGCACAGCTTGTAAAAAATTAAACTTTTGCAACTGTTTTAGCAACTTTTTTTTTTTGTTTAATGAGCTCTTTGCTTGCTTCTCTAAATTTTTTCTCCATTTAACTCCTTCTTCTTTCAGTTTTTTTTACCTTACTTTCCTTTTTAGATATAGTATCTTTCTGTTATTCAATCTTCTTTTTTCGCCATTTAATTTCATTTAAAAGCTGTTGAAATAAATCAGTTTAAGGTTTTAAAATTTATTCTTTTCGGTTACTAATTTCAAGTTTTCTTGATAAGATCTATCTATCTTTATGTATTTTTTTACTTTCATCATGATCATTTCTGAAAATTTCAATTACAAATTAAAATTCTCTATTCTCTTTAAGAGAATATTTTCTAAACATTCAAGTTCTCATTCTTCACTTACATTTTTTTCAATTTTCTATCATCGTCTTTGTATACTATATGCTAAATATATAGAGATGGTGATATTCTTATCAAATTAAATCACACTATTAATTAGTAATATTTTATACCAGCAGCTAATTATAATTAAGTATACAGAGATGGTGATAGAACTTACAGTTACTCATAATTACTTGTTCCTTATCTTTTCCTTAATTTAAATATCGTGTTTGCATGTTTATTATTATTATTATGAAATGAAAAGATACGAGAAATTTATTTACAAGAGACATACTAGTTGCGGTAAATATCAGACAAAACCTAAAATGAAACATTATGTCTTATAAATTCTTTTTTATTAGTTTACTATCATTTTTCTTCTTATTTAAAATAAAATTACCTAATTTATAATGGGAAAATTATAGATAGTACAAGAAAATTAGAACTCGTCTTGTTTTCATTGCTATTTCTCTTCCATTAACACAGCTTTTATTGTTTGCTTCATTATTTACATATTTCCATACTTATTTCATTATCCGCTTATTTTCCGTTATCTTTCATTCGTCACCTGCTACAATATACTTATCTTGATACCTTATTTCTAAACGAAACTTATTCCCAAGTTCAACAAAATGGGATAACAAAAAGCTGTGATATAATTTAATTTTTTTTATAAAATGCTACCTTAGCTCTCCATTTTCCTTTTGAAATAAATAACGCTGCTGTAATATCCTAGACTAATTATTAATAAAGATCACTGTTGAACGTTGGTATGTATACATACCTAATTTGAACTTGTTATCTTATCATTTATGCATATCAATGATCCGTCTTTCACAGTAATTTTCAATAGCATTGCATATTTTTTGAAATTTTATTGAATATTTTTTTTATTAATTGTCGATACGTTTTTTTATTTACTGACCAAAAACACTAGAACTTTCAATAATCATTGTGACCATCATTACTGCTATCGTATTATCACTGTTGTTATCATTATTGTAATACTTTCAGTGATTTCGCAATGCTTATTTAAAAGATCCCGAAAATAAATTTGATTATTGTCATTTATTTACAGAAATTTTTACAGAAATTGCGCAAAATTTTTTACAGAAATCTTTTCTTGATTTTTCGAGCTTTAAATTCATGAGCTAAAGGGATTTACCAATAATTTATCAATAAGTGAACTAAAATTTCAAAAGTTAACCGATACTTTCATGTTTAAGCATAAGTGGTAGTACATTTGATTTAATACAAATCTCCTTGACATTTCAATGTTTGCAAAAGCAATTGATTATTTTTTAACCAGTTAGTTAAATCGGTGCTTTAATTGAAGCATGTTTCAGCTTGTCAGAGTGCATCTGGTGGTAAGTGAGACATTAATCAGTATCATAAATATTGCAGAATTTCAATAAACATATTCTCTTCAGTTTATATTTTGAGAACAAGTCATATAAAGGATTACGTTAGACGCCGATTATGGTGAACAAGTTTTCTAATTTCCATCTAACACTATTTCTGACTCTTGCTTTTGTAATTCTCAACATTCAATCCTTACATCACTTGATAAATTTCATAGTTGTAGAATAGTGGTTATAACTAGTTCAGTGGGAATTTAAAGGAATGAATTTTTCGATATTCTAAATTCAACTTTCGAAGCTCATTTCTTCAAACTGAATAATTAAAAAATGTTGTTTGTTGTTTTTTGCATTGAATTAATCATTATTTTTTAATTTTCATTGCGTTCCGTTGTTGAACGAAAAGCTTGCCAATATTTCATTTTATTTTATATCAACTTAACTTTGCTAAACTTCTTTCTGCATTATGAGAAATTCATTTAGGATATGTCTTTAAAAAACCAATATCTGTATTGATCATAATTCTGGAAAGAAAACATTATGAGCTTTAAACTATAATTATATTATAAATTACAGCGTTTGAATTATCATCTCTACATTTAACTATTTATTTCGTTCATTGCAACCTTGCAAAATTTGGACTTATTTTTCCACACGAAAATTTTAAAGCTTTTGGAGTTTAAGAATTATGAAAACATCACGAATGATTATTTCCTAACTGCATAATGAATGTTCTATTAAATACCAAAGACCAACGATTACTAAAGATTCATATAGACTTAATTACTAAAGATACAAAATTATACTAATTATCTCCTTTTAATGGTTTTTATCAGTACAATTATTTCCATGCGTTATCATTATTATCAGTACGAATTTCCAGAGAACAAAAGAATGAATTGGTAAAAGTCTTCAAATCAAGTTATCATTATTTTTAATTACTGCAATTCCGATGAAAATGGCATCAACGAGACTAACGACATTTTCAACAATATTGCTGACATTAATTGTGCGCAAAACCGCAGAAGAAAGACAATTAAAACTGGTTTCCATATTATTCATATTTCATTTGCCAAGCTAAACATCTCAATATCTTACGCAATTTGATTACAATGATTACGAGAATAGCCGAAAATTGAAAGTCCAATTAACTGATCTGAAAAGGAAGAGATCATCAGTAATACATTGGAATTTTTAGTATTGAACTTGGAAAACTGTGTGCGAGATTTGAAATTTCTTGAAAGGGAAAAGTTTTATACTTCCTTTTAACTTTGCTTTTATTTCAAATTATTGAATTTCCCAGCTGCATAACAGTTATGAAGCATTTCAATGAAATTTCTAATATTATTGGAAATTGGAAATAACCATTTTTAATAAATTATTTAGATTAGAAGCAATATCAATATCTTATTTGCTCGTTTAAATTTCCTTTTTCAATTCTATACAGCTCACCTTGTCAAAAATCGTTGGTGGAGATCAATCTTTAGCTATGGCTATATGAAATAGAAATAGATGAACTTAAAGCGGACATTTTCATAGTTCGTTAAATTTTTGTCAAAAAAATAATCGATATTCTCGAATTATATTTTCTAAAAAAAAGTTTTTTCAGGGTTCTCATATACCTACAATTATATCTATAAATTCACGGATTCCACTTAACAGAAGCAGGTGACATTTAATACATATTCGACTAATATTTTAACATATTTTCTGCTTATTCAACTATGCTTGAAATGCTCATTTAATTTATGGTGTATTACTGCCAACAAATTATAGTCTTTAATCTGTTTATTTACTGATTATATCATCTAAAATAAGCAGCTGAGATTTAAAAAATTTCGAAAATGATGCAAATTAACTAACGAAAAATTGCTTTCTGCAGTTTCACTCTAAACTATTTAAATTTTTCAAAAAATATATTAGCACTTTATAGCAAATCGTTTCGTTAACTTTCTTTTTTCCATTTTCGATAAATTTCAATTGTAAATTTCAACTTTTTTATGATTTGCTGAGAAATGATACAAATTTCGTCAAGAAATCGAAATAATGAAATCAAAAATCTTTTCATCACTTTTTTTTTCATGAAACAAGTATTTTTTTATTTAAATTTCCATACTTTAAAATTGAAAACTATCAATCTGTCGAATTCTCTTTTATTGAAATTTAACATAAAATTGGAAAAGTAATTGATACTTTCCTACATGCAGTTGTTTCGACCCAGAAATAAACTACTCATCAGAACATCACTTGGAAAATGATGACTTCAATTCAGAAAATTAAAATTCAATTTCAGCTTCTTTCAATTTCGACAATCAGACCCGCAAACTCAACGACAGTCTCAGCAAATTGAACGAATTCGTCAGGTCGGATAATTCATTTACTTATAAATCATAGATACTAGAGATGAAAAAAGATCTTTTGTTGAAGTAACTAACATTGATAGCTCATAATGAACTGCCAATAATACACCTTTAAAAGCTAGTTGGGGAGAAGAGAAATATTAAATATAATTTTAGATATTAAGGCAATCATCTTCAATCAATAAAAAGATTTGGCGGAATCTTACTATTACAATTACTGGTCGAGAGCTTCAGAGGTATTTTCACCAATTTAAAAACTTTCCGCAGATTCCACAGTTATTCGGATTCCTCTGAATACTTTTTCATCGCATCAAAGTTAATATCCTTGATTTTGTCAAACGAATTAGGATATGTTAAAATTTTCCTCTCAAATCCACAGGAATACTAAATCAATGCGTACGCTACGATAGGATACAATGGATATAATTCAAAAGAAAGCGAAGATACGAAAAATTAGCCAGCTGCTATTAATTTCTGCTCCATTTATTTTATCTAAAAATCCTTTCCAATCGAATAATTTGAGAAACAAATCACGGCTCGCACAATTTGTCCGTCTTCGAAAATTGCATGGATCCACTGCTTCAGAAAGAATGCAGAAAATTTCGAATCAGAAGAATGGACGATCCCGATTGCAAAACCTCAAACCTGGGTAAATTTCAGACTCTTATAACATTTAGATTTCTCTCAAGAGAGCTTTGAACTTTCCTATCATTCCGAAAAGGAAATATAAGACGAATACCGAAGAGTGGAGAACGAAATTTTATCATGTATAAATTAATGATATTTATTATTTGATTTCAGAATTTGATATAATTTTTGGCTGTTATTTCTCAAGCAAGAGTAGTATTTTCATAAGAGGAAGTGACATTGATGCACTTATCAGCATAAATCCTCATTTGATAATTGTATTCACTATGCAGAGGCATCAGTAGCTGAATGTAGATAAAAATGAAAATGAACAATTTTCTAATTTCTATAAAATCTGCGCTTAAATTGAAATTTCTAAATTATGAAATTAAGAATTTCTTTTGAAATTTTTATTTATATTAATAAATCCGATGTGAAATAGTCACAAGTGATATCTTCAAAATTCTTTCAATAGAAGGAAACTTTTTTAATCTTCCAATTTATATCAATTTTTTTCTGCAGATAAAAAAGGTTTTTCAATTTCAGACAGTTTAATTCTTCGAAGAAATTTTCGCTAGCTATGAAAGTTGCTGCAACAAGTCAATTATTATTTTTAACAACCGCAGCAACGTCTCCTCTACAAGATAAAAGCAAAAGCAGTTTTGATCTGGCAAATAATGATCTAAGATCATCTCGGGATGAACTCTCTGCAAAATTCGTCCAACAAACGCTAGTATCAACTATTGGTATTTCGCTTGGAAAAAGTAATGATTTCCCAAACACCACCGCTCAAGGAACAAGACCCTGCCATATTTCAAGATTTGCAGAAAAATTCAGGAAGTTAGTCTTTCAAAATTAAGCAACCATTTCACGGATTTATATATATCATCAAATTTCAAAAATTAAGCATTTATTCATCTTTTCCGAAATTGATTTCAATCATATCATAATTATAACATTCTGTCATAATTCCAATTTCCCTCCAAATTTGAAAATCAATTTGCCAAAAGCTCGTTTTCGACAGAATTCAGCATTCTCAATTCTAAGTCTAAAATTTTTAGAATTCTTCACTTATCTACATTTATTGCTTTGCATACCACAATAATAATTACTATTAAAATACATACTTTTGTAGATAAAAAAATTTCTAGTGAATACATAGAACAGATTCTATAAATTTTCAAGGAAACATTAACGAAGACGGATTACACACTGATCTCATGATTTAGATGCAAATTTAAAAGTTTATTTCATCAATGATAGAGTTGATCCGATGACGAAAAATGATGTAGTGTTTTGAAGCCATCTTTAATAATGCTTGAACTTAAATACATTCAATTTTTGCTGCTCCAAATAAACAAACTCAGCAATTTAAAATCAATGAAGATTAAAATTAAGCTAATTGAATTCGAAAAGTTTTTAAAGTAACAAAGCAAATTAGAATTGCGTTTAATTGAGGTTAAAAAGCTAAAAATGGGTAGAAAGAATGCTTTTTTCGAATTTTTAATAAAATTTGATGTTACTTATTCATTTATTTGTTCAGTTATGGAAATAGCTAGTAAACTAAATTGTATCGTGTCTTTTATATTTGTCACCACACTTTATCATTTATAAAAAAAAAATATTTTTATTTATCTTTAATTCCTCTTTTAATTTCAATTTAATGCAATTCAAATTTGTTTTATTAAAGAAAATGATATATTGTTTAGTTTTAGTTTTAATTTATTCCTTTTATAAATTCCACTTTTTTTGCAGTAGTAGGAAAAGTATCGTCACAGACACCAAAAACATTGGAGGTTCAAACTTCATCAACATTCACTGCGAAGCCATCGCCTCCTATTATGGAACATACAAGTTCGTCACAAAGTTTGCCGAGCATTATTGGACCACCCGGCTTTTCGCCACCTAGCGATGAAATAATTAAATTGCTAAATGGAGCTCAAAATTTTCATGATTTAGCAGAATCCATGCAACTTAAAAAACATTTAAAAAATGCAACTGATTAATTTCATAAAATTATATTTTAGTATTCAAAATCTTTATTTGGATTATTATTAATAATCAACCAGAAGAAGTAGTAGGAATGAATAGTTTTTCTATTATCTTGAGTGGCTGAGGAGTTAAATTAGATATGTTTTTAGTTTGTGTTGGTATAGAAATCGAATTTTCATTCTTTTGCTTTCTGAATAATGATCCAGTATTCACAGTTTGTTGTCTCGTTATCCATCAACTTTTTTAAAAACTTTATCTCAATTTAAAAACTTTATCGACAACCTGTAAGTACCGATAAAAACCATTTCGTCTGCGAAATATATCAAAGTTAAACTTTCAATCTCAACCAATCTTTATGAAAAGTCAATTTAAAGAAGCATATTTATTGTCAAAAACCAAGTAACATGACTTCACCATGTTTAATTGATAAAGTTGTTTAATATAATGTTTGCTCCTTCCTATTAATATCACTGTCATGTTATTCTATTTCATGTAAAATGGTGCGTACTTACATGCTCTCGTATATATACATATATAGTGTTTCTTACTGTAAATTCATTTCTAGAAACTCACATGTAAATACTTTGTTTTGGCGTAAAATGATATATTATTTTAATCTTATTTATATCACTTTATTTATATCTAGAACATTAACTTAAATTTCATCAAATAATAAAAAAAAATTAGCATATTTTTATTTTTTATGCTAACAAATGATAAATGAAATGATACTATTTCATGCTTCCAAATGGCTTTACTGTTACCGTAACAACAAATACAATGATATCTACATAAAAGTGCCAAATGTTAATCAAAAACACTTCGCCTTTTTCAGCTTATTTTTTAATCTGTTGTGTATCGCTCGACTCATCCACTGTTACTGTATTAGTAGATTTTATTTTTGACATATTATTGTTTTCCTGTGATATAAAAATAGAAAAATAAATATATTTGGCGTAAAAAATTGATACAATGTAGAGAGGAAGAATCCAAACGGAGTAAAATTTTCTACTAAATGATCTCACCTGCTTGACAATTTGTGAGTTCGATGACATAGCTTTCATTACCGTATCCATAAGTTTCGGTGTATTGATATATGCTGTTATAGGACATTTTTCTTCCGGATTTTTCTCTATCGAAGTTTTTCCTTTCTTCACCTTTTCATCTTTTTTTAGCATTGCTCTATAGATTCAAATTCACCAATGAATGAATGTTGTGAAATGTTTTTAAAATTTCTTAATGCCGAACTCAAAATTTTTGCATCACAGATTAAATGTATGATGGAACACTAAATTGTCTTCACGTAAATTTCAAATTGAAAAATTTTAGAGAGAAGATGAACACTTACTTGGCTTTTCTTTTTAACAATTCTTGCGCTTCCGGATAATCCTTGATTACATCATTCAAATCTTCCTTGGAAAGAACAAATAGCGTTGAATAACCTTTTGAACGAATATTTGCAGTTCGACGGTTATTGCCACCAATTGCCAATAAACTAAAAAAATTTTTTGCAAAAAAATCAAATTTCTTTAATTTTTGAGTAAAAAATATTGAAACTGAGATCTGTTGCGAAATAAAGCAAATTAAATTATTTAGCAATAAATCTATATAATAATTAAAAAATGAAAAATTTAATGGACAGAAGACTGTAAAACAAAATTTACCTGATTTCACCAAAAACTGTTCCTTCAGTAAGTTCCGCGAAAACTTTGGTATTTTGTTCACCACTAATAACCTCAAGAATACCATCGTTGACAATATACATTTCCTTGCCTACATCACCCTTAAATATAAAATTCATAAGGATTTGAAGAAATAAATTAACTACTAAATAATTTATTCTATAAGTTTACTGATAAGTCAATTCACAGATATTTCTTTGGAATTTCAATATTAAGGCAGAGAATTTATCAGTTATCAATTTATACTTATATATAATTTGGATTCGTTTATCTTCGAATTGTTTGTTATATTCACATCCTAAAAAATACATCAAAAGAAAAATTACTTTTTTGCAAATTATATCACCAGGAAGGAAAATTACTGGCCGAAGTTTAAGAACTAACTCGCGAAGCAAAGCTCGATCACAATCCTTCAGAAATTTTTAAAATAAACTTTTGTAAAAAAATTTATCTATAGAAAAATTTGAGAAACATTCTTTGAACTCCTTGACAAAAGAATTTTTTTTATTAGAAATTAGTTCTTGTACTTTATTTATTTCATGAAGTTTATTTATCTTTATTTATTTTACGATCGTTACAATAAAAATTTTTTAAATTGAAAAAAATTCAACAAAAAGATACTTGGAAAAGTTGAACTTTACTGAGCGTATTATAATGAACTGAAAGCGCCAAATCCGTTTGTAACTTCAGTGGCAACTTTTCAATCAGTCTTTTTTCGTCTGAAATCAATTATACAAATAACAAAGTATCTAAAATTTCATCAGGTGTTCTTGAGAAGTAAATTGGACTTATATAATTTTATCAAAATTAATACCAATTCCAAAAATTAGGAGCAGGTAAATTCAAACTAATAGGTTCAAACTTATAGTCTTCAACTTAAACAAACCTAAAGTTTTCTGCTTTTGCCACGTGTAGATGAACCAATCACGGACGCGATCGATCGTATTTTTGGATAAACCTAGTCGTTTACATTCGCTTAGTACTTGATCCATACTCTTACGGTACTGCTCACGATTACGATTCGCATTTGAAACAATATCTCGAATCTGAGAAATAATTCAACTTCAAACATATTATCTAAAATTTAATGTTTTAGTGAAAATTTTGAAAATTAAAGAATGAGGAAGCAGAAACCGACATATTGTTAACAAATTCCAAATGATAGCTGTCGAAATTTGGGTAAAATTAATTCCTTCTGAGTTACTAAAACTTATATTTTTCCAAATTTCAAAAGTTTAAAACTGAATGCAACTTATTTGTCCAAGTAATAAAGCGAAAACAAAAACACCCATCATCCAAGAAAATGTCATGTAAATATATTCAACAACATTCGTTGGTGCTGGATTATTGCCGGTCGATGTTGCTACTGCTGTGGTGAAGTAAAAACATCGAATGTAAGCATTTCCTGAAATAAATATTCAATCTGTAGAACCAATACGTGTACTCATAAATTATGATATAATCTTTAAGTTATTTGTTTACTGTATCTGTTCAAATTTTATTATGATTAATTTATGCTATCAAAATTATCAAATAACGAGACATGGAGATTACCACATTCTCTTATTTATCACTGTTCCTCTTACCTTGATTATTATAAACCCATTTATTGAGATACCATTTATCATTCATTCTATAAGCAATTTGTCCAAATTGCTTGCCAGGCGCTCAATAGGTAATACACACAACTGTTACAATGAATTAAATATATCATATATGCAAGCGTTTTCGTTATTCTGTAATGTAATAATGTAATTCTTGGAATAATTCATAAAAATTTGTAAATTTTCAAAAATTTATAATTGCCTGATTTGAACTTTTCGATCTTAACAAATTAGAAGTAATATTTTTTTGACATAATATAGTAAATTGTAGTTATTCGACTGAATGATCTTACAATACCTGATTATGTATGGATTCGAGACTGAACGGTCCAAGAGCCTGAATAACTGCCAAAATGACGGAAGCTAAAAGACATTATAAAAACAATTTACCAACATCAAACGTTTATATTGGATGTTTGTATTTTTTCACTCTCGACAATTTTTAATATTGAAAATACCAATGGCTTTTACTAAAATTATGCTGAAATTTGACCTTGCATATACGTACAGCACGCCATGCAGCAATTGGACCTGTCCAAATATATATAATATCAAGTGGCATTAACGAAAATATGTCAACTTTGAAGTCGTTACTGCGCAAATAATGTTTCGCCGTTTCCTTTACGTCTTTCTGAATGAGTATTTTGAAAATTTTTTTGTTTTCGTTTTTTTTTTTTGAGAAAAATTGTTAAAATTGATTCATTAATCTAAATGAAGGGAAAAATTAATGTGTTTGAAAAACGAAAAAAACAAATAGGTAAAATTATAAACAAATAATATAGCAAAAAAATGAGTGGAGAACAGTAAGTGCTACAAATATGCAAGGAAATAATTATTTGCCCCACAAGCGAATAAAATTTCGGATCAAATAAACTTGGATACTATTTAAATTTTTCAAGCTTTTTTATTTGTGTAATTATTTACATCATGTGTATTTATATTTCATATTATATGCATATGCTTTATTCGTAGGGTTTAGTTAATTTTTATTATATTTATTATTGTTATCCTTAAGTCATAACAGTAAACAATAATAAAAATATGCGCATCTTCTTTACTTTTTATCATTGTTTGATGCAGATCTCTCTTAAATTTATTCCATTTAATAGTTATTAAGCAAATCACTTACCACGGGAATTCCGTCACGCATGAAGCGAAGCCTTGGCTTAAAAAGCAAGATATCCATTAAGTATATAGCATCAGCGATATAATCAGCGATAAGCCAATAAATCAAATTAGATTTTGTCTGGTACGGGTAGGAACTTCGCAATGGAATACCGAAAGCATTGTACAGAAATGCTATCACCACTAGGGTTAGCCAAATTAAGTATTCTCGATCTGAAATCGCGACTTTGTTGATGCACATGAGAATATCATTTTTTTTAGCAAAAGAAAAATGGAACAATAAATTTGAAGCTAAAGTTGGAAATTTTAAAGCCCAGACAAAGTGAGAAAAACTGGGAAATTACTCAAATACTCAAAAAGCTTGGTAATTTCTGCACGAATAATTACGAGATGTAATTGGTCACCGACTTTGTTCTAACTAATGCAGTTTCAAGTTCGAGCATTAATATTATTGCCTATAAAAAAATAAGTAATTACTATTTTTCCTATCTAGTTCTACCCATTAGAAAAAATTGGATTTATCGGAAATTCAAAATGCGCAATACACTTATTATTATTAATAAATGCGATGAAAATAAACAGACGGAATGGATTGATAGATGATAAAAATATTCGTCGTAAATAACTTCGAGATTTGTTTGTATTTCTATCACTTACAGGTGATATTTCTCGCTAAAAAATCGATAAAGTTTTATCAGGATTTTAGAAATTTAAAAGTTTGAAATATTTATCTTTATCCCTATCTTTCTTGTTCAACTGCCATTCTTTAAATTTATTGATCGAAAGAAAGCAGCTGGAAATTTTTAATAAGATTTCAAAAATTAATTACATGAAGAACTAACTTGAAGTCCGACCAGAGACATTAGACTTGGTCGATGTTCTTTTCTAGCAACATCAACATCTTCTAAGTTTCTCTCATCATCATCCGATTCTCTCATTATTTCACTAATCATCTGTTTAATGCAAATAGTTAAACTCCAGAAAAAAAGTTTTCAGCATTTTCAAAGTTTTGTTATAAGAGAAGTGATCAGTAACTTAACTTTCTAGAAGAACATATGAAATTCCTGATAATTTCAATACTAATAGAAACCACAGAAGCAAGAATTTCTTCGATAGAGAATTTCATGCAAAAATAAAATTGTTGGTAAAACTTTATATCAAACTTCCGATTTCATTTTTCAGTACTCCAAGATCATATCAAAAGTTACATTATTACAAAAGTCAGCTTTATTTATGAACAATTAAAAAAATAATGCTTAAAAATTAAGTTCTGTAATAATTTAATTCCATTACCTGTGAAGTGCGGTGTCGTATACTACCGGTCAAAGTATGGAGTTTTTCTTTCATCGTAAATGATGATATTCTCGACTGGTCATCACCATCGCTGCAGCCTTTTGAATTTATCTCATTCATTTGCGTATTATTTTGACAATAGATGGACATCTGAAATGATCATCTCTTTGCTCCTTTTTTCATTCTCTTTCTTTTAGGTCTTTAGCTGTATGTTGTATGTTAAAAGTGTTTTCGTCAGTTTTCAACGACAATCTCCAGAATCAGAAACGTTTTCTTGTTTATAATTGAGCCATTCTTCCCCATCATTCACATTTTCTTGCGGATAGAAGAATATGAATACTTGAAAACTAAAGATCGATATATCATGCCTGATAACAGAATAATACCATAGATCATTTGCTAAGTTATTTCCTAGTTCAATCACCAATTAAAATCTATGGAAATTGTACGAATATAGTTGAAATCAAAAAAATTTCAGGGAAAATTGATGTGTTTAGTATCTTTGGAATTGAGAAGATGCAAACTTATTCTAATATTAATTAAGAATCAATTAAAATAAGAATTTATTATAAAATTGCGTATTATTTGACGTGGTTTATGTGGCATTTCATTTCCTGCAATTTTGAAAATAACACATTTATTACGATTCTGAAATTGGAAAGAATAAGTAGATAATGCTAAATAAGAATGTAGTTTATTAATCGCAAACTATCTCTTCATGTTATCTAGCAATAAGATTTTTATTTCAAATGCAGCTTTGTTCTGCAATCAAGAAAATTACAAGTATCAGCAAATTATTGCTTACGGGATCAATTGAAGCAGGAAAAATCAGTTTAAATGCCTATTAATTCAATGAATTTTTTAATAGATTGACGTCTAATATTGGTGAAAGTAAATTTGATGATTATTTACAAATACTTTGTAATTGCTACGGAAATCTCATACTGTATTTTGTTCTAGTAAATAAATTGAAGGAACATTAAAAGCAAATTATAGCACTAAATCGTTTTTAAAAAGGATTGAATGGACAAATTTGAAGCTTTTCAAATATCTGAAACGATTTTCATTGGCTAATTAGAATAGAAATGAATAAAGCATAAATGGTTTTCAATTGTTTTGATTTTAGATATTTAGTGATACATAAACTTTATCAAGATAGTATCTCAAGAGAGCATAAAATTACTCTTAATAACTTCGAAACTGATTTCTTCTTGCATGAGATTTTCAGAAAGATGTCAAGTTTTTGGTTAAAATGAGTAGATAAATTATGATCACATTTACTTTGTTAATATATTTTAGCGAGGATGAGAAGTCACGACATATAAATAGTCTCATCGTTTGCATCGGTTGCCATGGCCCCCAATCATTATAATTACTATAATTAATGACACGAAGATTTCCGACTCAATAAATCATAAGTTTTATCTTTTCTTCTCTCTTCGCTGAAATTTTTATAAAATTTGACTAGGATAAACAAAGAAGTGAAGAATAGAAATAATTAGTAAAAGTTTAAAAAACTTTCCAGAAATGAATCTACTAGCGACAATTGAATCTTGCACAACAAATATTATCAAACATCTGTTGAAGATATAATCCTTAAGCTGTCAAGAAATTGAGAATCATTCATCAGGCTTATTTCCTTTTACAATACATGCCTTTTAAGGATCTATTTTTATTTCCCTCTCAAAATTACCGCTTCATTTAAAATCGTTATTCAATTTTATTAGTAATTCACTAACTCAAACTTGGATAATTGAACAAAAGCATCAGAAGTGAAAAAGTGAAATTCAAACGAGAAGACCAATTTAAACGTATGCTCAATATTAGAGGAAGCGAAGTAATAATTTTTCATTTAATTGAAAAAATCTATCGCTAAATAAGGATATTCATTATTCTCAAAATGCTCTTATCTAAAACAGATGCTATTAATTCAGTCATCATTTTCTATGCTTTATTAACACTTTATCTCCTCGAAAACTCATTAATCAAAACTTTTTAAGTTCGCTGTTAATCTATTACAAGCAATCAATACATTGCAAGTGCGCATATTGTTAGTACTAATATAATATTACACTGAGATATTCTCAAAATGAAATAGAGTGTATAGTATGATTTCTTGGATAAAATAACAACAGAAAATTGAAAATATTGTATAGAAATAATGCTTAAAATTGGCAGTATGAAAATGGATAAGCAAATTTTATAAACTACTTTCTTTAGATTTTTTTCAAAACTGAGCTTTTCTTTTCTCAAAAAATAAAAAAAAATGTAAATTGAATCTATAACATTCGGCAATTTAGCCATTGCCTTATTCTATTGTTATCATTTAATTCCTTTGACCTCTATAATTTTAAATGTACTAAAAGATTCGATAGCAGATAGTAGTAAAAGGCAAGAATAAAATTCCTCAAGCGATAAAGAATTATTCACATTTCATACATCGTTTAAAATGTTATAGGAATCAGTTAATTTCTCATGTCATGTGCTATCGTTCCCGAATATCAATGATTTGAGTTTCATTTGAGTCACGAATACCAAAAGGACAAGCTAAATAGACCAGATAGACGAGCTTCAATCATTATGGTGATGTTTGAGGGAAACATAATTTTTCTCATCTGAGTTCTGAGATTCTTCTTATGCAACAATTTATCCAAAGCAAAATTGTAATTAGGTAAATATAATATATCTAAATTTCTTCGTCATTGAACAACTATTGGTAGGTAATCAGAAGTAACTTCATTTCAAACAAATGATTTCTAAAATGACTGTATTTTTAAGTTAGCAAACTTTTTGCCTTTTGCGCGAAGATTCCCCTTGGCCTGGTTATTTTCATTTTCACATTTTGATGTCTGTTTCATGCTTATTTACTTCAGTTTTTTTTAGCTTTTTCATAAATTTAAACTTAGATAGGTAGGGAAAATATCTATTTATCTGCATCATAAAATATGCTTCTATACTTTAATCATGTTATAAAGATTTTCCACTTGTTTTGTAAATTATTCAAAATTTAGAGGAAGACGGAATAAATTCTAATGGATTTTCGGATAACAAATTCTAATGGATTTTTTTATAATATTCAAATTATCTAAAGATTAAAGGAGTAGGTTCAAGTTGGCAATCTCGATTTGATCGACTTTTTTGTCAGCATGTGGAAGTAGTATCTATATTTATTCGAACTTGATGCACTTCCAGTAGCATCGAAATATTTCAATTCAATCCAATTCTCAACTTCAGATATTTAACATTATAAAACTAATATCAAAAAAATTTTTGATTGCGCTAAATTTGCCTAGAAGTGTAAAATCGATTCCAAAATCCTTTCATGGGAGCTATAATTTTCACAGTGTTAGTCGTCTACAGCGCATCAACATTTAATTTGTCCATAAGTTGACGTGGAAGTGGGATGAGGGAATGATGTGTTACGTTTGGGGTTTCATGTTTAATGAGAAATCATGTCAAAGATTTTCGAAATGTCCTAATAGTCTTTTTTTTGAAGGGATTTGCCGTTTTTTCGTTTTAAATAGGGAAATCTAACCAACTGTCATTTCTATGACGTTTCATATTTCTTATACAAGACCTTTCAGGAGAAAATATTTTATTTGTATTTGTTATCATTCTGTTGTCAGCAGTGATATTCGTTTTCTCTTTTAGTTCTTTTATAGGTTTATAAATTGCAGGTTATGTTTCTTGAATGACTTCGTTTCTTTTTTAAGTATTCCTTCTTTTTTCAAACATCTTTAATTCATAAATTTGTTCATTCACCTAAGATGAGTTTAAGGAAGATGAAGGATTTGTTTTTGATAATTAATATTGTAACGACTGCGTGGAAACTACTTGATAAACAAATGCTGCATTGGGTTTTCTCCTTATATATATAAATTTAGTTATGCTTTTATGGCACGCTGTATGATTAAGCAGCAAAATCATATAAGGAATTTACAGAAAATGGTATCAAATGGTAAGGTGGTTACGACAACATTGAAGGCACGATATGGAAACGATATACGTAAAATGACCATTCATCATAGCGATGATATGTCATACAACGATCTTGTTCTCATGATGCAAAGAATATTTAATCTTCAAAGCTCAGCTAACATATCATTAAAATATAAAGATGGAGGTAAGATGAGTTTTGGTGATGGCAAATATTTGTGAAACCATATAAAATCTTCCAATGGTAATAGATCGAGAGTTATTATGTTGGTAAATCGGAAATTATCATGATTGAAACTTTTATATAAAAACTTCAGTCAACTCAGGAAAATATTACTGAATGTTTGCCACCAGTCATTTCGTATATTAAATATAGAAATGAATAAAAAAAAATAAAGTAAAAAAAACCGAAATCCCAGTTATTTGAGCTAAATTTATCTATTAAGTTTTAATTATTGAGTTAATGACGTATTTGTTGAGTTAAAAAGATTATTTTAGGAAACTGAAACTTGATATTGTCCATCACGAAGTTATACCATCAATAGGAAATGAATTTCTGAATTTTCTAAACTGCTATTAGTTATGTATTACATTTCATTACAGATGGTGATTATATAACTTTGGCAGATGACACCGATTTATTACTGGCACTTCAAACGGAAACAAATCTTTCAATAATCGTTTTAAATGATGAAATTGATTTTACTCAGATGAAAAAGTAAGTAGCTCTCTTAGAACTCTCATAACGTTTATTTTGATAAGTAGGAAAATCATCCAGTATTCTTTAAAATTCATTTATTTGAATATTATGAATATTGTCAATTTGATAATATCAAAAAAGTGGAGAAGAAGGGAAAGGAAGAAATATAAGTTAATGTTTGTATTAAGAAATTGATCCAGAAAAGGAAATTACTTGTTCGGAAATCATATTTATTCTTTACAAGAAAAAAGAAAAGAAAAGAAAAATCAAGAAAAGCTTTCTAAGTTGATTAGAAAACAGTTAAATTAAAAATAGAAATGCTGTGATGCTGGATTATGAGTTTATCCTTTAAATAATAATTTTTTAAGTGGATTTCTAACTAGTATGGTTGATAAAATTTTATTTGTAGAGTCGAAAGAAAAGACGATGCAATCATTTACTTAGTTTCAGATTAGAAACTCAATTAGAAGTGGTGCGGGATACAGCCGCTTCTGTTCTAGAGACTCTGAAAGCAATTAAGACTGATGCCAAAATGAATAAATATGAAGTCATCAGCGAATATAATACTGATAATTTAATGAAAAATAACGAATCCGTTGCAACAATACAGCCATCTGTCCATGAACAGGTTGATTTTGCTGTTTTTATTAAAGCTCTTGAAAGCTATTTCTTACCTTATAACTTTCTAAAAATCCGCATTTGAAGTTTTTAGTGCAATATAAACATAACACTGAAGTATTGTTTCTTTAGTGTTTTTTTTTCCTGTTTTAAAATGCAGGTAGTTTTAGGAATTATGCTTCTTTATTACTGTTTCAAAAATTCTAAATTGTTTCCATCATTTGGTAAAGATTACTAAATAAATTTCAGGTGAATAACGTAACAGCGACTTATGGTGCGCCTCTTTCTGCTAAAATTGATTCATTCAGCAAAGACAGCCCTCAGAAAAAACTCATGGAGGTATATCATTGCCACCAACTGTCCCAATTGATATGCAAAATTCACAATCAGTCGGGCATTCAACATCGTCAAAAGAAGGCTCACACACTGAACCAAATACCGAAATTGATATATCTTCGAGTACTCATCTCATAACTTCGTCGTTTCCTCAGCACGGTAAATTCATTTATAAATGAAGTTTTCGTTGGATTATTTAACTTTTCTACCATTTATTATTTCTAAATAGTTGAGCCGCTCTTTGTCGAATACGATTGTCCGTGAATGTTATATATAGGTCTTATATTGTTAATTGAGAAAACTTCAGTTTGGAGTTGTTTAAAATATCTAATTAAGCACTACGTAACATAATTTGTTTAACTTTTATCAATATATTAAATTTTATTTTACACAGCTGAATTGTTAACTTTCAAAATGTAGCGACATATCCAGTAAAATTTTCACAATTATGTTATTCTAACAAGGAAAATAAATTAAGATATTATAAAAAAAAGGCAAATTGTTCTTTTCAGAAACAGTTGATCGAATTCCTCCAGCAACGGCTCCGAATTCATCATCTCAAATTATACCTTCTCATTTCGCACCATTAGCAGCAACAGGTCCACTACACACTGGGCTACCACTGCCATCTCAAACACAGTTGCCAACTCTGAATGCATTCGGTCAACAGCAGCAATCGAATACACCGGTTTCTGTTCCACAGTCGGAATATCGCTTTGGTATGCCACATTTAAACCAAAATATACCGTCTTTTGGTATCTCATCTTCGCAACTGCAGCAACAACCATTTGGCAATATGACAAGCAGTAATAATTCACTATCGCAGCCACCTCAACAGGTACCATTACAAATTCCACCAACCACTACGCCCAATGCAACTATTACCACCAGCATCGATGCCAAGTTCTGGCCTGCCACCAACTTCTGGATTCGATGCATCGCCAGTTTCTTTTGGTACACAGATGTCAATGGCCAGTGCTCTGATGCAGTCGCAAACTTCACCACAGCAGATGCCCTATTCAGCAAGCCCAGCAACTTTTCAAAATTTCAATCCAGTAGCAGCAAGACCAGTTTCACAACCAAGTATTTTTTATCGTTTCTAACTTGTAACAATTGAATTTAATTTCTGTCTGGAATTCCTTGACAAAAGTTTGAAAAATTAGTACGGAACTAGAAAAGCTGGATAATATTAAATGATAGGATTTATTTGGGACAGATTGATATAATATTTAACAATCTTTAGTTAGGTTCACTAAAAAGAATTAACGGGAGATAATATAGTGGATCTGATTTTAAATCACCAAATTATGAACAAATCGAAATCTTGGCAATGAATCCCAATTGATCAGAATAAATTTTCGTTGTCCATTTTAATTTAATTTTATTGAATTCAATATATAATTAATTCAGCGATTATTTTTCTTCAATTCTTTATTTTTCAGGTATGCCATCACATTCTATAGCTCCTCCACCATCTTCAATTGCACCTCTTGGTAGTTTTGAACGTAATTCACCAGCAGCATCGGTTGTGCATCCCTCTTCTGGTCTACCGCCAGCGATGCCGTTTACTTCAGCTGCTCCAGGTGCGCCGAATCCATTTGCACGTGGTACACAGCCTTTGCATCACATGCGTTTTCCATTGCAGCCATCTGGATATTGATTTTTTGTCTTTTTTTTTTAGTTTCTGAATGAGAAGAATTTAGCAAAATGTGTCCCGTTCGAAAATTTTCATCTTTCTTCTATTATCCTTGCAGTTGCTCCTCATTACAATGGTCATTTTTTTAGTATACACTTCTATTCTTTTTTATCTGCGAAGAACTGTTTCTGTTTTGTAATGCGAGTCTTTTTGTCTTGTTATTTATTGGAATTAAGACTGTTTTATGATTTATTACTGTTTAGAATTATTATTGCAATAAAAAGTTCTGTTATTTCTTTGGAAGAAATGCATTGCTTGTAATGGTTTGTGTGTCACGTATTCGCACATACACTTTTCCTAAATTTGTGCATATACATTTTTCTCTATTTGTTTTTTATGGGCATGTTTTGGAAAAAAATAAATCACAGTAGATTTCGATTCGCTGTGGACAAAGTTCATCTAATTTTCTTTTAGAAGGGTCAGGTTTGTGAAGTTGATCATTTTTCAGTTTTCGGATTAGTATTGAATTATTTCCCATAATTTGGGCACTCCAAAAGTTGCACGAGTAGATAATTGCATAATCTGATTATATTATGCAGAAGTTAAAATTTAATGAAGACGTGAATATTTCGTAATATATCTTTCCATAGTACTCGTTCTATTTGTCGTTTATCGGAGTAATTATGGAGGAAATGTAACACACATAGTTGATTTGTAAATTAAGTTGTTCTTTTAATCAGCTTAACATTCCCCATCTGATTTGCACTGTCTGTAAATTTCTCCTCTGTGATTTTGAAAATTACAAATTCCGAGGTTTAACATAATTCTTCCGGTATTTTTCTGCTAATAAGATGTTGTTATTGATCTGATCCAATAATTTTTTCCTTAGTTTAGTATTTTCCTTTTTTCTTTTACTTCCTATGCAATTTTTTTTTTACTTTTTGTCGAGTATTTAGAATGTATGACACAATTTATATCAATCTTCTGTCTTTTGTTTTTTAATTGATTAATGCTGAAGACTATGAAGAAATATGTTGTATTCTAAATAATTCATTTTCAGTTTCTGGTTCTTTATGTTACTTGTGCTATTGTTGTTGTCCTGAACTTTTTAAAATGCTTTTTCATTTTCTCAAATCCAGCATTCGTTAAAAATATGCTATATAAATTGCCTTTCGATTATATCCTTGTTTTGAGTTTTCTCATTATAATGCAGTCGGTTTTAACGTTTCAAGATTGGTAAAGTTTTCTAAAAGTATTTTTTGGTTTTTATGTATATCTGTATTTTTTTTTTCGGCCTTTTTTCTTGTTTTGTTTATTCGTTGATCTTGATCGCTCAATAGAACAACATTGACTTCTGTTTGTGTAGTTAAATTAGATCTTTGAATTTGTTTGGATGTCCAAATTCAACATGGCATGAATATTGACTAATCGAGAATGAATTTTCCTTCATGCTTATTCTATAAACATTTTTTTTTGACTTCTATTAAGACAAGCAAAGCTTAGGGAGAGCTCTGTTTGACTTAGTCTAATCTAGCTGAATTAAAGTTTGGCATCCTGCGTTAGCTTTTCATCACTTATCAATACAAAAGCCTTCTTACTTTATTTATCACTACGACTATTGATGCTATAAATGGAAGACATCGTGATCTTTAAAACTCCTGCAAGTGACCAAATTTATGTCAAATGTTCCAGTGGGAGAGATCTCTTGATTACAAAACAAAATACTATCACCTTTATTCATTTATGCGCTTATGTCTTTGCATTTTTCTGTAATCACTCTATCAGTGATAATACTTTGATAACTGGTGTTATTAGACTTAAGTCAAATCTGTTCTCCAATTTTTTGAATTAGTCCCATAAGTTTCTATTTATTTCCATCTATTAGATTACGCTTGACGAAAAAAAATACAGGAAATTCTTTTTTCCAGCTGGTTGTTCGGTTTGAAAGAATGATTCTAAAATAAGTTAGCACTTGTTATAATCAAAATCAAGAAATTTAATTTTGCAGCAGCTCACTTATCTCGTTTATATTATTATTTTTTGGTTCTTTCCACTTTTCGAAGTTTAAAAGAACTGTTTCCAATGTTAGAATTTTTGTACTTGTACATTTTTTTTAACTTTTATGTTTTATATGTTTCTAATTTGGGAAATTTCTAATAATATCTATCACTGGATTTGAAAATTGAGGTCAATGTTTCCATCAGATGGGGGCGATGCACAACTGGCGCCATCAACGACGATGACCTTGAAAGCTATCGTTCTTGTCGGTGGCGCACAAAAAGGTAAGTCGAATTGAAGTTCGACATCGTCATCATTATCAAAAATCAGAATTCCTTCAAATTCAAATCAGAATCCTTTAGAATGTTGCTTGCAAGTCTGGCTCTTATTTCGCTTTACGCTTTTTTCCTATTCTTACCCGTTCTGCTTATTGCATATGCTGTTTGCCGTTGCCCGCTTCGTCTCTGATCCATCTTTCCACGTCTGCCTTCAGGCACACGTTTTCGACCGCTTTCACTACAACTTCCAAAGCCACTATTTCCGATCGCTGGTGTGCCACTCATCGAACATCATATTGAACAACTTTCAAAGGCAAGTTTAGTTTTATAGTTCTACGTCTTAGCAGTTCGATATCTTTAAGATATTTTTTGAACCATTACATAAATAAGCACTAAAATTATTATCAGATACCTGATATACTCACCATATCACTAAGCTCGATTGGATTTCGTAAATTCTCAAGTCTTAAAACGCCTTATTAATGCATATAAAATGCATTAATATGTCAGCTTTCTTAATTTATCGATGCAGATGAGGAACTTAACATTTTGTAGAGATTTTTAAAATTTCCTTGATATCAGGACATGATTTTAATTTTAGTTGAACGCTCTAACAGAAATTTATTTAATTGGATTCTATCCGACGAAATATTTTTACGACTTCATCCAGAAATGCATGGAAACATATAGCATTAAAATCAAGTAGGTTTCTTCTTTCAGTGTGACAATATTTTCGATTTGAAGCATAAATATTTGAATTGTCAAGATCTCGCCGATTTCATGAAATAAATTACTAATATATACTTCTTTGACCTTTAAATTACTTTCAACTACTTCGCTTACTTCTGAAAGAAGTTGGAAAAATAGAGAAAGTATCGTAAAAGATTTATTTTATGATGGAAATTGAGGAATTGAAAATTTGGAAACAGATTTATCGTATAACGAAGTTTTATTTTGATAAATTTTATTCGTCGTAATTACGATACACAAATTAATTGAGGAATATCGATAATACATTCGATAGCTTGAAATAGCTTGAATTTCCCCTCAATTGTAGAAAATTTATCTGAGGCTCATTGATGATGACTTCAACATCAAAGTTATAGAGTTTAATTTGGAAGCAATAACGCATAGAATTTTCGATTCTACGATTAACAGAAGATGTTTATGAATGATAACTTAACTAGTATAACTTCCCTTTATATACTGAGTTTACAATGCTTTAAGCAACGCCCTATGATTCTGAAGGATGATAGTCAGAATCGAATTGATTGCAGTGCTTTGTTCCTTACATAAAAATCGGCGTATATAAAGGGATGACTTCTTGCTTGGAACATATGAATTTAAACAATTTTTTATTACAAAATCACGTGATCACACAAAGATATTTAATAACACAAATATCTTATTACATTTAATATATATGTATTGTAAATATTTCGGTTGCCCTACAGTAGAAAAGTTTCGTTTTCTAATTCAAGATTAATCTAACTCCGTTAAAGAATCTCCGTTTTATGTAAGAAAACATCGCGATTTTAATTGTTACAATAATTGAACATTTCGATTTCTCCGAGTGAAAATTTGTGATAGTAGCGAAGAAACATGAAAACTTTATTTCATTTCAGATACTTGGAAGAACCCGAAGCATTAGGCACAGCCTGTGGTTTGTACCATTTTCGATCGATTTTGCTTGAGAAAAATCCAAATGCAATATTTGTGCTTAATGCTGATGTTTGCGGTGATTTGCCGATTGCCGAAATGGCTCATGAACTAGTCATGAAACACAATGCTCATGGGTTGTTACTTACAACTGAGGCTACTCGTGAGCAGTCCATTAATTATGGTTCTGTCGTAATCGATCCAAATGAAAGGTTAATCTGTAAAATAGAATTGGAAATGGTAATAACCAATCAGTGCTAGCACTAAATGGATAGTTTAAGATGAATGTCTTTCTCAGGTTCTTCATTATGTTGACAAACCAACTACTTTTGTTTCACAGTATATTTCATGTGGTGTCTACTTATTACGTGCAACTGTTGTTGAAAGAATTGGTAGAGCGCGTAGTTGTTCAGATGCAAAGCAAGTATGTATATTGTATAATTTTATTGATATCATATCCTCTGGAATAATGCAAGTAGTAATTCTGTTGCTTAATCAAAATTAATGGATTAAAGTATTTTTGAATTTCTCCGATCTCTTTATTCTTGTTCGGTTATGCTCATAGTTTCTAGATTTATTTTTATTTAAAAATTTTTAACTTAGTATTCTGATTTCGCTGATTTTAGGTTTGGTTTGAAACAGAGATTTTTCACAGATGGCTTCTGAATCCGTACTTTATGCACTGAAAACGAAACGTTGGTGGAGTCAGACAAAAACTGCTGCGTAACACTCATATTTTGAAAAATAATTACTGAAATCTCTAAATAGGACTTTACTGTCCTTTTTCTTTATCTTTCAGTATATCATATTAATTATTAACAATTCATCGTTGATTTAAATAGAAATAACAAAAACGAGAAAGACATTTAAATAGAAAGGTGTACTACTTTATGCAGTTTTTTTTTTTAGTGCAGTACTGTATGCAAACCGCCATTATCTACGTTTGTATCATGCTTCCGATCCATCACGACTGTGCCATGATAGAGCACAAATCATTGGGGACGTTTTCATCGAT
Organism: Dirofilaria repens; assembly: GCA_008729115.1. Classification (NCBI taxonomy): domain Eukaryota; kingdom Metazoa; phylum Nematoda; class Chromadorea; order Rhabditida; family Onchocercidae; genus Dirofilaria; species Dirofilaria repens. The sequence goes on from SNRZ01000009.1 coordinate 1,355,662, forward strand.
CCTACCGCTGAGGTTAATGTTATGATTTAATTTGTTTGTTTTAATTAACCTTTCCTGATATTCTAAATAAGATACAGTAAACGAGGTTATGATGTTTATTAAAACTATTGGAATTAAACATTCATTCTCATTCATTACAACGTGTTTATTAATGATTACAGGATATCATAATTATTAGCCTTTTGAAAAAAAAAAAAAACTATAGTCGGTTATAATTGATTAGAGCTTTCTAGTTTTACATATCCATAATTTACAAGAAACTTCTGGAAATATGACAAACAGTTTTATATGATTCTCGTCATCTGCATTTATGAGCAGGTTGAACATTGATATAAAACGAAGTTAGTCATAATACTTTAAACGGAATAAATATATCTTTAACTAATTTTCGAACCTTTTTATAGGACTGCTTCTTTTTGATTTCCACATTAAAGTTTCAGATTTTCCTGAATGAATTTTTATTTCAGATTGATCCAACTGCAAAAATAGGTCCGAATGTAAGTATCGGTGCGAAGGCGAAAATTGCAGCCGGTGTTCGTGTTCGCGAAACTATTGTTCTAGCTGAAGCAGTAATAAATGAGCATGCCTGTGTATTGCATTCGGTAATCGGATGGCGCAGTGTTGTTGGTGCATGGGCACGTATAGAAGGTACGCCAATTTCCCCAAATCCAAATATTCCTTTTGCTAAACTAGACAATAAACCGTTGTTCAACATTGATGGACGTCTTAATCCATCATTAACTATTCTTGGTTCCGATGTTCACGTTCCTGCTGAAACGGTTATCCTTAACTCTATTGTTCTACCGTATAAAGAGCTTACATCTAGTTACAAAAACCAAATTATATTGTAAACAGAATTTTTCTTTATTCAAGCGATTTTTGTGGTCTATTTTGCGTTGTATTAAATATTTTATTAAGATTTGAACTGCTTATAAAAATATTGTTCATGGATGTTGGTCATGATTGTAATAATGGATTTATATCTTGCATATCATCATTCCTTGCCTTTATTGTTTTATGCCACATTTATTAGGGTTTATAAGAATTTACTCGAAAAATTTCTTTTGTTGATTACTTAAATTCCAATTTCGTTCTTAAGTGCTTCCTTCTGTTTCAACCGTAATTTTTCTGAGGATATTAGTACAAATAACGGGTTATCTTTTTTTCCTTTATATTTTTCAATACAAAGATGGAAGCATTTATTTGATGTGGAATGTTGAAAGAGTTAACTGTTTGCCTATTAATTCAAAACATAACATAATTTAAAATTCCTTCGTTGACCGTGCCTTTCATCAGATTTGGTTTTGTTATTCAAATTATTACGCAAAGTTTTTGCATTGATTTTGCATTAATCTTTAGTTTGCATTAATCTTTATTTCTGTTATATGCAATGCTATTTTTATATCTCTAGTGAGCTAAATCTATGCGAGACCGTGCAGTTCTTATTTTTTTTCTTTTACTGCGTTAAATTATATTTGTTGTAGCTGTGATATACTTTTATTTCACTGAGCTGCATTCAGTAAGCTCTTCGTAATCGTTTCCTTTCGAGTTTCATTTCTTTGTTTTACACAACATTCTAGTCAGTCTTTGTGTTATATTTTGATGGGAACCAATTACTAGAAGGTATTGTGTTAACCACGATGAAAACAAGAAATGGTTAAAGAGGGTTTATTATTGATTGATTTAACAGTTGCTGGCTATTTTACTTTGCCTTTGATGAATTAGGCAAAGGCTGCGCTGCATTCCGTTTCAGCAAAATTATCATAAAAAATTCAAATTTGAGATTGTTGGTAATGTTTGTTAATATCTTTATTGTTTAATAATTACCCTTAAATTCGATAGATCATCAGTTCATCGAATGCTAGTTGCGTATAAGACTTTTGTAAGATAAGTAAGTTGAGTCATGCCTTCTGCGCTCTCCTGATGATAATATGACAGTACAGTTAAAGGAAAATTCAGCTGTCCTTTGTTATCGATCAGCTCTTAATAACTATGTAATCGATATCTCAATTTGTAAGCACAAAGATGATATGAATAGTTTTCAAAGTTGGCGGGAAATAATAGGGATGAGTGTATCAAAAGAGAGAAATGATTGATAATAGAATTTACTACCGTTGCTCATTTCCGCCGATCTCTACCATCCCTATCCAACCGATCTATTAATTATTAAATCTGGCAAACATCGCTCCGTTTCATATTTCTGAAGTGGAATTGCAAGATGATTCATCCCATCCATTTATAATTTCGATTTCGTCTTTGCAATAGAAGGTTAACTAATTTCAATCGATATTGTAAGTCATGTAAAGTTGTATGAGTCACAGAATTTCTGTCTATTGCATGCTAAAACTGCTGAGGTGCAAGACAATTCTGATGCATACATAAGAAGTCTGCAAATTACATCTTCAAGTAACATGTACTCATTGCAACTAGTCAAGAAGACATACATAGTGTGACAGGACGTATTTATGTGTGTGAATGTTGTATGTGTGTGTGTGTGTGTGTATGCGTGTTCGTATGTGTATGTGTATGTCACTAAATATGGTTTGGAAAGACAGAGGAGGTGGCAGTGAGCTTTTTGTTCCTACAGACCTTCCAGTTTCATCTTCTTGCCTCTGCTTAGATTGCCAAACGAACAGAAGGACGGGAAATTTGCTACCATTTGTCTTACCGCTTCTATGCTGTTTATAATATTCTCAATTTATACATTGTGGAAAAACAAAATCAATAGTGGGCCCATGTGAAATTCATTGTTGGACTAAAGGACGCATTCAATTATTAATTTTTAGCTCTTCTCAATATATAATTCGAGAGTGTTATAAAATTGAAAATGAGCTTAAGATTAGCAGTAAAAATAAATATGATGGTGTTGCATATTCCGAATATTTGTTATGCACTTGTCTATTCTATAACCATTCAAATACATTATTCTTAATATGCAAATTTGGGAGATTTTCATTTTTATTTTGTGATGCTCTCTTTATTATTATTTTAGGCATAAAATGAAGAGAAATCCTCATATATCATTTCTTGGATTATTTTCTTTCAGTTCATAGTGAATCCTTCCAATGACAATTTATTTAGTTTTCTGAGTAAGAAAATAAAAGCTTCTCACTTCTGTTACTCCAAATTTTCCGTCTGAAATGCAATGAGAAATTAGGAACTAGAGGTACTATGTTCATTCTTTTTCGGCAACTCTTGAATGGAATCGTAAAAAAGGATGTGTAATTTTAACGATATATTTAACAATTATCATATCAAAATATGCATTTAAATTGAAATGATAAACGATTTTTTAATTCTCAGAAATTATTCCGGTTTCAATCACATTTTGAGTGAAAGTTTCTCCAAATAGTAATATATTTGCAGTCAGAATGAAGGGACCGCGGGGGCAGAGATTTTCAAAATACACTGTAGCGGTAAATTGGATAGACAAACGGTGAGATGGAATTATAGATTAATTTTAATATTCGGGGAATTAACATCGTCTATATCTATTGGGATCAGAGAGAGAGAAAAAGTTAGCCAAATAAGACTGTAGTAGTTTTTGGGCCTAGAGATAAGAGGTAACTGGACTAGGCATTTATAGTTCATGTCATAAAAGGAGGGACAAAACAATCATGGTACTTCCTTTCTCTTTCCTAGACCTTTTTCTCTTTTCATTTTTGAAAGAAAAAAAGGAGAAATGAGAACACTGAAATGCTATATACATCACGTTTGTCATTGATACTTCCACTTCTTTTCTTTTTATCTCTGTGATTTTTTTTCTGTGGTTTTGAGTGCTCCATATCCTATTGCATAGCACATTGATTGCATCATAGTTATAGTTATGATCGTGAAAATCATTTCTGTTATTTGCAAATTATATGGCGCTGGATTATTAGTATGAAATAATAATTAATTATGGAAAAAAGCATGTAAATTTTAGCCCATTGCCATGGTATTGCATATTCCGAAAGTAATGAAGGGAATAAAGAAGAGAATTTTTTCTCCTGTTTCTTATTTTTTCTAACGATGTCGTAGTCGTTCTGCCGAATAATTTAGAAGTTTAGCATAAGTATGTTATATATGTCGTGTAGTGTTTTCATTTGGCATAAAATGAAAGATAAAAATCCTTACAAATTCTCTATTGAATCAATTTTGGTCACATAAAACAAAAGATATTGTCAAAGCCTAGTATTTTCTAACAAGTAGTGATCTGAATTAATAAAGAATTCTTCCTTATTTCCATGAAAAAAAAGAAATTGTGTTCTGGAAATCTAAAGTTTTTAAAAATATATTGTTAGAGCGTTAATTTTTTTAAAGGAATGTTAATATAATCACTTAATTCAGTATGAAATTTACGGCAAATCAAATAAACTATCTCACTTCAATCCATTATGGAGAAAGCAGCCAAATTCTTGTATTTCTGCAGGGACAGAATCTATTCAACATTATTCGCATTGCAAGGAAAGAAATTAAGAAATGAGTTTATGAACTATAAATTACGCGGAATAAACAAATGGTCTCCCTTCTTATTTTATTTCATCATTAATTTCGAAATTGTTACAACGACTCACTGGGAATATTTTTGTTTGCTTGAAGATTTTAACCTATCCACTGAGATAGTATTTCATAGAAAAAATATAGGTAAACAAAATAGGTAGAATATTAGTTGTACATTACAAACAATAGATTAAGCCATACATTTGCATCAATTCTTCAATCAATCTATTTTGCTTATTTTTTCCACATTTTTTTCATTTTATCAGTGTTCGTTTTTATACGTTTCTTATTTATTTAGTTATCTTACCAATCATTTGTTCGTTATGGGAAGTTCATGTTTATATGTTACTTGTTTCTTTATAGTACTGCCCGCTTCATTAAAGTATTCTTTTCTGCATTGTTCGGAAAAGATACTAAACTAAGTAAAAAGAGAAGACGAACGCAAATAAAATATTGTTTTTCATAATGCTGCATGATTTTGAAGATTCTATGCAAATAATTATTGAAATTACTGCAATGTAAAGATTGCTAATAAAAGTTGAGAATGATATCAGATAATATTTTAAAAGTCGAAAAAGAATCTACCATTTATTGTTTTCTTGCTGAATATCGTCAAATTGCATGTACTGGTCGAAGAAATTTTTTTTGGAATCAGTGATAACATTTGTTTCGATAGTCGTGCTGCTTTACCAGTATTAAGTTATACTATATAAATGTCATGTTGGAATTCAGAAAATTTGAGTCAAATAATGATATATTTTGTGACTCATATTGATTAGTAAATTTTGAAAATTACATTCTGCGATTTGTAAAAAGAACAGCATCTATCATTCTGTGAGGAATCGCATTTTAGTTTTTAGATTCCTGTCATTCGATGAATCTTATCAAAAATGTTTAAATTAAAATTCTGTTATACAGTAGGAAATTAATATATTTTTTTAAATTGATCCGATTAATCTGCTTTGTAGTTCATTTGTTTATGTTATTTATTTGTTTATTTATTAGCAAAGGCACATATTATTCTGTATTGAACTGGCTATTAATTCTCACCTATCCATCAATTCTTATGCCATCACTCAATATTTACAGTGTTTAATATTCCAAATTCCCCACTATATTTTGTTACTTTATAATGTACGGGATTATGTCGAACATTACTTCATATGAGATGGGGCGGGGAAGGGGGAGGGAAGAATGCCAACGGTTATTGTGTAAGAGTTGTTATTAGTTAAATAATTTGAACTTCTGATTATTCGGAATATTTAAATCATTTTATCATCTTAATTTCCACCTTAATTGAATTGAAAATTAAAATATTGAAAAAGATCAATGTTAGTGGACTTAGGATTTAGGAGCAATAGTTCAACGATTTCTTGAACTAGTTTTTTATTCATATTTCGTTATATTCTATGCATTATGACAATAACTGATGTTTATTGCAGTTTCGATAAAAAGAACGATTAAAAAATTACTTCAATGTATTTTAGTAATCCTCCAGTGGATTCGTCAGGACGACTTTTATCCAGCAGAGGTTTGTATTTGATTGAAATTTCTCAACTTTTACGTTAATAATTGTAAAATTTCGTTTCTTTTGCAGAAGAAACCGGGAGTATGAGTGGTATAAGAATATTACACTTTCTCATGATTTATATCTCTCAGTAGCAATGATTTTTCTGGAATCCCTGTAATATCTTTATTAAATATAGTCAAAATTAAGCCAATTACGGTAACCAATATTGCTTGTCGAGTTAAGAATTGGCCTTATAATTCTAACTGAATGAATTATCTAGGATGATGACATATTTTATGCTCATACCATGTTATCGAATGTTTTTACAAACATATATGAAAATTTGGGAATTCAAATGACTTGAAATAATTTTCGAAACAAATGTTATAATTATCAGATTATATGATTCAGATTTATAAGCAGCAAAATCTTTTAATGAGATATATGATACTGATAGCTTAACAATTTCAAAATGTCTCGACAGTTATTTCATCACCTTTCAAATTTAGCGGTTTAGCGTATTCGGGTATTTACCAGTTCTCAGCGCGCTGTTGTTTGCGCTACTGCTGCAGTTAACCTAATATTGTCAGTAAATGAAACGACAACTTGTCATCGATTTTATTTATCCATTCTTTCGGTTTGTTTCAATCTATGCTTGTGCATAGAATTGATGTTGATGAGTATGTATGTGTGTGTGTGTTTGTTTTGTGTGTATATACACATATATGTGTATGTATGTGTCTGGGTGTGTGTGTTTTATTATGTAATGCCACTAAATAAATTCATTCCCTATCATGCTACATATACATCATGTGATGATCAAAAATCGTCCGCCTAATGTTATTTACCTATTTTTATCATTTAATATAGTAAAACTGAGGCTTCTAAGCCATCTGCCTATTTTTATTTACTACTTTTTTTTTGACATTGTGTTGAGGAGTTTTTCTTGATTACTTTTATTTCGTTGCTTTGCTAAACGATTCTAATTGATCCGATCATCAGTGGAATTAAAAAGATCACTTTGTGTCATCTTCATATTCATTCTTTAATCATTAGTATTACTTTTTTAAATCTAATTGGGAAACTTGATTAAATTTTCGACCAAATTAATTGGAAAAACTTTAACGTATGCATGTTTATGTATGTGTATGTCTGTGTGTATGTGTCATGAGTATGTGCATATATGTAAGTGTGTTGTGTATTCATTTTTTCATCCTTATTTTAATTTTCTGATGACATTCTTAATTTTATCAGACTACTCGTCGTACGCTGAATCATGCTGTGTTATTTTACTGTTCTGAATTATATCGTTTGCAGAAATTCAGGTACATGTCCTCAACATGCTGTGCATGCTTTCCATTCTTCCTACGTAAGCCTTTTTAATCTTTCTCTGTAATCATTATTGTAACATACAATAGTTTTTAGGAGTGTTTAGAATTTAAATAAATCCTAAAATTGATTTGTAATAGCTAATTATCATCAAACATCAGATAAGAATTTAGGAATAATTAAATCTGGAAATGAGTTAAAAGGTAGGTAACTCGTATGAAAGGAAGAGATCCATCTTGAGTTTAACTTTATGCTTTGTAGGACAGAACTTACTCAGTAGAACCCCTCTTATTATTATTATTATGCCTTTGTGATGATATACTGAAAATATTGGAAATTAGACGTATCAGTCTGCCAGCATTCTTATCCACGTAACGTCTGTGCATCAATTAAGTGAATAGTTACCGCTTTTTTCTGGTGTTTCCTTGTCATCTGACGCTGTTATAGTCCATGATTCCATTGTCATTCCTTACAATCACTACGTCATCAGTTAAAAGCTTCATTGTTTTTTCCTGAACCCACTAAGCATTATTTAGTGATAGCTTATGTAGTCATCACAATTCTCATCATTTCGATAATGCATAGTCAGTTGGAGAATATTGTAATGCTGCTTGTTATTCCTTTTCAACATTTTTTTCTGTAACCATAATACATGTATGAAAAAGAAAAAATTATAGAAGAAATAATACTACATTTAATCTAAGCAGGCAATAAATACTATTCGAAAAATTATTGAACTATTCAAGTAGCTTAATTCGAGGACATGAAGCAGTTACTTAAATCTAAACCTGAAATCAGATTATGCAAATTGATTGTGGCCAATATAATCCATAAATTAAGCAAACTGTCTTTTTCTTGAAGGAATTCTTACATATTATATGAATGGATTAATATAACGTACTTACATACTGGTCTGAATTCAATTTCAGATGAACAATGATCAAATGCAGAAGAAGACATTCACCAAATGGGTCAATTATCATCTTGAAACGGTTAGTTTTAATTTTATTCATCCTATCTCATTATATTTAAGATCTTTTTTTCGATTATCTATCGTTTTTTATGCAGTAGTTGCGTCTGTCAGTTTATCTATTGCACGTGAATATTGAAAACGGAACTATTGAATAAGATCTATTGAATAAAAAATTCCTTGAATCTATTTTAATAACTACTTCTTGTTAAACAAGAATTATATTTAAAAATTCCATAAAAAATTCTTATATCAAAGCCAAGTTTAGATAACTTTAAGTAATTTGGGATTACCCAAATCATCCTTCTCCGATAATGTTTTATACTTCAAAATAAAATGCAATAAAATTCTCCTGTTATACAAATATTGTTAAAATTTAATCAAAAAATATAAATTGCTATAAATCTTTCCCTTTCTGATAAAAAAACAATTAATTGACACGTTCTCTTAAGAACTTTTCTAAACTTCGAGTCTGTTGGAGTTAATACATTGTATTCTTTTTTATGGTGATTTTCCAATTTAAAAATTAAGCTGATCAGGATCTACTTTTGCATAGCTTACCGTGAAATTCGATTTATTATTGAATATTTCTTCTCTTCGAAGGCATTGATCCACTTACACTTTCTCTTCGTTCATGTGCCAAAATTATTATATGGGAAAATTTGCACTTTCCAATATATTTCATTGAAGATCATCTTGTAAATATATGTTTCATTAATTGTAAATTCATCATTCTTTTGAAGTTATTATAATCTGAATTTGGATGCTCATATTTATGTCAAATTTTGTTTTAAGAAAGATAATTTTTATTGGACAATACAAAAATGCATACAAAAAATTCTGAAAAAAAAATTTGCTTCAGTTTTAGATTTTTAATTTTGAAGAGTATTTTCACATTCAGTTCATTTTAAAACGGATTTTGGCAAAACTTATATTTGAGTCATTAGTTTATTCATTTTATTGGTATCCTCATATATTATCTTCTCGATAATTTCAACGTGCATATTGGACTTTTGACTTTATCATCTGATATTATCCTATCTGTATAGGTTGTAATCTTAAAGATAATAATAATTGTGCACTAAAATACGGTCAAACCAAAATTTTTATGATTTTAGTGGGGCTTGCTAAAGTTTTTCATAATTTTTTCAGCACAGTTCATCAGGGCTGGTGGAAGACCTATTTGAAGATCTCAAAGATGGCGTGCTATTATGCCATCTTATTGAAGTCCTTACCGGTGAAGCACTGGTATGCCATTATCCTCTTGAATATTCGTTATGTAATAAATAGAATGATCGGAATCTGATTGTAGCACTATCAATAAATTCTTTCAGGTTTCTCTAAAAAATTCTGATTTTTTAGAAATGTAGTAATCTGATGTCATAGTTCGGATTAATGTCAACTTTCTTCTTATTCAGATTTTATAACATTGTGGAATTAAGAAACTAATTAATGGGAGATGAAATTTCAGGTTATATGAATTACATTTATTTTAGATTTCAATGAATTTTTAGAATTTTTTTCTAACAAAAAACCAGTGAAATTTTAAAACTTTAAGCCAGTTAATAAGACAAAAGAATCAAAACGGGTACATCACATCAGCAATTTAACAACAGCGTTAGCAGTTTTGCGTCGTCGTGGTCTTGACTTGGTCAACAATAATCCAACAGATATAGCCAATGGAAATCCTCGAATAATCTGTGGACTTATTTGGCAAATGATCCTCCATTTCCAAGTACGGAAAAATTTGGTTTGTCGAAATTTCCCCAAAAAGTCTCCCATGTTCCAAGTATCTTCCAAATCAAATTTAAAAATTTGTTTATTCTTTCTTTTTACCATAAGTTCTTACAGATTGAGACCAATGTTCAACTGTTGAAAGAATGGGCATTTGAGCTAGAATTGACCAATAGTCCATCAACGTCTAAAATTAGTAACGGAAGTAGTAGCCCTTTCAACAAATTACCATATCAGTTATGTTTTGGACATCTAAAAGCACCTGTTGATCGTGTAATATTACGATGGGTAAATGCACAGCTTACGAGGTATTTTAAAAATTGATTGATTTTCATTAGTTCAAAATGATCCTCAGTCTTAGTTTAAATAAAAAAGTAAGAACAGATGTTTTTATAGAAATTGCGAATTTCTCGGAAGTGAGATACTTAGGAAAAAAGAATTTGAAGATGGAAAAATCGAGTAAATAATTCCAGAAGTAACTCGAATATAATCTATCAAAAATTAAATGAAATATGTGCATAAGGTAGGTATCTTCTAGACCTTATAACATAAATTTGACCGATATGGATAAAAGCTGGCGTGATGGAATTGCTTTTAACGCGTTAATACATCGCGTAAAACCCGAATTGATTGATATGAATATCATACGTCAAAACACTCCGAAAGCGAATCTTGAACAGGTGAATAAATTCACGCAACATAAAGTTTAAAATTGAAATTTTGAATTTTAAATTGTCAGAGTAATTCATTACTTTGTATTAATTCTATAGTATTCGTATTAAATTTTTGTGGAATGTATTTTGTTATATGTTTTTGCTTATAACTGATTTTGCTTTTCACTAAGTATTAAAAAATTTCAGGCATTTCGACTAGCAAAGGAACATTTGCACATACGACCATTATTAGATGTAGAGGATATGTTGTGTGATAAATCAGATAAACGATCTGTGATTACATATGTATCACAGTTCATTCGTACTCTAAAACACCTCCGACCGATCGCTACATTTCCAATGATTGATGAACATTCATTAATTTCCTGGATGGAAGATACCTTGAACATCTTAAAGTCATCCATCGGTGCACCATTTTACGACCAGTATCAGGTAACTGTGGGAAGTCAGTTTGACAAATAGTTAATATAAAATTTACGACCGATAGCTATTTATTTAATGATTAACGGCTGCAGCGTAGTTTAATGGAAATATTTCGAGCTCTGCGGTTAAGTAAAAGGATGAAATCAGCCCACATTTTTTATCTATAGAAACTATATTCTAATAAGCACCTTCTTCAAATGGAATCTTATTAAGTAATTTAATGCTATTATAAGTGCTACATAGTTCTTTGATGATTTTTCAGTTTTTATTTCTAATTTTTACATTGTAATTTCCTTATTAATTTTCCTCTTTCATATTCATTTAAAACAAAATAAGTATCTTTTATAAACTATTAGGGACTACTTATGTAAGTGTCATTTAGTTTCCACATTTTTCGTTGTGTATTCTCACAAGTATAACATCATAACTTAGTAAATATATAAATAATACACCAAAAATTGTTTAGTTGAGTTTAATTATGATGGTTGTGATAAAAATATTACTTGCATTAAACTCAATTGAATTTTTAAGATATATCTATCATTACGCAAGCAATACTTTGAGCATCGCAATGCTTATTATTTACTTCGCGAACATGCTAGAACGCTACCGGAAGGTGAATGGAATCAAATTGAGGCCAGGTAAACTTATAATTCATATCGAAATCAAGAAGACTTATTAAATATTATTTAGCAGCATAAAAGAATTGATATGACTATTGAGTGATTTGAGGAACCATAGGTAGTCCTTTTTTTTGGCAGATCCAGATTTGCGTTAGTGCTTCACTAATTTGACAAAATAGAAAAGATATTAATATTTATTATGAATATTGGTTTGTATATTTTCCAGAAATTTTCCGACTGCTATTTTGACTGAAAAAAATGTCATTCACTTTTTTCCCGCTTTTATCGATAAAAAATGAATTGGTAATATTGTTGTCATTACCGTCAATCTCCGAAATATGATGATGAATGGAAAAGAAAATTAAGAGAAACAATGCTTTTGATATTTTGTGCTTACTGATATACTCCAGATTCATTTTTCTGATAGTAGTTGAGGCTAGCCTAGATCTTTTTTAGATTTATAAATGAAAGCATTTTTTCCATGCTGACAAAAATACGTCTTTCTTAGCAGAAGCAAATATTAGTTAGAGGTTCAACAGATTTACTTTTTGTATATAAAGACAGTAAGGTAGATTAAAAGTTTAAAAGTAAATTAATAAACTGAGATAAAAAACTTGGCAGAGTTTTATAAAAAAAACGGTTTTTACTTGTGAAACAATTTTAAGAAGAGGTGTGTCACATTAATAATAGTTAATAAGACAGTGCCCGAGTACGAGTTCTTGGACCTAGTAACAATAACTATCATAAGTTACTCGGTACTTGGTTTTACTAATTAACAACAATTAGTTTGAAGAATCAATTAGATGTTGTTTCGTAACAAAAAAAAATTCAGTTTTTAGAAGTTTTTCGGAAAATACTGTCGATCTCGATATGTTTGAAATCAACTATTAAAATTAGATATGAAATTCTTTATGTCTTACGACATGAACTATGCTGCCACTATCTAATGCATGGAAAAAAGCAGTAGGAAATTATTTACTGAATTCACATTTCTTAAATGTCTTTGCCAACTCAATTTTTATAGAGCAAAAGAAAGAAGAAAGATAGTGGCACAGATGAAGAAGTTAGAATGAATTAAGCACTTGTTATTTTCAAAAATCGTCTTGGTAAATATAAAAACTCTGTCATAATTAGCTGACATATATCCAGTTCTCTCAGTCGAGAGCTATCCATTTAAATATTTTACGCTGTCATTGTCTCACTTCATTATGCAAAGTGTTATCTAATTTTCAATCACATTTGCAAGATGAATCGTTTGATTTTAAATATTTAAATATCATTGTAGCTGGAAAAGGATCGGAGTTTTATTGGAAGATTGGAGTCGTAGGCTAGAAGATCAACTGCCTGAAAAATTATCTGAATTGGTACAATGGCTCTGTACTGCAGAACAAATAATACAAAATCCATTGGATAAGCGGATTGACGATGTGCAATTGTCATTATCCAATGTCAACGAATCAATCAGCCATCATAAGGTTTCGGAATTATTCCATTATGAAGAAATGCTTTTTTGTATAAAGATTTGCAACAAGGAATGTTTATTTTCAAATTTTATTAATAATATTCGAAACTGAATAAATATTCTTAGCCTAATTATCCCTACATAGCCTTTTAGATATTTGCTTTTTTATTCTATTATTATATGTCTGCATTAAGAACATTTTTTGCAGATGTATTTCTCGGAATTCCCATATCGATCGGAACGATTCCAATCTATTTACCTTAGCCGACGGATAGACGAACGCGAAGTTGCCATCGAGTTATTGGAACCATTGAAAATTCGATTCAGTTCTCTAGCAGTTGCAGCCCCGCGTCGTTTGCAATATCTCTATCGTGTACAAGCACACTACCAGTTTCTTTCTGATGCAAAAGCCCTAAATCAGAAGAAGATAGAACGTTGGAAATCTAGTGATTCAGCAATTGCTATTCAAAAGTCTATTAAAGAATAATATAAAGTATTCTAAATTTTGTGAAATTTATTTTTCAGTTTCTTGAATTTATTTGAAGCTTTGAGATTTTTTATTTGAAATATTTATTCAATTGAATGCATTTTTAAAATTTTAGATGGAAGCAGACAGTGCTCCGATAAAGAAATTTAAACGACTTCTTATACGCGTAAAGGAACTGTATAATAAAGGTTCATTTTTTTCTGTATCATTTTCAGATACTGCCGAAAAGCGGATGAGTGAATTAAGTAAAAAAGTTCCGATTTTAAAGCAGTTGACATTCTCAATCCTAAGTTATCTTCTGTTTCGTGCATTCTGTTTGGATCGATATGATTTATTTCCATTTTCTCTCTTTTGATTTTTTTTGGCTTCCATAGAAGCATTTTTTTTTTTTTTTTTGAATTTTAGCTCCATTAGAAGAAGTTGATTGCGTTGTGAAACAATGCGAAAGTATATTATTGGAAACTATAAAAAAATTTCAACAGTTGAAACCGCATCTGGAAGAACTTTTCAAATTATGGCGTGAATTTGAAAATACAGTGGCTAGGGTTTGCCAAAAATTATTTTTGTCTTTAAAGTTCAATTTAATACCGAAGAATTTACTGAAAATTTCGATCTTCGGATTTTTATATTTCAAATTTTGACTATCGGAATTTTCATAAAAACTCTTCAGATTTTTTCTAGATTGAAGAAACAATCATACGTTCGGAGCGTGAAAAACGCAATCTGATCAGTGGAGATGGTAAAGAGTTGCTGCAGCACTGTGAGAAAATTCGCGATGATATTGCTAGATTTGCTGATGATCAAGTGCAACATGTTATCAATAATCGTCTTGCTGAGCTAAGAATACGTATCAACGCCATAAATCGAGTATATTTTTGAATTTTTTAGTGTACTTCAAATTATTTATAAGATGAAGTTTTGTCCCCATTATTTCGGCATTATTTTAGTTCATGAAATTTCATGGTCATAGACCAGTTTGAAATTCAGGAATACACATTGCCAAATAATAAAATCTAAATTAGAAATAAAGGTTTAAATAAATTTAAAATTCAATAATTTACGAGATTGAATAGCTTTTGACCGACGTGTAAACTTTGATTTCCTTTTTATCTTTCAAATTTCGGTACTTTGTTGATGTTCTTTTACTGGAGATTTGCAGAAAATTCCAACAAAGACAGCGTCACTCCTTCAAGAAGATGTGCTATTGGAAAAATCAACCAAAATTACATTACCGAGTGGTGAAAATATTGCTGCTTCAGCATTAGACATACAAGATGTCGAGCACAGTGGTCTTCAGAAGTGGCTTGTTATGGCGCATCAACTAATGGCCACTGTAGTCACTGATTTGAATACTTTAGAACAAGCAATTAATCAAGTAGCGGTTGGTACTTTTGAATATTACAGTCAAGATTGTTATAATTTTGAAATGAATAAGTTAGATAACTTAATATAGTTTGACTGGTTCCAGGTAAAAATTCACGATAATATTACCCATAGACGCAGCAACATAGTGATCATCAAGAATGTGCAAATGTTTTTTTTTTTTTTTTTTTTTCATTTATCATTTATTTATTTGTATTTAGGATTGTCTTCGCGAAATGCAAATAGTAGAAAATGAACGGATGGCATTGCTGAAGACACGTGCTGCAAACAATGAACAAAATATTGGCGAATACCGCAAATTGCGTTCCGATTTACTGGTTCTATTGCAACATATGAAGAATGTTCATCCACTGTTTTTATCGTTTGACAAAAACTACAATAATCTTCTAAATTGGCTCAATAACCAAGTCGGAATTTTTTCTTTTCAGAATTTATATATCCGATTCGTTAGCAAAATTTTGATTTTATTTCAAATCTTGGCTATAAGTATAACTTATAACCAAAATATTTTTGTGCTTACTTTAAATCATTAATTAATTTGTGATTTTATTGACCGTTGTTTGATTTTTCAGCTATAGTTTTTCCGTAAGCTCATAGTTTTCTAGGGCAATGAAAAGGAAAGTGAAGAAAATGAAAAATGTGATATGATTAATCATATGACATTCTTGCTGGAAACCTTATCACGACATGAATATAGAAAGTGGATTAATTGTGACTATTTGCAACATCGACTCGATGAATTAAAACATAGAATGAAGGTTCAGTAATTTTACCATATGGTTTTTCTCTAAGCTTTTATTGCATTGTAATTAACTGCAAATGATGATTAAAATGTATAATTTAACGTGTCATTCAATCTTTTATTCGAAGTGGGGAATTATGTAAACTGATCAAAAATTTTCAAAAAACTAAGCGTATTTTTTATATTGTATCTAACATAATTTATTTTTTTTCTTGATATTCGATAGTATTTCAACCTTCTTATTAGTATTCGATAATATTTCAACTTTCCTTAAAGCTAAAGGATTAATTTCTTGATATTCGATAACATTTCAACTTTCTTTAAGAGGATTAATAAAACGAAAAAATGAATGTAGCCACATCGAAATTATTTCTTTTTTTTTTGTTTTATCTTTTCCTTTTTAGGAAAGAAAAGATGCACAGACAACAAAATCATCCGAAACTGGGGTAATTTTTTAATATGAAATTAATTTTTCCTATTCTCACTGTCATTTTGTTCTTTAAATAAGACAATTTTAACATAAATCTAATTTGAATAAATTCCGGAGAATCTATGGTATATTAAAAGTTTCCAATTCGAATAAAAATATAACTTTCAAAGATGTAAGAAAACTGAATATTTTTAGAATCTAAGTTCATGCTTAAGAGTTTTTTGAAAGACTTTGAAATAATATGGCTACTACTGTGTTACATATTCGGTTGAGGAATGAATAAAGTTTTCGATTTCTTATAAGAATTTTATGGTTGAAAAATTTTTTCGGGATATCAAATATATTAGCAATAACTTTCGAGATGAAAAAAATTCCAACAAGGAAAGGAATTTATTCATTATCATAAATCTCTTATCTGACAAATAGTGTAAAACATAGAGGTAGACATCGAAACCGCAAATAATTTATCAGTTATAGTGAATATAAATCTTTTTGAATATTTCTCCTTCGCTTCTTTCCTCTTTGATGCGATTGATTTTACTTTTTTTTTTTAAATAAAATTCGTAGATGGTTAGATATAAATACCCAGACATTATTTTCTTTACACTTCTCTTTCGTCTTCCCCATTAAAAATCAACTTTTATTTGAGAAACTTGTGTTTTATAACATATCGGGAAACGAAGTAAGAAAAGGAAAGGGAAAAAGAGAGAAAAAAAATTTGAAACGAAAGCTATTTCTAAAAATTGAAAATGATAAAGAATTGAAAATAAATAGTTCATCTAGTATATTATAAAATTAAATATAACAGCATGAACGTCCAAAGAGAGATATCTCTAAGATATCTCTATAATAAATCTATGTCTTACTTTTGGGACTTACACTTGATTACGTTTTGGAAAATTTTTAAAAAATTGAGAGTTTCAATTTCTTCATTCTAGTTTCCAATTTAAGGAAAAAATTCAATTTTCAGACCGGAGCAGTGGCACTGACTAGGAAAAAGAAACTTCTAGAACAGTCTCTAGAAAGCTGGGCAGATATTAAAACCTGGACAGATAACGTCGCCGAAATCGACAACCATCTGGAAGTCATTTGTTCCGCAGCAAGCAGTACTTGCATACTTATATCTGATGAATTCAATAATGAGAAAAAAAGACTTGAGAAAGAATGGCATCAAAAAAAAGAAGCCATTAGCCAATTGCAAATGATTCATGACGCAATCGGAGTGCTTCGGAACAAGTTAGTCAAGAGTCCACGTTTGTCAGAGTTAGTGTTGTTAAATGTAGAAATAAACAGTTTAAGTCGACAGTGCATGCATATCATCGATCCTAACGTCACAAGTCTTCGTAATTGTTGTCAGAAAGAAATTGAGGAGGAACTTCGTACAGCCATCGCAGAATTATTCTCAAAGGCGGAGCGGCAAATCACCGAACTGTTGATGGTTGGCGAAACGGATGTGCGGCTTGCTGTTGACATCCTTCAGGTCTGTTATATGTTTGTTCTGTGTGCGTAGTGGGTTATACGTGGTGTATGTTTGTTGTTGATCTATTTTCGTAATAGTTTTAAACAAAATAACAAACGATTGCTTTTTCGATCTATGAATTGACAAACTGCTGATATTTGATTGTGAAATTAAATAGTTTTCCCAGTACAGAATGACTCATTTTGTGAATTTAATTATGAAACTGAAGCAGAATTTAGATGAATGGATAGACGTTGAGTGAAAGAGAAGAAATGAGACATGAGTTATTGAAAAATTAAATGGGTAAATAAAAATAAATAAAATTATTTTTCTTATATTGCTATTAGTGCAACATTATAAATTTGGTCTTCCAATCCATTTATAATCTTATTATCCATATTTTTTTCATTTATATATTTTAATGAAATTTGCTCAAAAATTGACCGATTATTTACAGAAAATGGAGTTAGTTATTATTAGTTTTAATATAGGATATTTGCTTCCTTTTATTAATTTACTGCCTATATTTTTATGCTTATGTATTTCAACTGTATCTTAGTAATAATTTTTTGTTTCAAAACCAAAAAAAACGAAGTCGTATGGTTTGATACAGGAAAAGATGTATTAAACTTTTTTCAACAGTAAAACTTTTATGGTAGAATTAATAACCTAAAATGTGCACTTTTATGATTAAAGTTGAATAGGTCGCAATTCATTCTATGTTTTTGTCTCCAGAGTGAGATTTGCTGATTTACAGCTAAAATTTTCAGTTGGAAATATGAAAATCGCAACGAAAATTGCTAATATTAGACTGACTGCTTTTATTAAAAAATCAAAAAAAAAATGCTTCGAATGTAATAGATGGAAGTGTTGAATAATTGTTTTCAGTCAGAAATTTGAGCAAAATTTCCTTTAGAAATTATTAGAAGAAATTTCACATTGATTATAACCAAATATTATTTCCCCTTAAAAGTGCGAGCTATAAATTTATTCATGTTGTACTGCAAATAGATAAAATATGTAATGTTTTGAAAGCAGTGAATTCCTTCGGAAACTATTAACATAAATCACTGGACCTGACATGAAACTTTCAATCTCTCTTCAATAAACATTCTTGTTTCAGTTGAAAGCCAAGCCTATCTTATTAACTGCAGCTGGGCTACTCCAACCTCACTAACTTCTAACGTAGATATATATAAATATAACTGGTTAACTGAATTGAATTAGAAAAAATGTTTATAGCGCAACATGTATAAGATTCACTGAAGTCGTCTGTGAGCTTGCTAAAGCAGCATTAACGACTCTCGAGACTACTTCTATTACTTCTTCATTGATTCCAGTGGTTTGTATTTTTATTTAGCTGCTTCCACCTTATGCTTTTGCTTTTGAAATGATTAAATGCAACATTCCATTGTTTTCAAAAAATTTTCAATTAGAAATGATTAAATGCACATTCCATTGTTTTCAAAAAATTTTCAATTTTCAATTGGCTACTGTCTTTAATATTTTTTTCATCTAATAATAGAAGACATTCTAAGTGATATTTTTTTTGAACTTTGAATCCTAATTTAAACTTCAAATTTACAGCAAACGTGCATAAAAATTAGTCATTTGAAGAAGAAAAAAGTTCAATTGGAACATCGTCTATTTATCCTATTCATATCTAAGTATCTTCTACTTAAGTTAGGTAAATGATATAAGTATTGTGAGTAGTAGGAGGAATTAATGGCGCCTTAGATCTAATACTTCTGCTGCAGTGGAACGTTCAAATCTATTCTATCGATTATTGCCGAGGTTTGAAGTTCACTTTCGTGTTTCATGTTAGCAAATAAAAATTTGCGCTGATTAAAAAAATTCAGACTTTCGAACTTCAAAAACTAATTCATTAGACCTCATCTCTCAGTTTTTATTTTTGCTTTTAAATGTCTAGTGGAAAATTCATGATAGTTTTTGAAATTTTTTCTTCATTTTTTTATGAAATTTCCGTTAAATTCGGACTTAGCGTTGATAACGAGAATTCCGCGGCTGAAAGATGGCGCTGAAAAATTGCTGAGAGAATCTTTTTCTTATTACAAAAGCGCTTTGACATGTGAAGATATTTGTTGACATTTACGAATACTTCACTGCTTTTTTTCATCGAGTTCATTTTTCTCTCTGCTTTGCTTATCTTGTTATTTCCTAAAAAAAAATTTTTTGGGTGACAAAAAATGAGACGATTTTTTCTTCATTGCTTTGTTTTAAATTTCTTTTATTAAAGAAATTTGGCGATTTTTTCCGAGATATTGTTGATGTACTTGAAATCTGACTCTCATTATTCTGTATTCGAATATTTTGTTTTTTTATTTTCTGTTTTCAGAATTACGAACAAGAGGCACAGGAAATATCGAGTGACGAACCGAAGCTTTCAGATTTCCTTGTAGCAATTAAGGAGGCTCAGAGAATTTTGCAAGTAAAAATGGATCTTTTCTCTGGTCTACAGCATTTCTATGAAGCACTAAATGCCATTAAGCAAGAAAATGAACAATGGAATTCGATCACATCACATCAGGTGCCTTGAAATTTTGATTTTTTGAACTTTTTCGATACAGTGTTCAAAATTAATTATTCATTTCATCAGTTGTTTAGGTAATTAAGAGTTTCTTAATTTTATGAATGTAAAACGCTGCGGGATTTTTCCCGAAGTTTTAGGTTATTACTAAGTTCGAAACCTGATAAAATTCATTATAATTTAACTTTTTTTAAACTTTTTCTTTATTAACTTTTTTTCATTTTTCGCAATGCTCTTTTTAATCCTCACTTCAATTAACAAAGAATTTGATGATCTGTAATAGATTGCAGTGTGTTTCACACATGTAGACTACAACACAGGCATAGTTGTAGTTAAAGATCAAAAAGTAAAGCTAGTTTTGAATATTAGGTTGATTTAAATATCTAGTTTCTGTAGTTTTCAAAGAACTCCTGAATGAAAGGATTGCTTCTATACTAAATGAAAGGAAGTTTATTCCATATTTTAAATTGTAATGATTGTTTATTATTATGGCTGATTAACTTATTCAAATGTTCCGAAAAGAAAGAAGAAACTAATTGGGAATAAATGCTTGACAAAAACGATGAGAAATTTATTGGTATATTAATGCAAAAATTCCAGATCGAAGATGTATGTGTAAGACTTGAAGAACTTTTAAAACTTATTGAAAACGAACGTGCACCTGAAGCAAATGCTTTATGCTCTCAATTTGAATCTATCCAATCATCTTTTTTTCAATTAGAATGTGATCGGATTAAGGAAAAGTTAGAGTTTTTTTAGAAATTTCATATAACCACTAAATGAATTCTTCAGTTTGCGAGAATCTATGTTACAGTAAGAGCTAGGTTTGCCGATATATTATTATTCCCTTATAGATTGCGGTTTCTTGTGCTACAATTAGATAGACTGGTAGATTTTATGGCAAAACGGAAGATTCTTCTGCTCAAATGCAAAGAATTCCAAAAATTTGTTAAAGATGCTGAGGATACGTTACTCAGGACAATACATGAAGCCTCGGTCGGTGTGGAAATTGATATGCATCAAATTGTATGTTCCAATGCTAATTATTTTGTATTTTAATATTTCTTATGCATTTTATCTTTAAATCAGACATTTTGAGTTTTTTACACACATGTTTCTAAAATTACATTTTCTTCAAAATATATCACTACATCTATATAAATCGACATTTCCTTTTGTCATAGAATCTTTTTTTCTATTTTTTTTTTTACAGACGAACGAAATGAGTGCGGTATTCGTTAAATTGGATAAGTTGGGAGAAGAACTTACAGTTTGTCAACATGACGCCAGTATGACAATCTCTGATATATCGGTTGTTGAAGCTTTAAACAGAATTAAGAATATTCCTCTGAGCGGCAGTTCCACAGTAAGAATTCTTTTTCGCCTTTTATTTTTAATATTGAAATTAAAAACCTCGATAATATACATATTTCTTTACTTTAGTCTTCATAATTTGCAGTTTTCAATGCAGAGAAATTTGAGTATAGAGCTAGAATAATAAATCAAACAAGTCGATTAAGGAGTTTATTCGGTTATTAAGTGCAGGAAGAACCAGTGTGGCTTTCGAAGCGTTTCCAAGAATTTTTCGATGTGTCAAATCAGCTGGAGAATGCATTCTTTACGGACATTCATAGCTGTGAACATCTGGACGATGTCGTTGACTTCATCACTGTTTCATTGGTGTTTTTTCCATTTAATTTCATTTATAAATGAAATTAAATCGCAAATAATAACCACAATTTCGTGAAGCTTATTAACGGCATATAGTATTCAAAAATTCACATCAACTGATTTCCGGATTTCATGGCATTATGAATCTGTCAGTGAAGTAATCCATGTCTCAGTATTTTGATAGAATTTGATTTTTCTTTCTGAAAACAAAATTATTGAAGCGCTGAGAGTAATTTGTAAAACAAAATGTAGGAGAATGGCAAGAAGGAAGCTGAGTTAATGGTTCAACTTGTTGCAATTGCCTAACGATCTTACCACTCATGAAAAAGCTAAAGCAAATGATGTAAGTAAAAGAATTGCTAATATCAAAGTTTGACGGGCTGAATTAATTTGATATTCGCGGCATATGAGAATTTGTAAATTATCGTAAACATAATTATGAATGAAAATATGTGCGATAAAGTAATTAGGACAGATTATGATTTAACTGTTTTTCTTCTCGGTAATATTCAGTTTATTATTTATCAAGATATTTTTTGTATTGTGTGTGTAGTCATTCGATTCGAAAGCATTAATGTCCTCCTTTTTTGAGCATTGAATTGAATAATAAAAGGAAATATTATATGATTAAATAGTAAGTGAAGATAGGATGGATGGATTGCCAAAAAGTAAGGAAATGAAATGACTAAAGCAATGAATAAATAATAAATGATGAGAAATAAAAATAGTAAATGAATAAATCTTTCTTAATTAATAAGACAATTCATTTTGAGATTCTTTCGAAGCTGAAACGAATAATGGACAGGAGACAAGAAGTCCGACGAGCAACAGTAGAAGATTGTATGGAACGATCCTTAGTTATCTTTACACAAAAAGAAGACCAACTGGAAAAAATTATTGAATCTGAAATGAATGACCAAAATTTAGATGCTTTTAAAATTGATGAAGTAACGAAGTGGATTCCCTGGAAAAAGGAACTTGATCAGGCTTGTCTTTTGTTCATTTTTTATATGTGATTTTGAATATTATTGATTATTTCTTGCAAACTCAAGTTATTCCCTCGAAGAGGTGTGGCAATTATTCAGCCAAATAATTGCACAATAGATTCTAAAAATCAGTTCGTAAGCACCTGTACAATTTCCCCTATTTTCCTATATATCTCATTGTCTAACATTTATTGCTGCATCTGAAAAATACATTATATTTCAATTCAATTTTTTTCGAAGAACTTCGGTCTTTTTTTTCATTTAAGTCCAAAAAATAATTTAAATTAAACAGTTCATTTGTGCAAGAATCTGGGATTCATATTTGATTTAAAAAGAAGGTTTCAGAAGAGATTTTATTTAGTAAATAATTTCAAGATTGATCTGAGACTCGTTTATTAAAAAAAATTTTTTTCCAAACTTTTTTTTACTGTTAGATGTGCTCGGAAAACTATTTCTTCCCTTATTTAAATTAATTTTTAGTTAACAGTGCTAATGAAAAGTAGTAATATCAAGTGGAGAAGATCGCTTGATGAGCTTGTCGAAAAGGCAGCCAGTTTTGATGAGCGAATTACATATTTCAAAAGCGCAGTTACTAAATCTAAACGTCGTGAACAACGAATATCTGCAAAGCTTACTACATTTATTAAGTGGATTGATTTAATGGAAGAAGATCTCAATGAAGCGGAATCTTTGGGTAATGTAATCGAGCAGGCAGAAAGGTTCGTTTTATCGTTTAATGAGAGTATTCTAAGTTTTTCATAAGGGAGTAAATCTATTGTCTGTCAAGGAGTGTCATAAAATATATGACAAATGCTAAGTGTGGAATTTTGTGTTCCTATCTAAGATCTGTAACAGAAAGTTTTTGTATATTTTTACAATAAGGTTTTTTAAGTTCTTGGGTATTAAAAATCCTGGACTTTTTTAAATGATTCATGTATGTCTGAATTCGTTATACAGTTGAATTGTTTCTTATTATCGTGATAGTGCTAATAAAAAAATTTCAGAATTATTTTCAATTACAACATGAATATATTTTTCAGACTTCGGAGCATTCACAATATATGTTTGTCACATCAGACATTAGTTGATAAATTTTTAAATTCCAAACTTAATCCAGTACATTCAAATGAATTTAAAATTCAATGTGATCGATATCATACATTGTTACATCGAAGTGACTTAAGAAATTTCCCTGAAAAAGAAGAAATTTTAACAAATCTATCAGATTTACGCTCGTCATCGATGCTGTCTCAGGTATATTTCAATGTCTCAGGTATATTCAATTTAATGTAGAGTTTAGACCACTAATAAATAACTAACTTATAGTTATACGCAAAAGAATGAATCACTCACTGTTTCGGTAATCAAATTCTCTACGTGTCCGCCATTTTAAGAGTTGAAGAATTGCTTGAAATTAAGATGATTCAAAAAAAAAGATTAACAGGAATTCATGTGAAATCCATCTATGAAACAGACGTTGAATTAAAGAATTCAAATTACTGAGGCAGTAACATGAAATTTTGATGATAATCGAAGATGGAATAAATGAAGAAACTACTGTATGTTGTACAAAAATATTACGATTATATTTAAAAAAGGAGGAACAAAAAAAACAGTTGAAAATTCTTTAGAGAGTTTAGTCATTTCATTTTTGCAGCTTTCCCTTAGTTCATTGTCTACTTCTGGAACTGATGAAAATGAGATATATTATGGGGATAATGCGGAACTAACATCGCATGAGGGAACTAGTTCTACCTACGATTTGGTATGTTTTTAAGTTTTAAATCTTCTGAAATTTTCGATTCATATTTCTATTTAACATTTCTACATTGTCGAATTCTACTGTATTCTTGATTCTCTACGATATCAGCAGTTTTCGATTTCATGATATCATTTAGTTCTGATTCATAATAATTTCATTGTGAGAGTAAACAGACTAGAAATAACTCCTTTAATTTTTGTCAAGTTTTTGTTTTCTCGGAAAATTTTCTTGGAAAATGGAGTAGGTTGAAGAATATAAATCGTAAGGCTCACTTGAAGCTCATCAAAAGGTTTATACAAAAGAAAATTGTTGAAAAAATTAAAAAATTGCGCAAAATCAATTGTAGATGTATGAAGAAAGCCTAGGAAAAATAAAGAAGTTGACAGTAGTATCATTTGTGAAAATTGTTCCAAAGCAGCAGCACTGCAGTTAGTAGTCATAGGATTTAAATCTTAAAATTTAAATTAAACATAATGAGTTTCTTTTGAAATATAAATCAGCAGAGTCACTTCAAAAGGTAAGTGATGAGTGGCTCTAAAATCACTATCAAATTGCAACTGATAAGAATGAGAAAGAGTGAATAAGAGAATAGCTGTTACTGTTCTTCTGTTCTTCTGTCACGTTCGAATTTTTTTTACAATTTTGTATTTGATTAACTTATTTTTTGTACGTTGTTGATTTTAGGCACAACAAGTATTACAAGCAAAAGAAACTCCTGAAATACGGTTTATATTGCTAGATATTGATTCGGAATTAAATGTATTGGCAGGTTCATTCAGTACACTAAATGCCGATTACGCTCGATCATTGAAATCATTAAGTAACGCTCAAGCCGACATAAAAAAACTCTGCGTACTTCATTCTTTCCATTTTCTTTGGTTTTTTATTTTTACCAAAGCCTTTTTGGTCATGATTATACCATCAAACAGTAAATGTCTGTGGATAAAAGATCTGATGGACAATAATATAGATACCAGCATATCAGGAATTGTATTGAAACCTTACATTTTTTAACAGTTTTTGTACAGAAAAATGATTATTCTTGTTATATAAATTTATCAACCAGGAATTTATGTAAAATAGAAACCATTTTGCATAGAACTGTTCAGTGTTTACTTTTTTGATCATTTTTTTTTTTACTAGGCTGTATTAAAATTAAGAAGTCGCTTTAATGTTCAGGAAGTTAATCATTCTCTCTTAAAGGATCTCAATGAAAGAAGGTGTCAGTTAAACATTGCTTGTGATAATCTTTTACATAACGTTTCTGGTGATGATTTAGCTGTCATTCGTTCATTAGCGCTACATTTACATTCATTGGAAGAACCGTTTATGGTTTGTTATTTTCTTACATGTAATAAATTTCAAAAACTAGAATAATTTCAGTTAACGACCAATTAATTGTATGTGACATTTCATATTTAATTGACTCTTCAAATTTGATTTTAAAATGATTTTGCGATAAAAGAACTGTCCAAAAAAGATTTTATTTTCAGTGAGATAATTATTTAACAAAAAATTCGAATATTAACTTTAAAAAGAGAGCGGTTTTGGACAAATATCGAAAAGTATAGTTTATAATTTTATAGACGTTTCTTTGGGAATTACAAAAAGAAGTAGATGATGAAATAGCGTTAGAAGCAAATTATGAGGATATCACTAAAAAGCTTAATCAACTCAATATCGATATTGATCAACGTGCTCGAAATGCTATTCAAGATGTATGTTCATTTGCTTAGCATGAAAGTTTGTTTTTATTGCTACGTAATCCATACTAACCAATCTCTAATGTATTCTTCTTCTTGGAGAATAATAGATTATAAAAATAGCTTTTTTCGCTCCTGATATCGATATGTAGATTAACAAAATGGTAATAAATCAATCCGAAAATTGGATTTTAGCCTGAAAAAACCCAAATGAATAGTTTCTAAATATTAGGTTCGAAATCAGTTGGAATATGTACAGTCGGACTTGAATTTACTACGAATTCAATGTTCACAACGGCGGAAATATGTAGAGAACATGTTAGAAAGTCTTTCACCTGATGCAACTCCTGGTAAATGTTCAAGGCGGAAAAAAATTATGCTTATGATTTCCAGAACAGTAACAACGATAATTCAGGTCGCGAAATTCAGATCAATAAATGTTTATGTTTCAGAAATGCGATAAAATTTGGCATAAAATATTTCGAAATATAAGCTCACAGAAACTATACAAAATTCAGGAATATAAATCTAAAACATTGCACGGGAAGATTCAAAACCAATATTTGTAGGTTGTCGACGATGAACTGCGTCGTCCACACAGCATTAAAGAAAATGATCTGCTAGAATTAAAACACAAGTTGCAAGACGTCAACACCTCTATCGCTGATGAAATTGATGCAGTGGGCGAAGTAGTTTCAAGCAATACCATATATGAGCAGGTCAACAAAAAACTGTTTATAAATATGTATAATTTATCTGAAGTGTTTGTTACTGACATTCTTTATTACATAATAAGGATGCATTTGCAGGAATTGGGGAAGTTGGAGCTCGAAAATCAACAAATGGAAATGGAAAAAACTGATGAACAAATTAATGCATTTGAATCAGCATCTCTTCAATCTGAACTTGAAAATACACAAAAATTCGTTGAGAAATGCAAGGTAAATTTACTTCTTTAAATTAAAATAATCATGGATATTTTTCTTACATTTTATAATATGATCATTTTTATAACAATTACTTTTTCATATAATATTCTTAAATCATTAATAAAATTATCTTTTACAGAAAAAATTGGATGAAAAGCTAACGGAAAAAAGAACAAATTATACTAATACAATCTGAGCTTGCAAAATTAGAAGAAAAAATATCTTTGGCCAATCAACTGTTAACATATGATATAGATCTAAAAAATGCTGATAGTGGAGAAGATATTGGAGAAAAAGTGAAAAATATTGAAAATTTGGAACAGTTCTTGTTTTCATCATTGGATAAGTTGAAAAATTTTGATCGCAGTATCATAACTAACGAACAACAATATATTGATATGGAAAGAATGTTGAATGAAGCAATATCTCTTACCGATAAGCTACATATTTTACGGGATTCTATCACAAGTCATCTGAAATCACTGAATGATTGGAAAATTGCTGAAAATGAATTAGAAGATCAAATACGAATAATAATGGATAATATTGAGAGATTACTTATCACCTATTCACAACCGCAATCATATATGATAGCAATAAATGATATAGATATGTTGCAACGATTACAGGATCAGATAATGCAAATGTTTCAAAAAATATTAGATGAGGAAGAAACTATACGACAAAATTTACCTAATTATCTTCCTGCAATCAATACAATGAAGCAAAAAATCAAAAAAACTGCTGAAGATGTTGAGGTATTAATTTTATTTGATTATAAATATATATATTTTTTTTTCTTTCTTATTTTCTCCTTCTTTCCCTTTCTTTCTTTCTTTCTTTCTTTCTTTCTTTCTCTCTCTCTCTCTCTCTCTCTATCCCTCTTTTTTTTTTCGAATTATTGCAGTTTATTTTGCTATTACATTTTATATAATTATTTATTAATCTTTATAAATTTATAATTGGAGATATATTTCAGAAATTGTTATCATCACTTACTGATGATATTTCAATAGAAAATGAACTTCTTAATACACAAAACAATTTGATCAATCGATTGAATAAATTAATCGATCATGCTATAATGATTCGTAATACACCGTGTGATGAAACAGAAATTCCACGATTAGAAGAATTAAAAAATGAGCTTGAAGAAATAAGCAATACAATGGAACAACTAAAAGAAAAGGAAAGCAAACCAATGAAATTGGTGCTACATTCAGATACTTTAAGGATATCATCTGTAATTGATCAGTATGAAAACCTTAATAGGCTTTTGAATGAAACTCAACAGCAAATGATTAATGAATTTGCTCATAAGACATTACAATCGACAATTAACAATGAAAGTCAACAGCTATATTATATGATGGATGAAGCGTATAAAATTGAAAATGATATCAATATGACAACAAGCGATTTACAAAAAGCAATGATGATCTTAAAAATGGTCGATCACATTTGCAAGTTTTACAAGATGCATATGATAAATTGGAAAGAATACCGAATACGGATTCGTTACGTGAAAAAATAATTGATGAAATTTCAACATTAAATGAAAAATATGATAATATTGAAAGGAATTTGGAAGATCGATTTGATATGCTGAATAAATTTGATAAAATAGCGGACAAGATAAATGAACAGCTAATAGATCTTGAAAACAATGTACGTAAATTAGAATATCCAAATGCCAGTTGCGAATTAGCTATTGCTAATAAAGGATTCAATGATGTAAATGAATTACAAAAATCATTGGAAAAATTATATGAATTGAAGGAACAATTAATGCCATTATTGAGGCCTATTTCTGTAGTTGAAGATTTTAGTAATCGTTTATCAGATGTGAACAAAAATTTTCAACAATGGCACGATGAGATTGTGAAAAAGAAACAAGAACTAGAAGCTGAAAATAATCTGTCAAGTTTGATCAATGATTTCGAGCAAACTATTATTAATGCTGAAATGATTTTGAAAAGCTTGAAATAACAACTAGTACAGTGAAAAATTTCAGAGATATAATTTTACCAATGATAATTGAAAAATCTGATCGTATTAGAGATTTATTATTGGCCGTAAAAACTGAAAATATCGAACAGCTTTATCATGATGTCGATGCACTAACAAATCGATATAATGATTTGTCAACACGTGTAAATGATAAATTGAATCATGCAAAGGAGCAAGAAAATCTTCTTGATAACATTCAACAAGAGCTTGATTGTATGGAACAAAAAGTTGATGATTTTCTTAACAAATATATTATTTCACAAGATTTATCAATAGCTATGGAAGATGTCAATCATTTACGTTCTATTCTGAATCAAATTCCGACATCAGCAATGGAAAATATTAGTGAATATGGGCTCAAAGAGAATTTAGTAAAGAAAGCAGATAATATAAAGATAAAAATCAAAAATTTGCTTATTCCTCTCGAAAATGATATACGAAAGGAGCAAGGATTGATGAATGATATGAATGAAATATTATCTGCATTAACTTTAATTGGTGATGATGTTATTGCAGTTAATCCTAATATTGAACCATTACAACAATTAGAAAACATTGCTAAATTAGCCGAAAATTTGCGAAAACTCAAAGGGAAAGTTGAAAAGCTAGAAAGAGGATTACAATTTTCAGAATGTATGGTAAAACATGCATTAGTAACTGATGATCTATTTGGTCGTGTTATTGAATTACAAAATGCACTTGATGATAAGAAAGGAAAGTTAACAAATCGTGCCAAATTATATGCTATAATTCCGGAAATAAATTTAATCGGTGAAAGTATACAAAATTATATCAATGAAGCGGAACAAATATCAATGCAAACAATTGAAGAGCAAAATATGCTATATTAAATGAATTAGAAGGAAAGAAACATCACCTTGAAAATCTGCTAGAAAATATTCCTCCCAGTGATGAAGGTAATGAGTTACGAGAAAAAGAATAATTGGCTATTGGAACAAGTTAATGATATTTTAAAACGTTTAGCTGTTACAGTTGGAGAGAAATTTGCAGCATTAGCGACATTTAATGCAATTAAAGACGAAATTAAAACACAACTTTCATTACTACAAGCTATACCAACATCAATTTCTGATGAAAATACTACAATTGAAGCTGAATAATCGACTAGATGATATAAATGTAAGTTTCTTTTTTTTTTTTTTTTTTTTTTTTTTTTTTTTGCTTTCAAATTAAAAAAAAAAAAGAGAAAAAAAATTGAAATATTAAATGAATTTAATATTGTTTCACTTATAATTCATAATAATTTATCATTTAGGACAAATTTGCTAATTTGGAAAAGCTTAAAAATAAGATCAATAATGTGAATGAAAGAAATCTTGATGTGGAAAAAATTACTGAAAAGCAAAATCTTCTTCATACAATCGAAGAAGGTTTGGATCGTCTCAAGGTATACATTTAATGATTAATCCTATGTAGTTGTGGATAAAATTACTGAAATTAATTCAATTTTAGTTTATTAAAAATTTCTCACTTCATTTATTATATTTATTCGATTATAGAATGATCGAGAAATAATAGATAGAGAAGCGAATCATTAATTTACTTGCCGCAGAAAAAAATGCATGAAAGATGGCAATCATTTATGTAACGACTTGAACGCTTTGATAAAAAGAAGGTGAAGAAGTACTGAATGATGCTGAAGCAATTCCAACAATATACACTAAAACAATGGATGCATTTGTGAGCCCTCTTGAAGTGGCAACAGAATTGCTTAATATAATGCCAGAAAATGAAGAAGTAGCTATACGTTTGAAAGCAACAGTTAAGGATGCAAAAAGACTCCAAGCCAATTTGTCAAATCATGCCAATCTATGGTCACAGTTTGTTAATGAACGAGATATTGCAACAGATCAGCTTGAAACAAAACGAAAACCACTTGATGAAATTGGAAATAAACAGATTAGATCCTATAAACAAGTGGTTGATGATCTCGATAAACTTAAGGTTTATATGAAAATTTTTGATTTTATTAATTATCAACCTGCTTAATTTTATTTTGCTCAATTATTCAAGCTAAATTATATTCATTTCAGAAAGCAGCTGAAGAACTGAATGATTTACGTGAACTAATGATAAAATTACAAAGCCTTTCCGAACAATTAGATCCATTAGAAACCGCATATGCTGATGTTCGTTTTTATGATGTGGATGTTGAACAAACACAACAGCAGTATGAAAATCTCATATCTTCGATAAATAGCGAGCTAAATGATGAAGATATT
The DNA here is from genome assembly GCA_008729115.1 of Dirofilaria repens. NCBI lineage: Eukaryota > Metazoa > Nematoda > Chromadorea > Rhabditida > Onchocercidae > Dirofilaria > Dirofilaria repens. Next base: position 1,387,222 of record SNRZ01000009.1, read on the forward strand.
ATGAATGAATCTGCTCAACAGTTGGCTCAAGAATTAGAATATATTAATGACAAACTTTTGATCGAGCCGGTTGTTCGTGAACAACTTGAGGAGGTTATTAATAGATTTTTATCATAAAAATTTTTGCTTTGAATTATTTTATTATTTTGATTTTTTTTATAATTAATTAAATAATTATTTTGAGTTTTTCATTTCAGATACGAAATTATCAATTGCCTCCGTTGCAAGCACAATTACAATTCCTTCAAGGAAAAGATGATGAAGCAAAAAGAACTCGTATACATGTTGATCGTATATCTCAACCAGCAATTGAAATATTGACAAAGCAATTGAATGATATTTGCTTACTTCTTAATCAACAACTGGATAATCTTGCAAAAGCAGAAAATCAAGAAAAAGCAATGATTATGAGGATGGAATTAGAGAAATTGCATACTGAATCATATGATGAAGAGATATTGATAAAGCTTGAAGAACAATTACAACAACTTCCTGTAGAAGAAGATGAGAATATGCAAATGTTGGCTATAGAGGTGCAAAAATTGCGAGCAAATAAAGTTGAGCGTGATTCGCTTGAAAAAGAAATAGAAATTAAATTAGCCGAATTACTCAATCGCATGAATGTAATACGGACAAATTTGACCCCAATCATGGAAGAGGAAGAATCGAAAAAAAAACAAATGAAAGATAAACAAGCATTATCTGAAATTGATGAACAAATTAATGCATTTGAATCAGCGCTAAATGAAACAGTAGATGAAATTTTGCCACCAATGAATGAGCTTATTTCTCGTTCATATTTAGGGAATATAAATCTTCCATCTCTTCAATCTGAACTTGAAAATACACAAAAATTCGTTGAGAAATGCAAGGTAAATTTACTTCTTTAAATTAAAATAATCATGGATTATTTTTCTTACATTTTATAATATGATCATTTTTATAACAATTACTTTTTCATATAATATTCTTAAATCATTAATAAAATTATCTTTTACAGAAAAAATTGGATGAAAAGCTAACGGAAAAAGAACAAATTATACTAATACAATCTGAGCTTGCAAAATTAGAAGAAAAAATATCTTTGGCCAATCAACTGTTAACATATGATATAGATCTAAAAAATGCTGATAGTGGAGAAGATATTGGAGAAAAAGTGAAAAATATTGAAAATTTGGAACAGTTCTTGTTTTCATCATTGGATAAGTTGAAAAATTTTGATCGCAGTATCATAACTAACGAACAACAATATATTGATATGGAAAGAATGTTGAATGAAGCAATATCTCTTACCGATAAGCTACATATTTTACGGGATTCTATCACAAGTCATCTGAAATCACTGAATGATTGGAAAATTGCTGAAAATGAATTAGAAGATCAAATACGAATAATAATGGATAATATTGAGAGATTACTTATCACCTATTCACAACCGCAATCATATATGATAGCAATAAATGATATAGATATGTTGCAACGATTACAGGATCAGATAATGCAAATGTTTCAAAAAATATTAGATGAGGAAGAAACTATACGACAAAATTTACCTAATTATCTTCCTGCAATCAATACAATGAAGCAAAAAATCAAAAAAACTGCTGAAGATGTTGAGGTATTAATTTTATTTGATTATAAATATATATATTTTTTTTTCTTTCTTATTTTCTCCTTCTTTCCCTTTCTTTCTTTCTTTCTTTCTTTTTCTTCTTTCTTTCTCTCTCTCTCTCTCTCTCTCTATCCCTCTTTTTTTTTTCGAATTATTGCAGTTTATTTTGCTATTACATTTTATATAATTATTTATTAATCTTTATAAATTTATAATTGGAGATATATTTCAGAAATTGTTATCATCACTTACTGATGATATTTCAATAGAAAATGAACTTCTTAATACACAAAACAATTTGATCAATCGATTGAATAAATTAATCGATCATGCTATAATGATTCGTAATACACCGTGTGATGAAACAGAAATTCCACGATTAGAAGAATTAAAAAATGAGCTTGAAGAAAATAAGCAATACAATGGAACAACTAAAAGAAAAGGAAAGCAAACCAATGAAATTGGTGCTACATTCAGATACTTTAAGGATATCATCTGTAATTGATCAGTATGAAAACCTTAATAGGCTTTTGAATGAAACTCAACAGCAAATGATTAATGAATTTGCTCATAAGACATTACAATCGACAATTAACAATGAAAGTCAACAGCTATATTATATGATGGATGAAGCGTATAAAATTGAAAATGATATCAATATGACAACAAGCGATTTACAAAAAGCAATTGATGATCTTAAAAATGGTCGATCACATTTGCAAGTTTTACAAGATGCATATGATAAATTGGAAAGAATACCGAATACGGATTCGTTACGTGAAAAAATAATTGATGAAATTTCAACATTAAATGAAAAATATGATAATATTGAAAGGAATTTGGAAGATCGATTTGATATGCTGAATAAATTTGATAAAATAGCGGACAAGATAAATGAACAGCTAATAGATCTTGAAAACAATGTACGTAAATTAGAATATCCAAATGCCAGTTGCGAATTAGCTATTGCTAATAAAGGATTCAATGATGTAAATGAATTACAAAAATCATTGGAAAAATTATATGAATTGAAGGAACAATTAATGCCATTATTGAGGCCTATTTCTGTAGTTGAAGATTTTAGTAATCGTTTATCAGATGTGAACAAAAATTTTCAACAATGGCACGATGAGATTGTGAAAAAGAAACAAGAACTAGAAGCTGAAAATAATCTGTCAAGTTTGATCAATGATTTCGAGCAAACTATTATTAATGCTGAAAATGATTTTGAAAAGCTTGAAATAACAACTAGTACAGTGAAAAATTTCAGAGATATAATTTTACCAATGATAATTGAAAAATCTGATCGTATTAGAGATTTATTATTGGCCGTAAAAACTGAAAATATCGAACAGCTTTATCATGATGTCGATGCACTAACAAATCGATATAATGATTTGTCAACACGTGTAAATGATAAATTGAATCATGCAAAGGAGCAAGAAAATCTTCTTGATAACATTCAACAAGAGCTTGATTGTATGGAACAAAAAGTTGATGATTTTCTTAACAAATATATTATTTCACAAGATTTATCAATAGCTATGGAAGATGTCAATCATTTACGTTCTATTCTGAATCAAATTCCGACATCAGCAATGGAAAATATTAGTGAATATGGGCTCAAAGAGAATTTAGTAAAGAAAGCAGATAATATAAAGATAAAAATCAAAAATTTGCTTATTCCTCTCGAAAATGATATACGAAAGGAGCAAGGATTGATGAATGATATGAATGAAATATTATCTGCATTAACTTTAATTGGTGATGATGTTATTGCAGTTAATCCTAATATTGAACCATTACAACAATTAGAAAACATTGCTAAATTAGCCGAAAATTTGCGAAAACTCAAAGGGAAAGTTGAAAAGCTAGAAAGAGGATTACAATTTTCAGAATGTATGGTAAAACATGCATTAGTAACTGATGATCTATTTGGTCGTGTTATTGAATTACAAAATGCACTTGATGATAAGAAAGGAAAGTTAACAAATCGTGCCAAATTATATGCTATAATTCCGGAAATAAATTTAATCGGTGAAAGTATACAAAATTATATCAATGAAGCGGAACAAATATCAATGCAAACAATTGAAGAGCAAAATGCTATATTAAATGAATTAGAAGGAAAGAAACATCACCTTGAAAATCTGCTAGAAAATATTCCTCCCAGTGATGAAGGTAATGAGTTACGAGAAAAGAATAATTGGCTATTGGAACAAGTTAATGATATTTTAAAACGTTTAGCTGTTACAGTTGGAGAGAAATTTGCAGCATTAGCGACATTTAATGCAATTAAAGACGAAATTAAAACACAACTTTCATTACTACAAGCTATACCAACATCAATTTCTGATGAAAATACTACAATTGAGCTGAATAATCGACTAGATGATATAAATGTAAGTTTCTTTTTTTTTTTTTTTTTTTCTTTTTTTTTTTTTGCTTTCAAATTAAAAAAAAAAAGAGAAAAAAAATTGAAATATTAAATGAATTTAATATTGTTTCACTTATAATTCATAATAATTTATCATTTAGGACAAATTTGCTAATTTGGAAAAGCTTAAAAATAAGATCAATAATGTGAATGAAAGAAATCTTGATGTGGAAAAAATTACTGAAAAGCAAAATCTTCTTCATACAATCGAAGAAGGTTTGGATCGTCTCAAGGTATACATTTAATGATTAATACCTATGTAGTTGTGGATAAAATTACTGAAATTAATTCAATTTTAGTTTATTAAAAATTTCTCACTTCATTTATTATATTTATTCGATTATAGAATGATCGAGAAATAATAGAGAAGCGAATCATTAATTTACTTGCCGCAGAAAAAATGCATGAAGATGGCAATCATTTATGTAACGACTTGAACGCTTTGATAAAAGAAGGTGAAGAAGTACTGAATGATGCTGAAGCAATTCCAACAATATACACTAAAACAATGGATGCATTTGTGAGCCCTCTTGAAGTGGCAACAGAATTGCTTAATATAATGCCAGAAAATGAAGAAGTAGCTATACGTTTGAAAGCAACAGTTAAGGATGCAAAAAGACTCCAAGCCAATTTGTCAAATCATGCCAATCTATGGTCACAGTTTGTTAATGAACGAGATATTGCAACAGATCAGCTTGAAACAAAACGAAAACCACTTGATGAAATTGGAAATAAACAGATTAGATCCTATAAACAAGTGGTTGATGATCTCGATAAACTTAAGGTTTATATGAAAATTTTTGATTTTATTAATTATCAACCTGCTTAATTTTATTTTGCTCAATTATTCAAGCTAAATTATATTCATTTCAGAAAGCAGCTGAAGAACTGAATGATTTACGTGAACTAATGATAAAATTACAAAGCCTTTCCGAACAATTAGATCCATTAGAAACCGCATATGCTGATGTTCGTTTTTATGATGTGGATGTTGAACAAACACAACAGCAGTATGAAAATCTCATATCTTCGATAAATAGCGAGCTAAATGATGAAGATATTATGAATGAATCTGCTCAACAGTTGGCTCAAGAATTAGAATATATTAATGACAAACTTTTGATCGAGCCGGTTGTTCGTGAACAACTTGAGGAGGTTATTAATAGATTTTTATCATAAAAATTTTTGCTTTGAATTATTTTATTATTTTGATTTTTTTTATAATTAATTAAATAATTATTTTGAGTTTTTCATTTCAGATACGAAATTATCAATTGCCTCCGTTGCAAGCACAATTACAATTCCTTCAAGGAAAAGATGATGAAGCAAAAAGAACTCGTATACATGTTGATCGTATATCTCAACCAGCAATTGAAATATTGACAAAGCAATTGAATGATATTTGCTTACTTCTTAATCAACAACTGGATAATCTTGCAAAAGCAGAAAATCAAGAAAAAGCAATGATTATGAGGATGGAATTAGAGAAATTGCATACTGAATCATATGATGAAGAGATATTGATAAAGCTTGAAGAACAATTACAACAACTTCCTGTAGAAGAAGATGAGAATATGCAAATGTTGGCTATAGAGGTGCAAAAATTGCGAGCAAATAAAGTTGAGCGTGATTCGCTTGAAAAAGAAATAGAAATTAAATTAGCCGAATTACTCAATCGCATGAATGTAATACGGACAAATTTGACCCCAATCATGGAAGAGGAAGAATCGAAAAAAAAACAAATGAAAGATAAACAAGCATTATCTGAAATTGATGAACAAATTAATGCATTTGAATCAGCGCTAAATGAAACAGTAGATGAAATTTTGCCACCAATGAATGAGCTTATTTCTCGTTCATATTTAGGGAATATAAATCTTCCATCTCTTCAATCTGAACTTGAAAATACACAAAAATTCGTTGAGAAATGCAAGGTAAATTTACTTCTTTAAATTAAAATAATCATGGATTATTTTTCTTACATTTTATAATATGATCATTTTTATAACAATTACTTTTTCATATAATATTCTTAAATCATTAATAAAATTATCTTTTACAGAAAAAATTGGATGAAAAGCTAACGGAAAAAGAACAAATTATACTAATACAATCTGAGCTTGCAAAATTAGAAGAAAAAATATCTTTGGCCAATCAACTGTTAACATATGATATAGATCTAAAAAATGCTGATAGTGGAGAAGATATTGGAGAAAAAGTGAAAAATATTGAAAATTTGGAACAGTTCTTGTTTTCATCATTGGATAAGTTGAAAAATTTTGATCGCAGTATCATAACTAACGAACAACAATATATTGATATGGAAAGAATGTTGAATGAAGCAATATCTCTTACCGATAAGCTACATATTTTACGGGATTCTATCACAAGTCATCTGAAATCACTGAATGATTGGAAAATTGCTGAAAATGAATTAGAAGATCAAATACGAATAATAATGGATAATATTGAGAGATTACTTATCACCTATTCACAACCGCAATCATATATGATAGCAATAAATGATATAGATATGTTGCAACGATTACAGGATCAGATAATGCAAATGTTTCAAAAAATATTAGATGAGGAAGAAACTATACGACAAAATTTACCTAATTATCTTCCTGCAATCAATACAATGAAGCAAAAAATCAAAAAAACTGCTGAAGATGTTGAGGTATTAATTTTATTTGATTATAAATATATATATTTTTTTTTCTTTCTTATTTTCTCCTTCTTTCCCTTTCTTTCTTTCTTTCTTTCTTTCTTTCTTTCTCTCTCTCTCTCTCTCTCTCTCTCTCTATCCCTCTTTTTTTTTTCGAATTATTGCAGTTTATTTTGCTATTACATTTTATATAATTATTTATTAATCTTTATAAATTTATAATTGGAGATATATTTCAGAAATTGTTATCATCACTTACTGATGATATTTCAATAGAAAATGAACTTCTTAATACACAAAACAATTTGATCAATCGATTGAATAAATTAATCGATCATGCTATAATGATTCGTAATACACCGTGTGATGAAACAGAAATTCCACGATTAGAAGAATTAAAAAATGAGCTTGAAGAAATAAGCAATACAATGGAACAACTAAAAGAAAAGGAAAGCAAACCAATGAAATTGGTGCTACATTCAGATACTTTAAGGATATCATCTGTAATTGATCAGTATGAAAACCTTAATAGGCTTTTGAATGAAACTCAACAGCAAATGATTAATGAATTTGCTCATAAGACATTACAATCGACAATTAACAATGAAAGTCAACAGCTATATTATATGATGGATGAAGCGTATAAAATTGAAAATGATATCAATATGACAACAAGCGATTTACAAAAAGCAATTGATGATCTTAAAAATGGTCGATCACATTTGCAAGTTTTACAAGATGCATATGATAAATTGGAAAGAATACCGAATACGGATTCGTTACGTGAAAAAATAATTGATGAAATTTCAACATTAAATGAAAAATATGATAATATTGAAAGGAATTTGGAAGATCGATTTGATTGCTGAATAAATTTGATAAAATAGCGGACAAGATAAATGAACAGCTAATAGATCTTGAAAACAATGTACGTAAATTAGAATATCCAAATGCCAGTTGCGAATTAGCTATTGCTAATAAAGGATTCAATGATGTAAATGAATTACAAAAATCATTGGAAAAATTATATGAATTGAAGGAACAATTAATGCCATTATTGAGGCCTATTTCTGTAGTTGAAGATTTTAGTAATCGTTTATCAGATGTGAACAAAAATTTTCAACAATGGCACGATGAGATTGTGAAAAAGAAACAAGAACTAGAAGCTGAAAATAATCTGTCAAGTTTGATCAATGATTTCGAGCAAACTATTATTAATGCTGAAAATGATTTTGAAAAGCTTGAAATAACAACTAGTACAGTGAAAAATTTCAGAGATATAATTTTACCAATGATAATTGAAAAATCTGATCGTATTAGAGATTTATTATTGGCCGTAAAAACTGAAAATATCGAACAGCTTTATCATGATGTCGATGCACTAACAAATCGATATAATGATTTGTCAACACGTGTAAATGATAAATTGAATCATGCAAAGGAGCAAGAAAATCTTCTTGATAACATTCAACAAGAGCTTGATTGTATGGAACAAAAAGTTGATGATTTTCTTAACAAATATATTATTTCACAAGATTTATCAATAGCTATGGAAGATGTCAATCATTTACGTTCTATTCTGAATCAAATTCCGACATCAGCAATGGAAAATATTAGTGAATATGGGCTCAAAGAGAATTTAGTAAAGAAAGCAGATAATATAAAGATAAAAATCAAAAATTTGCTTATTCCTCTCGAAAATGATATACGAAAGGAGCAAGGATTGATGAATGATATGAATGAAATATTATCTGCATTAACTTTAATTGGTGATGATGTTATTGCAGTTAATCCTAATATTGAACCATTACAACAATTAGAAAACATTGCTAAATTAGCCGAAAATTTGCGAAAACTCAAAGGGAAAGTTGAAAAGCTAGAAAGAGGATTACAATTTTCAGAATGTATGGTAAAACATGCATTAGTAACTGATGATCTATTTGGTCGTGTTATTGAATTACAAAATGCACTTGATGATAAGAAAGGAAAGTTAACAAATCGTGCCAAATTATATGCTATAATTCCGGAAATAAATTTAATCGGTGAAAGTATACAAAATTATATCAATGAAGCGGAACAAATATCAATGCAAACAATTGAAGAGCAAAATGCTATATTAAATGAATTAGAAGGAAAGAAACATCACCTTGAAAATCTGCTAGAAAATATTCCTCCCAGTGATGAAGGTAATGAGTTACGAGAAAAGAATAATTGGCTATTGGAACAAGTTAATGATATTTTAAAACGTTTAGCTGTTACAGTTGGAGAGAAATTTGCAGCATTAGCGACATTTAATGCAATTAAAGACGAAATTAAAACACAACTTTCATTACTACAAGCTATACCAACATCAATTTCTGATGAAAATACTACAATTGAGCTGAATAATCGACTAGATGATATAAATGTAAGTTTCTTTTTTTTTTTTTTTTTTTTTTTTTTTTTTTTTTTGCTTTCAAATTAAAAAAAAAAAAGAGAAAAAAAATTGAAATATTAAATGAATTTAATATTGTTTCACTTATAATTCATAATAATTTATCATTTAGGACAAATTTGCTAATTTGGAAAAGCTTAAAAATAAGATCAATAATGTGAATGAAAGAAATCTTGATGTGGAAAAAATTACTGAAAAGCAAAATCTTCTTCATACAATCGAAGAAGGTTTGGATCGTCTCAAGGTATACATTTAATGATTAATACCTATGTAGTTGTGGATAAAATTACTGAAATTAATTCAATTTTAGTTTATTAAAAATTTCTCACTTCATTTATTATATTTATTCGATTATAGAATGATCGAGAAATAATAGAGAAGCGAATCATTAATTTACTTGCCGCAGAAAAAATGCATGAAGATGGCAATCATTTATGTAACGACTTGAACGCTTTGATAAAAGAAGGTGAAGAAGTACTGAATGATGCTGAAGCAATTCCAACAATATACACTAAAACAATGGATGCATTTGTGAGCCCTCTTGAAGTGGCAACAGAATTGCTTAATATAATGCCAGAAAATGAAGAAGTAGCTATACGTTTGAAAGCAACAGTTAAGGATGCAAAAAGACTCCAAGCCAATTTGTCAAATCATGCCAATCTATGGTCACAGTTTGTTAATGAACGAGATATTGCAACAGATCAGCTTGAAACAAACGAAAACCACTTGATGAAATTGGAAATAAACAGATTAGATCCTATAAACAAGTGGTTGATGATCTCGATAAACTTAAGGTTTATATGAAAATTTTTGATTTTATTAATTATCAACCTGCTTAATTTTATTTTGCTCAATTATTCAAGCTAAATTATATTCATTTCAGAAAGCAGCTGAAGAACTGAATGATTTACGTGAACTAATGATAAAATTACAAAGCCTTTCCGAACAATTAGATCCATTAGAAACCGCATATGCTGATGTTCGTTTTTATGATGTGGATGTTGAACAAACACAACAGCAGTATGAAAATCTCATATCTTCGATAAATAGCGAGCTAAATGATGAAGATATTATGAATGAATCTGCTCAACAGTTGGCTCAAGAATTAGAATATATTAATGACAAACTTTTGATCGAGCCGGTTGTTCGTGAACAACTTGAGGAGGTTATTAATAGATTTTTATCATAAAAATTTTTGCTTTGAATTATTTTATTATTTTGATTTTTTTTATAATTAATTAAATAATTATTTTGAGTTTTTCATTTCAGATACGAAATTATCAATTGCCTCCGTTGCAAGCACAATTACAATTCCTTCAAGGAAAAGATGATGAAGCAAAAAGAACTCGTATACATGTTGATCGTATATCTCAACCAGCAATTGAAATATTGACAAAGCAATTGAATGATATTTGCTTACTTCTTAATCAACAACTGGATAATCTTGCAAAAGCAGAAAATCAAGAAAAAGCAATGATTATGAGGATGGAATTAGAGAAATTGCATACTGAATCATATGATGAAGAGATATTGATAAAGCTTGAAGAACAATTACAACAACTTCCTGTAGAAGAAGATGAGAATATGCAAATGTTGGCTATAGAGGTGCAAAAATTGCGAGCAAATAAAGTTGAGCGTGATTCGCTTGAAAAAGAAATAGAAATTAAATTAGCCGAATTACTCAATCGCATGAATGTAATACGGACAAATTTGACCCCAATCATGGAAGAGGAAGAATCGAAAAAAAAACAAATGAAAGATAAACAAGCATTATCTGAAATTGATGAACAAATTAATGCATTTGAATCAGCGCTAAATGAAACAGTAGATGAAATTTTGCCACCAATGAATGAGCTTATTTCTCGTTCATATTTAGGGAATATAAATCTTCCATCTCTTCAATCTGAACTTGAAAATACACAAAAATTCGTTGAGAAATGCAAGGTAAATTTACTTCTTTAAATTAAAATAATCATGGATTATTTTTCTTACATTTTATAATATGATCATTTTTATAACAATTACTTTTTCATATAATATTCTTAAATCATTAATAAAATTATCTTTTACAGAAAAAATTGGATGAAAAGCTAACGGAAAAAGAACAAATTATACTAATACAATCTGAGCTTGCAAAATTAGAAGAAAAAATATCTTTGGCCAATCAACTGTTAACATATGATATAGATCTAAAAAATGCTGATAGTGGAGAAGATATTGGAGAAAAAGTGAAAAATATTGAAAATTTGGAACAGTTCTTGTTTTCATCATTGGATAAGTTGAAAAATTTTGATCGCAGTATCATAACTAACGAACAACAATATATTGATATGGAAAGAATGTTGAATGAAGCAATATCTCTTACCGATAAGCTACATATTTTACGGGATTCTATCACAAGTCATCTGAAATCACTGAATGATTGGAAAATTGCTGAAAATGAATTAGAAGATCAAATACGAATAATAATGGATAATATTGAGAGATTACTTATCACCTATTCACAACCGCAATCATATATGATAGCAATAAATGATATAGATATGTTGCAACGATTACAGGATCAGATAATGCAAATGTTTCAAAAAATATTAGATGAGGAAGAAACTATACGACAAAATTTACCTAATTATCTTCCTGCAATCAATACAATGAAGCAAAAAATCAAAAAAACTGCTGAAGATGTTGAGGTATTAATTTTATTTGATTATAAATATATATATTTTTTTTTCTTTCTTATTTTCTCCTTCTTTCCCTTTCTTTCTTTCTTTCTTTCTTTCTTTCTTTCTTTCTCTCTCTCTCTCTCTCTCTCTCTCTATCCCTCTTTTTTTTTTCGAATTATTGCAGTTTATTTTGCTATTACATTTTATATAATTATTTATTAATCTTTATAAATTTATAATTGGAGATATATTTCAGAAATTGTTATCATCACTTACTGATGATATTTCAATAGAAAATGAACTTCTTAATACACAAAACAATTTGATCAATCGATTGAATAAATTAATCGATCATGCTATAATGATTCGTAATACACCGTGTGATGAAACAGAAATTCCACGATTAGAAGAATTAAAAAATGAGCTTGAAGAAATAAGCAATACAATGGAACAACTAAAAGAAAAGGAAAGCAAACCAATGAAATTGGTGCTACATTCAGATACTTTAAGGATATCATCTGTAATTGATCAGTATGAAAACCTTAATAGGCTTTTGAATGAAACTCAACAGCAAATGATTAATGAATTTGCTCATAAGACATTACAATCGACAATTAACAATGAAAGTCAACAGCTATATTATATGATGGATGAAGCGTATAAAATTGAAAATGATATCAATATGACAACAAGCGATTTACAAAAAGCAATTGATGATCTTAAAAATGGTCGATCACATTTGCAAGTTTTACAAGATGCATATGATAAATTGGAAAGAATACCGAATACGGATTCGTTACGTGAAAAAATAATTGATGAAATTTCAACATTAAATGAAAAATATGATAATATTGAAAGGAATTTGGAAGATCGATTTGATATGCTGAATAAATTTGATAAAATAGCGGACAAGATAAATGAACAGCTAATAGATCTTGAAAACAATGTACGTAAATTAGAATATCCAAATGCCAGTTGCGAATTAGCTATTGCTAATAAAGGATTCAATGATGTAAATGAATTACAAAAATCATTGGAAAAATTATATGAATTGAAGGAACAATTAATGCCATTATTGAGGCCTATTTCTGTAGTTGAAGATTTTAGTAATCGTTTATCAGATGTGAACAAAAATTTTCAACAATGGCACGATGAGATTGTGAAAAAGAAACAAGAACTAGAAGCTGAAAATAATCTGTCAAGTTTGATCAATGATTTCGAGCAAACTATTATTAATGCTGAAAATGATTTTGAAAAGCTTGAAATAACAACTAGTACAGTGAAAAATTTCAGAGATATAATTTTACCAATGATAATTGAAAAATCTGATCGTATTAGAGATTTATTATTGGCCGTAAAAACTGAAAATATCGAACAGCTTTTCATGATGTCGATGCACTAACAAATCGATATAATGATTTGTCAACACGTGTAAATGATAAATTGAATCATGCAAAGGAGCAAGAAAATCTTCTTGATAACATTCAACAAGAGCTTGATTGTATGGAACAAAAAGTTGATGATTTTCTTAACAAATATATTATTTCACAAGATTTATCAATAGCTATGGAAGATGTCAATCATTTACGTTCTATTCTGAATCAAATTCCGACATCAGCAATGGAAAATATTAGTGAATATGGGCTCAAAGAGAATTTAGTAAAGAAAGCAGATAATATAAAGATAAAAATCAAAAATTTGCTTATTCCTCTCGAAAATGATATACGAAAGGAGCAAGGATTGATGAATGATATGAATGAAATATTATCTGCATTAACTTTAATTGGTGATGATGTTATTGCAGTTAATCCTAATATTGAACCATTACAACAATTAGAAAACATTGCTAAATTAGCCGAAAATTTGCGAAAACTCAAAGGGAAAGTTGAAAAGCTAGAAAGAGGATTACAATTTTCAGAATGTATGGTAAAACATGCATTAGTAACTGATGATCTATTTGGTCGTGTTATTGAATTACAAAATGCACTTGATGATAAGAAAGGAAAGTTAACAAATCGTGCCAAATTATATGCTATAATTCCGGAAATAAATTTAATCGGTGAAAGTATACAAAATTATATCAATGAAGCGGAACAAATATCAATGCAAACAATTGAAGAGCAAAATGCTATATTAAATGAATTAGAAGGAAAGAAACATCACCTTGAAAATCTGCTAGAAAATATTCCTCCCAGTGATGAAGGTAATGAGTTACGAGAAAAGAATAATTGGCTATTGGAACAAGTTAATGATATTTTAAAACGTTTAGCTGTTACAGTTGGAGAGAAATTTGCAGCATTAGCGACATTTAATGCAATTAAAGACGAAATTAAAACACAACTTTCATTACTACAAGCTATACCAACATCAATTTCTGATGAAAATACTACAATTGAGCTGAATAATCGACTAGATGATATAAATGTAAGTTTCTTTTTTTTTTTTTTTTTTTTTTTTTTTTTTTTTTCTTTCAAATTAAAAAAAAAAAAGAGAAAAAAAATTGAAATATTAAATGAATTTAATATTGTTTCACTTATAATTCATAATAATTTATCATTTAGGACAAATTTGCTAATTTGGAAAAGCTTAAAAATAAGATCAATAATGTGAATGAAAGAAATCTTGATGTGGAAAAAATTACTGAAAAGCAAAATCTTCTTCATACAATCGAAGAAGGTTTGGATCGTCTCAAGGTATACATTTAATGATTAATACCTATGTAGTTGTGGATAAAATTACTGAAATTAATTCAATTTTAGTTTATTAAAAATTTCTCACTTCATTTATTATATTTATTCGATTATAGAATGATCGAGAAATAATAGAGAAGCGAATCATTAATTTACTTGCCGCAGAAAAAATGCATGAAGATGGCAATCATTTATGTAACGACTTGAACGCTTTGATAAAAGAAGGTGAAGAAGTACTGAATGATGCTGAAGCAATTCCAACAATATACACTAAAACAATGGATGCATTTGTGAGCCCTCTTGAAGTGGCAACAGAATTGCTTAATATAATGCCAGAAAATGAAGAAGTAGCTATACGTTTGAAAGCAACAGTTAAGGATGCAAAAAGACTCCAAGCCAATTTGTCAAATCATGCCAATCTATGGTCACAGTTTGTTAATGAACGAGATATTGCAACAGATCAGCTTGAAACAAAACGAAAACCACTTGATGAAATTGGAAATAAACAGATTAGATCCTATAAACAAGTGGTTGATGATCTCGATAAACTTAAGGTTTATATGAAAATTTTTGATTTTATTAATTATCAACCTGCTTAATTTTATTTTGCTCAATTATTCAAGCTAAATTATATTCATTTCAGAAAGCAGCTGAAGAACTGAATGATTTACGTGAACTAATGATAAAATTACAAAGCCTTTCCGAACAATTAGATCCATTAGAAACCGCATATGCTGATGTTCGTTTTTATGATGTGGATGTTGAACAAACACAACAGCAGTATGAAAATCTCATATCTTCGATAAATAGCGAGCTAAATGATGAAGATATTATGAATGAATCTGCTCAACAGTTGGCTCAAGAATTAGAATATATTAATGACAAACTTTTGATCGAGCCGGTTGTTCGTGAACAACTTGAGGAGGTTATTAATAGATTTTTATCATAAAAATTTTTGCTTTGAATTATTTTATTATTTTGATTTTTTTTATAATTAATTAAATAATTATTTTGAGTTTTTCATTTCAGATACGAAATTATCAATTGCCTCCGTTGCAAGCACAATTACAATTCCTTCAAGGAAAAGATGATGAAGCAAAAAGAACTCGTATACATGTTGATCGTATATCTCAACCAGCAATTGAAATATTGACAAAGCAATTGAATGATATTTGCTTACTTCTTAATCAACAACTGGATAATCTTGCAAAAGCAGAAAATCAAGAAAAAGCAATGATTATGAGGATGGAATTAGAGAAATTGCATACTGAATCATATGATGAAGAGATATTGATAAAGCTTGAAGAACAATTACAACAACTTCCTGTAGAAGAAGATGAGAATATGCAAATGTTGGCTATAGAGGTGCAAAAATTGCGAGCAAATAAAGTTGAGCGTGATTCGCTTGAAAAAGAAATAGAAATTAAATTAGCCGAATTACTCAATCGCATGAATGTAATACGGACAAATTTGACCCCAATCATGGAAGAGGAAGAATCGAAAAAAAAACAAATGAAAGATAAACAAGCATTATCTGAAATTGATGAACAAATTAATGCATTTGAATCAGCGCTAAATGAAACAGTAGATGAAATTTTGCCACCAATGAATGAGCTTATTTCTCGTTCATATTTAGGGAATATAAATCTTCCATCTCTTCAATCTGAACTTGAAAATACACAAAAATTCGTTGAGAAATGCAAGGTAAATTTACTTCTTTAAATTAAAATAATCATGGATTATTTTTCTTACATTTTATAATATGATCATTTTTATAACAATTACTTTTTCATATAATATTCTTAAATCATTAATAAAATTATCTTTTACAGAAAAAATTGGATGAAAAGCTAACGGAAAAAGAACAAATTATACTAATACAATCTGAGCTTGCAAAATTAGAAGAAAAAATATCTTTGGCCAATCAACTGTTAACATATGATATAGATCTAAAAAATGCTGATAGTGGAGAAGATATTGGAGAAAAAGTGAAAAATATTGAAAATTTGGAACAGTTCTTGTTTTCATCATTGGATAAGTTGAAAAATTTTGATCGCAGTATCATAACTAACGAACAACAATATATTGATATGGAAAGAATGTTGAATGAAGCAATATCTCTTACCGATAAGCTACATATTTTACGGGATTCTATCACAAGTCATCTGAAATCACTGAATGATTGGAAAATTGCTGAAAATGAATTAGAAGATCAAATACGAATAATAATGGATAATATTGAGAGATTACTTATCACCTATTCACAACCGCAATCATATATGATAGCAATAAATGATATAGATATGTTGCAACGATTACAGGATCAGATAATGCAAATGTTTCAAAAAATATTAGATGAGGAAGAAACTATACGACAAAATTTACCTAATTATCTTCCTGCAATCAATACAATGAAGCAAAAAATCAAAAAAACTGCTGAAGATGTTGAGGTATTAATTTTATTTGATTATAAATATATATATTTTTTTTTCTTTCTTATTTTCTCCTTCTTTCCCTTTCTTTCTTTCTTTCTTTCTTTCTTTCTTTCTCTCTCTCTCTCTCTCTCTCTCTCTCTATCCCTCTTTTTTTTTTCGAATTATTGCAGTTTATTTTGCTATTACATTTTATATAATTATTTATTAATCTTTATAAATTTATAATTGGAGATATATTTCAGAAATTGTTATCATCACTTACTGATGATATTTCAATAGAAAATGAACTTCTTAATACACAAAACAATTTGATCAATCGATTGAATAAATTAATCGATCATGCTATAATGATTCGTAATACACCGTGTGATGAAACAGAAATTCCACGATTAGAAGAATTAAAAAATGAGCTTGAAGAAATAAGCAATACAATGGAACAACTAAAAGAAAAGGAAAGCAAACCAATGAAATTGGTGCTACATTCAGATACTTTAAGGATATCATCTGTAATTGATCAGTATGAAAACCTTAATAGGCTTTTGAATGAAACTCAACAGCAAATGATTAATGAATTTGCTCATAAGACATTACAATCGACAATTAACAATGAAAGTCAACAGCTATATTATATGATGGATGAAGCGTATAAAATTGAAAATGATATCAATATGACAACAAGCGATTTACAAAAAGCAATTGATGATCTTAAAAATGGTCGATCACATTTGCAAGTTTTACAAGATGCATATGATAAATTGGAAAGAATACCGAATACGGATTCGTTACGTGAAAAAATAATTGATGAAATTTCAACATTAAATGAAAAATATGATAATATTGAAAGGAATTTGGAAGATCGATTTGATATGCTGAATAAATTTGATAAAATAGCGGACAAGATAAATGAACAGCTAATAGATCTTGAAAACAATGTACGTAAATTAGAATATCCAAATGCCAGTTGCGAATTAGCTATTGCTAATAAAGGATTCAATGATGTAAATGAATTACAAAAATCATTGGAAAAATTATATGAATTGAAGGAACAATTAATGCCATTATTGAGGCCTATTTCTGTAGTTGAAGATTTTAGTAATCGTTTATCAGATGTGAACAAAAATTTTCAACAATGGCACGATGAGATTGTGAAAAAGAAACAAGAACTAGAAGCTGAAAATAATCTGTCAAGTTTGATCAATGATTTCGAGCAAACTATTATTAATGCTGAAAATGATTTTGAAAAGCTTGAAATAACAACTAGTACAGTGAAAAATTTCAGAGATATAATTTTACCAATGATAATTGAAAAATCTGATCGTATTAGAGATTTATTATTGGCCGTAAAAACTGAAAATATCGAACAGCTTTATCATGATGTCGATGCACTAACAAATCGATATAATGATTTGTCAACACGTGTAAATGATAAATTGAATCATGCAAAGGAGCAAGAAAATCTTCTTGATAACATTCAACAAGAGCTTGATTGTATGGAACAAAAAGTTGATGATTTTCTTAACAAATATATTATTTCACAAGATTTATCAATAGCTATGGAAGATGTCAATCATTTACGTTCTATTCTGAATCAAATTCCGACATCAGCAATGGAAAATATTAGTGAATATGGGCTCAAAGAGAATTTAGTAAAGAAAGCAGATAATATAAAGATAAAAATCAAAAATTTGCTTATTCCTCTCGAAAATGATATACGAAAGGAGCAAGGATTGATGAATGATATGAATGAAATATTATCTGCATTAACTTTAATTGGTGATGATGTTATTGCAGTTAATCCTAATATTGAACCATTACAACAATTAGAAAACATTGCTAAATTAGCCGAAAATTTGCGAAAACTCAAAGGGAAAGTTGAAAAGCTAGAAAGAGGATTACAATTTTCAGAATGTATGGTAAAACATGCATTAGTAACTGATGATCTATTTGGTCGTGTTATTGAATTACAAAATGCACTTGATGATAAGAAAGGAAAGTTAACAAATCGTGCCAAATTATATGCTATAATTCCGGAAATAAATTTAATCGGTGAAAGTATACAAAATTATATCAATGAAGCGGAACAAATATCAATGCAAACAATTGAAGAGCAAAATGCTATATTAAATGAATTAGAAGGAAAGAAACATCACCTTGAAAATCTGCTAGAAAATATTCCTCCCAGTGATGAAGGTAATGAGTTACGAGAAAAGAATAATTGGCTATTGGAACAAGTTAATGATATTTTAAAACGTTTAGCTGTTACAGTTGGAGAGAAATTTGCAGCATTAGCGACATTTAATGCAATTAAAGACGAAATTAAAACACAACTTTCATTACTACAAGCTATACCAACATCAATTTCTGATGAAAATACTACAATTGAGCTGAATAATCGACTAGATGATATAAATGTAAGTTTCTTTTTTTTTTTTTTTTTTTTTTTTTTTTTTTGCTTTCAAATTAAAAAAAAAAAGAGAAAAAAAATTGAAATATTAAATGAATTTAATATTGTTTCACTTATAATTCATAATAATTTATCATTTAGGACAAATTTGCTAATTTGGAAAAGCTTAAAAATAAGATCAATAATGTGAATGAAAGAAATCTTGATGTGGAAAAAATTACTGAAAAGCAAAATCTTCTTCATACAATCGAAGAAGGTTTGGATCGTCTCAAGGTATACATTTAATGATTAATACCTATGTAGTTGTGGATAAAATTACTGAAATTAATTCAATTTTAGTTTATTAAAAATTTCTCACTTCATTTATTATATTTGTTTATTTTAATTTTGTATTTTGAAATCCCAGTTTTCTAAATGATTTTTAATGTCAAGGAGGAGTAGACACTAGTTTTTTGATGCATTTGTAAATGTCTGCATGGTGTAGGATGTGTCTTTAGTAGGTGATATGTTTCTTGTTTCGGGACAGAGAGATAACTATCACTACTGTTGTCGTTGTATACCTTCTAGCAAGCATATTTCAGGAAGATCATAAATATCTTGACGAAAGACGTATACAGCTGCTTACTCTTGAGTCGATAAGTACTAATTGTAAGGCATTATACAGTGAATTGGAAATTTCGCTAAAGGATGCTCAGAAGTTACTCGATGACTTGGAAGTTCACCCGGCATCCTACAGTTCCATCTCAAATGCATTGGCTACACATATTGAAATGGGAATCAATTTACGCAGCAGTCAATCACCGATCGAACAAACTTCGGAGCCAATTTTTGAACAATTATGGGAATTGGTTGGTAAAGCCAAAGATGTGCAAGAACAACTGGTTCATCGTATACGTGTGTGGGAACAATATGTAAAGGAGCGTGATTCATTAATAGGGGAACTGAATGATATACGCAGACAGATATGTGAAATTGAAGAACGCGGAAAGAGACGATTTGATAAAATGCTTGATGATTTGGAAGCTTTGAAGGTTTTTTAATATCGTTAATTTTATATTAGTTGTTGTGAAAGAATGTTAAATTCAAAAATTCGCTTTGTACGCTTTGAAATGGCGTTATTTATGAAATAATTTTTCGAGACCCTAGTACTCACTTGGTCTTCGTAGTCTTGAACCATTTTTAAAATTCATTTCAACTTTTCTTGCTTTGACTATTAGAGAAATATTTCATTTTTTGTTCTGCTGGTAATTTTATACTTTAGAGAGTTGATATATGGCATTGTTTCAGACGCTCTATCTGAAGTATTCATTCCATGCAAATCTGCAGGCACGACTACTCTCTCTGAGTTCAAGGCTTCATCCACTAACCTACGCCCAACGAGAAGAAAAAGCATTTACTGATGAAACAAGTGAACTCGAGAAAAAAATCGAGGTTTTTTTTTTCTTTCTATGGTTTTTGATAATTTTAACTTCAAATTCTATGTAAAACTATAAGAACTAAATCAAATTTTTTTAATATTTCGTAAGAAGGAATTCGGAGTGGTTTCAAATACCGATAAATTGGAGATGCTGTTTAATTTGTCACGCATTATCTTAATGTTTCCAATTATTTCTGAAAATACAGAGTTAATGATTTAAAAAGATTCTGTGTTTTAGAATTTGTTGGATTCCATGTCAGCCGAATTCCGAATACGGGAGGAAATCTTACATTCATTACTCGTTATATCGGATGAACTCGATGATATCAATAAAGCATTTGATGATCAAAAAATATCAGTTCGTCTGCAAAAGGTACTTTTCTCGTTCATACCAAAAAAAGTTTTGAAATGTTGAAATTTTTCTAATTAAATGTCTATTAAATGTAAGATTGGATCTGGTAAGAAAACGACGCGCTTAGATCTATTAAGTTTCATTTTAAATTTGCTAGACTTTTTAAGGGAACGACGCGCTTAGATCTATTGAGTTGAATTTTAAATTTTGCTAGGCTGTCGATATCATTATGTGTTATCAGATTATTTTAGATTATATATCGGTTCTCCAGTTATTTTCTTATCCATAGAATGAATTACTGTGTTTTGCAAAAACAGATTTTCTAAAATTGATATTTTAGGAATTACAGCAACAACTAGAAAGTATTCGGGCGCATTTGAAAACATCAAATGAAGATATTATCAAGTACAACGATAGCAGAATGTTTCTGATCGAGGAAGAGAATATTACAACCAAGCGTAATTTTGAAAAATTAGAAGAAATTGAGGAAAAACTAAAATTGGTGGAACTTACGGATACTGAAGAGAAATACGATATTGATGCAGCAGCTGAAGTACTAGCAGCAGTATATCCGGATAACCATCCGCGAAATGTACTACGTGAACAAGACATTCCATTTGATGATAATTTATATGATCTCAGTCCTAGTTCTGCTACCAGCGACGATGATGATGACAGTAAATTCAAAACACCACCCAATGATGAAGTATGCATTATTCTAATAGAATTTTTCCTGTCTAATTAATCTACATATCAGGACAATGAGATTCGAAAGCTTTATAAGGTCTGAGAAGTCTGCCAAATGTTGGTAAATAAAGAACCATAGCTAATTCATTGGTAGTCTTTACAGATAAAATCAAGATTGTTTCTTTTTTAGCATTTAACTTAAGACAATCGCAACTGGTATACAAACATGAGAGGCAAAGTTTTTCGTATCCTTGAAAAAGCTAGATTTCTTAAATGAAATAGATACTTAATGAGTAAATTTTAGGTATTACAAGAAAGCGAAGGAGAAAATGTTGAAGCGGATTCATCATCCAATGTCAGCCTTTCACCAATTCCTGATGATCCGAGCCCAGGATATGTACATTATGAACGACAGCGTACTCGTTGGAGACGTATCCTTCGTACTGCATTACCTCTCCAGGTTTGTTTTTTAAATTGTGAATTAGGAAACTTCTTGAGTAGCGTAATTTATTTCCGGTTTAAAACTGGTTTTCATGAAGATTTGATAAATTAGTCATTTTGCAACAGAATCTTAAATTATTATACAATTTTTGCAGGCCATGCTTGTACTACTGCTTGGAGCAGCATGTCTTGTACCACATTGTGATGAAGAAAGTTGCTGCCAGTTGCTCAATAATTTTGCGCGAAGCCTTGATCCATCGTTAGAATTTTTGAATGGACCGCCGCCTTTCTAAATATGTATATATTATATATGCATATTTATTCATCATTATCCGTAATATTCTTTTGAAAGAGAAAATCAAATATTTTTTATCGATTTATAAAAAATATTTGAGGGTCTGTATAATTTATTTGTTTTATGCGTGTATGTTATAACATTCATGGAATATCGTTTCTAATTTGTTTGAAAATAAATATTGAGCAAATTAATTGTAATGTCCGAACGAAACAAATTAAATTAACTATCAAAGAACATCGATTATTTTAAAAGCGTTAAGAAGGACTAGTGAGTGCTTACGGAGAAAAAAACATCTTCAAAACTGTTGGTTTTATAGTCTCCAAATGTATGCATGTTTCGATTTATGTGGGCAAATTTTGGATTCGTTGTGCAACTTTATCCACAGAACATGACAAAAATTATAATTTTCTTTTAAGTTAATACAACAGTACCAAAGGAAGGGTGGGACACGTATATACTCGGAGAAAAACCGGATTATTTTCCTAAAAAATTTTGGAATCAAAGTGAATGATTCTGTAAGAAATTACGATGATTAATGGTACTATGGACAATGGTCTAACACGATAATGGTAATTATTGTTATTGCTAACTTTGGTGAGGCATACTGTATTCCGAAAATAGTGTCGTAGCTCACGTGGATAGGTATTTGACCTAAAAGAATCGAACCTGTTTGGGAAATTCAAAAACAATGGTAAAAATGGAGGGTAAGCAACAAATTATTGTGAATCTACATAATTATAAAGCCGGAACAAATTGATTATATGGATTTCTCAAAACAATTCTATATAAAATTTAGCAAGTATATAAATTACATTCTAATAACCAAAGGGAACTTTTTGTCAAAATATATGGAGAGACTGATCGAGAATAGAAAGAAACTTACCGGTAATAAAAAGAATAATACCTAAAATCGGGTGGTCTCCAAAACAGAATAAATAGCCCTATATAATAATTTCTTCGCAAACATTTCTTTCCCATTATGAAGCCAAGCAAAAAAAAAAAAACTTTATCGATTGCTTTTTAATAAAATCTCATCAGTCTATTACGATGCACACATGCTAGGTGAATGAGCATGATTTTAAATATAAGACCGAAAAAATCAAGTAATGTAAAAGACCGGAGACTATAGGAACGAAATAAACAAAACGATTTGAAGACATTTCAATAGAAAAATTAGTAAAGACAAATCATATAACTAGGATGATCTATGAAAACATACAAATACATTACGAAGTGAAAAAATGAGAAGGCACAAAGAATTTGGTATGTTTTTCAACCATTCATTTCTTTTTTTTTTTTTTCAATTCATTCCCTCACAAATTGCAGAAATTTTTGATATTTAAGGTTCATTAGCATGTTGGGTACGTTCAATTTCGAGTTCGTATATGGTTGCCATCGTTTTCGAATCCAAATACCCGACAACTGAACGCAGTTTCAATAATTGCATTCGGTCGTAACGCTGCTTGCTTATATTTATTTCTGTCACAAAACTGCTACCAGCTGTGGCTGTGGTGCTACGTAGTTGCGTCAAATTCGGTGTGCTACCTGTTTTACCAGAAGAACGCCACTGTATATTGCAAGTACTTACTGATGAAATATCGTAACTAGAAATGATGATAAAGAAAATACATAGTTATCAACTGAGCCTTGACAAAATTGCAATCTTTTCTGAGAATCTCAATACAACTAATGAAATTTCATAATCAGCTGTTTAAAAAGAACATCGTATTTAGCTGTTATATCAAGATAATTAATATTTCAAAAAATCTCAATGATTATGAGATCTGATGAAAAACTAGAATTTAATCCATAGAAATTACAAATAAATAAAGCAGGAAAATCAGCTTATTTGCTTTAGAAATTGCGTTCTTTCTATCCCTCTTTAATTATCACAAATGTGAAATTTGTGCAATATGATTTCAGCTAATAACAAACTTCATATTTTGGCGATTCGACGAGGACTGCAGCGGCATTGACTTTCTTCTTTCTTTACGCTGCTCACGTTCTTCAGCTGATAATCGTGAATGATTTCGGCCCACTCTAGTTAGATATTCACTCAGAGCTGCTTGCGCCGCCTGCAATATTCTAACTAAAAAAATATATGCTACACTTCTTTTGAAGGATCTTTATTACCGTAGATTGTAAATTTGAGATGATAATAAAATCAGAAATTGTAAAATTATTAGCGAACAGTTAGAGTATGAGATAAGCGACAAGAGGCGCATGTATTAGTGTTGAATTAAACTAATCCAATTTTATAAAATGCCCATTAAAACTTTAAAAAAAAAACCTGAAGCACTTGCGGATCAGCACATGACAATTTCAAAGTGCCATCTTGCGTCGTTTCGATTGATATCCCAACATCGTTATCATCATCATCATCATCATCATCACCATCATCATCATCATCCTCCTCATCATCATCATTGTGGTCAACTTCTGCACTATTTGTTTCAGTCTAAAATGAATTTTAGTTGTATGGAAAATTGGATGACAGTCTATAATTTCGTAAGGAAACGATGCTTAAAGAATCTAGCGCGAATTAAGAAGAGAGTTGAATTTCCAATGAGTCAATTTAATATTGAAAACCAGAAGCACAGATCAATTAAGCAAGCTAAAAAAACAAAACCAAAAAAAGACGGAGTTATATTTTCAATCAAAAGAACATCTGAACAAAACAAAATGCATAATTACTTTTCTTGGCCTAAACAAAGTTAGAACAGTTGGAAAGCTTGCTCAGAAAAAAAATTATTCCCATGCAATCATAAAGAAAAAAATTCCAATGCAAATACCTTAAGAAATCCATAAATAATACTTTTGATTACAAAATGCAATATATAAATGAAAGAGTAAATAGGTACTCGATTAGGGGAAACATTACGACGGATTGTCTGCTCGATAAGACGTTTCGCACAATCAATCGATTCCTGGTTATTACCAGTTATTGTCAATGTACGATCTTTGCATTTGGAATCAACTTTTTGAAATGATATTACTGTTTTGCTCAGCTCTTCCACCACTGCCACACGACGACCTTTCACACCCATTACTGCAATTTTAAAAACGTTTTATGTTCCAAATCCGAACATTTCAGTTTGAGTAACTTGAACGAACTCCATTTGTAATTGATAGCTATTCTGTTCAATGTCCCAAAAATCTAAAAACAAAATTAAAACAAATCAAGTAGGTTGGACTGTATTTCATATGACATGTAATATGATTTAATAATCCATCAACTTATGCCAGCTTTTATCAAAAAATGGTTTGAATTTCCTATGACACACACAATTAACCAGATGAGATTTTTAGACATAGATGACAGAGATGGAAAATCAGGGATATACAAAGAATGAAAATTTGGAATTATAATAAAATTGTCCAATTAAAATCTTTTTAACAAGACTCACTTTTGCCAGAATCACTGTTGCGTATGATCATTTCTTCTCGTAGTTGTGGAACACGACTTTGCGGTGTTTTCAGCTTCACTTTCGTTTGTTGCAGTTGTTTATTGGCTTTTGCCCACGCTTCTACGTCGATTGGTGTTAACTGAGGCAAAATGTTACTAGATGGTACAACTCCAGGAGTTATCATCGGTCGAGCCCAGCCACCTAGATGAATGGTACTTTTTTTTCTCTGTTCTTCTTAAGTCAGCCCTTGTTATCTGTTTTTTCAGTAATACGATTTCAAATTATTAATTGCATCCTAAATTATTACCAGTTATTATTCATTGTTTCAGTCGTTCAATTATATCATTTAAAACTTCTTCGCGAATGTGTACCTATTCGTTTTCTTTATTCAATAGATAATTTGCCTAAGTCAGCTGTTTATTAAATTATTGTTAATATATGTCAGCTGTTTATTAAATTATTGTTAATATATGAATATAGTTGAACTTCAACGATTAAATGAAATTCAAATAAATAGCTAATTTTTCAAGGAATAAATACAAAACAAACTAGCTGGAGCAGCCGGTATAAGATAGAAACTAGTTGGTGTCGGTTGCGGAGCGATTACTGGGTTGTTTACATCACCTCCAACATAAAGTGGTGGCGGAGGACCGCCAAAATTACCAAATGGATTCACCGGGATTGTGCCAAACGGTGGAGCGCTTACTGGTGCTGGATCTATAAATGAAAATTTCAAACATGCAAAAAAGAAATGTATAAGACATTGGGAATCTATCTAATGATTCTTTTTTCTTATTATTAATGGTGAAAGACAGTATCTCGCATGAACAAAACTAGTGTTGTCTTCTTTGCTACAGTTTATCTCAATTTTATTTTCTGTTGCTGTCATATAAGATTCTCGTCGAAATAAATATGTTTAACCTTTTACTTATTTTATCTTAAATGACCCTCTACTTACAAACAATTCACATTCACCCGCTTATCCACTGATACGTTATTTCTATAAAAACATTAGTAAATATGGTGATAATTATGTATTTAGGCATCTAGTGTTAATGCTGCTAATTGATATACAGATCAATTTAAAGTACCAATCTGTTGTTGTTGTTGCTGCTGCTGCTGTTGTTGCTGTTGTTCAGGACGATTAAGATAGTATTGCGTATGTGCTAGGCTTGGTCTCCAACCCATTGCACGCAATTCTACCAATTCCATCATTTTGAGTCTACATGGCGTCCCAAGTTGACCATTATCGCGACAACAAGCTTGTCGCAGAGATACGAAAACTCGGTTCAGTTCATCTGCAGAAGATAAGTACAAAAATAATTTTTGTCGATTTACATTAACATTTCAAAATACGGAAAAGCATTTGCGAAAAGTGGAAAATGGACATTTATATAACTTTATACAAGGTACTAGAATCCTTAAAAATTAGTAAAAAACAATTTTGAAAAATGATAGAAGGAACGAACAAATTTACAGACTTTTGTGGGACTGCTCGAGAAGTTGTCCAGAAAATTTCAGCTGTTGACAAAGAACAAATATCTGATTAGCAAGTTGAGCGTTAAACAGTCCACTTTTGACCGATGTATTTATTTGGTTCATCAAATTGAGCAGTTGCTCTGAAAATGATATTTCAATAAAGCATTCCGAAAGATCCTCGAGAAATTATGATGATACTGTTGTAAATCATACCGATAGTGCAGTAGTTTTTCTTGACTAATTTATTTAATCAAAATAAAATTTGAATATAATGATTCAAAAATTATTCAACGGCGTCATAATGTTGAACCATCAAATAATTTTCTCCACTTCTCAAAATCACTTTTCAATTTCTTTTGTTGCAATAATACAGAATCACTAGATATACCAGGCTAATTTGCTTCATTCTTACTAGTACATCTGATCTAGCTATGCCAGATTAATTTGTTCTATTCTTGGCTACTAAATTCCGTCTCATTTGCTATCTCCATCACAACGCATCCATCTGATATTAGAAAAGCCATATTTTAAAGTAATAATAAAAAGTAATAATCACTGTCGCTCCGACAATGCATAGATTGATAACAACCTAAATATTAACAAATTTTTTTAAAAATTTTTCATTATTTTTGAAATGAAGTAAGCTATCGTAGTTCTTGGAAACCAAATATTTTTTAAATCCGAATTTCAATTGAAAAAAATTTGAGACAAACTAAGATTTTTGCTAATATTAAAAAAGGATAAAACAAATGCTAAGTTAATCATACAGAAAAGATTACAAGAATTTCCAGAACTTTTAGATGGATGAAAATTATTCGGGAAGATCCTGAAAGTGACCAGATTTCAAGTTTCAAGTTAAAACGATTAACGTTACCATCAATTCATAACTTTATTAAAATCAACAAAGTCAGCATAAATCGTTCATTATTTTACTCTAAATCGCCACAGAATATTTCTGCTGACTTTGCTCTCACCAAAGTTTCTTTATCTGTTTTATCCAAAAGGAAAAAATTATTTCAGAAAAGAACAACAAATAACTATTTCATCGAATACTGATCCAATTAACTTCCAGCGCAGATAGAATTAACATTGAAAATAGCAAACAATCAGAAAGAATGACATTAGAATATTTTTCTTTTTTCATTCAGCATTTATTTATGGATATCATTTTACTGATTTTTGATGAATCAGCAAATGAAATTTTTTCTAATTTTCAAATTTACCGGAATAATCCATGTATTTGATGGTATCAGTTAAGGAAAAACTTATAACTCTCGTAGTGTTGTCATCTTTTTATTACTCTAATCAGGGCTAACAGCAGTTTAATATTAGTTCGATCATAAAATTGAATAAGATATTTGAAAATTTAAGAGCTAATTCTGGATTCTATATGATGCACTCAACTGCTCATTTACTCAAAAAAAAAAATTTATTTTTAAAAGGCTGCAAAAGTTATACTGTATGAAGAAAAATTTGACCGCAAAAGTAGAAAAATTTTCATCAGCGCTTCCATGCATACAATAATTCCAACTATTGCGCAGTAATTATTACATCACTCTTTTTCCCATTTAAATTCCTTGAATTCATCAAAATTATTCAAACTGGATCAAATTAATGATAAAACAAATTTCAAAAGAATTCACTGATGTGTACATTATCATGTGTATAATTCTCAACATAAAAATGCGAAAAGTTAAATTGTTAAACAATGAGTGACTCTGCGGTGAACTTTTTTTTATCTGAATTATCATTTTAAAAAACTGAGCTAAGAAATAAACTAATTGCAATATTCCTGATCAAAAAATGCTCAAATTATTTGTAGGTATAAATATTCAGAAATATATAAAGTGAACAAAAAAGGCTAATATTTACACTTATATTTTATTTGCTTTGGAAATAAAATAGAAATTTAAGAAAGAAATTAAGCTAGAATAATTCTCGCTTTTTTTGAAAAAAAACTAAAAAATTATGTCTATCATAAATCAAATTTGGGATAAATTGACAAATAATGAAAATAATCTCTTTCGAATTTTTTGCACCTAAAAAGGAATTATGTAATAATAATTCACGTCAACCCTTTCATCTCTGAAATCAACCATCTGCCATATCACTAATCATTTTGAACTAATCTTTGAATCTTAGATAAATAATCAAGCACATGTTGCCATTCATCTATTTTGTATTCATTTGCTCATAAATTTATAATGTTACATCATATGAGAAATATCAAGCGAGATATTTCTTATAAAAAATTATGATTACACTTATCTTCCTCGCTGTTCTTGTTGTTAATGATGACGATTTTTATTATGGAAAAAAATACAATGATTAATTCTCTCTGACAATACCTAGCATTAATATACTATTGTTTTATATAACGACGATCTAATCTTTCATAGCATTATTTACTTCATGTTCCGAAAATTTAAATATATTACAGTATGAAAGAAGAAATAATCAAAAATTTTTATTAAAACTCCATGATAGTTTCAACTTTCGAACTCAATTAAAATTAAATCCACGAAACTGTATGAGCTCACCAATGTATGTGTTATATATTGTGCATCTATAACTTCAATGCAAATTTTTGGTATATTATGCTAAAAATTCCAAAGATTCATCATATCCATGCACGAACAAATTTTGTATTTCAAACGATATTTTATATTTCCCATCACATCAGTTCCCAACAATAGAAATGAATAGGGCAACTATCTCTTCTAATATGCATATTTATTCAGAATATCTCGAGAATAAAAACTGATGTAGTGAATTAAAGAAAATAAATGTATTAGACAGGGGATATATCCAAAATTTCAGCATTCTAGCGCTTGAGATCCAAAACGATGTTGGTTTAATGTTAAATGCATCAATAACATGCAATAAAAAGGATAAAATATCGGCTTTTGACTTCTCAAAAAAAAAAAAAAATTGAGAATAGAACCGATTTAATTCAAGTGTATTTGTTCTTTTCAATACCAAATCTTACATTATTGCTCAATTTTCTTCTATTTACCAGAAATTATTCCATTCTGTCAGCGAATTTTGAAACTAAAAATTAAATTAAATTTCAAATTACATCGCAAAGCTCACCAACAGAAAAATGCTCCGGTTTTTGGCCGATATGTTTTGCATTGAACCAATCGTTCGAAAATGGCATTGTTTCGCATGAATAGGTCGATGTGTTCATCACGGAAAATTAAAACTACCGTAAATAAATCAGTGACAAGTAATCATGAATGTGAGAAGATAATCACTAAGTTTTAGGAAGCAATAATAATAATAATAATAATAAATAAGAGGGTACTTTAATAAAAGTAATAATAATAGCAAAACAATAATGATGGTAATAATAAGAACACTAATAATAGTAAAAGTAAAGCTAATAATGGTAAATAATAATAATAATAATAGTATAATAATTAATAATAATAATGTAATAATAATAATAATAATAATAATAATAATAATATAATATAATAATAATAATATAATAATAATATAATAATAATATAATATATAATAATAATAATAATAATAATAATAATAATAATAGTAATAATAATAATAGTAATAATAACAATAAGCAATAATAATGAATGATAAACAATAAAAATAACGATAAAACTAAAGCGGTATGAAATGGAAGTGATAGAAAGATGTACCTTGTTTTACTAGGTGAAATTTAATAGGTTCGCAAAATTTATGGTATCAATGCCAATGATATTGATAGCAGAGAGAATGATAATGAATAATTGATAACACAGTGATAACAGGTGATAACGGAATGGTGATGTCGTGGGTTGCGCGTCTTCGTTCGGTCGTCTTCGTTGTTTTTGATTGAAAATACAAAATGTGGAAGTAACAATAAAAGTAGCTTTTTTGCACAGTGAATTTCGCAGAGTTCGAGAAAAGAGAAAGATGATATTCGCCGCGTTCTTCAACGTACAGTTGTTGATTTTCGGGAATTGGAAAAAGAAGGAGGAAAAGGAAGAGGAAGAAGAGGAATGATTTACTTTGGTTTAGTTGATTCGTTCGTCGATCACTTCAATTCAATTTTATCTGTCCTCTTCTTTGTTTGTCGACCTGTGACTATTCCGATACACTCATATATACGCATACACTAGCGCAGTATGATGATTCAGATCTGATTCTTCGTCTCTTTCCCGGGTGATGCTGTACTAAGAGTGTGGTACTGAGAGATGGATAGATAGATGTTCAGCAACATCATATTGATGCAACTACGCTAATGATTGTCGACGATGCACTCACTGCAGAATGGCATGCACAGCTTGCCTGATGCATCATCATTTCTACTGCCGTTGCTGTGTTATTGCGGCCACTGGTTTTGTATATTATCTATTATATTGACAGGTGAGTATATCGAGAGACTTTCGAGAATAGAATAGGTTAACTGTCTTCGAATTATTTAGATAAAATTCTCCGGAACAGGTTAATTCCACTTTCATTGTTTTGGAATTACTTAGGTAAGTACTTAGATAAAATCACCAGAACAGATTAGTTATTCTATTTCTTCCAATCACCTAGACAGATCTTTACTTACTTGCTAAAGTAATATGTGAGGTTAAAGATGTTTGCAATCAGAGCATGTGATATGCAACACGCAATAATATAGGCAGTTTATTGTTTAGTATATCTGTGGATTCTTTTATATTATTTTATCGTCCAAGCTGATCCGATATATATGTGAATGTAAGTGGAGAGAGAATTTTAAATTCCAAGATAATCTCAGAGCGAATGGACTGAAACTGTTTTTAATGTTACTTATAACCGTGATGAAGCAATCATTTTCAACAACCATTTTCTCATGAAGCAATCATTTTGAAGCAATCATTTTCAACAACCATTTTCTCTTTAGATGAATATAATAATTCAAGTCCTTCCGATCATCCGCCTATAGTACGTTTCAACGATCTATTTTTAAATAGCATATGTAAATATTGGATATCACGGGAAAATATCTGTTAAAGGTACAACAGATGCCATTGGCACTTCTATAATAATAATAATAATTAATAATAATAACAATAATAATAATAAAATAATAATAACAATTAATAAACAGGAACAGAAACGACTAAACTTAATCCGAAAGAATTTTCTAAATAGTCAAGAAGTTCTTATGGCAAAGCCAAACTTGTTTTAATTACTGAAGTCTTTTCGCAATCAATGAATAACAAGAAATTTAAATCTACGTGGCAATGAAAAATTAATATTTGAAAGAATTCATGATAAAACAAAAACGCAGTGACGAAAAAGAGTACATATAAATGCTAAGAGACTGTATTTTAAAAAAAAATAAAAATGAAACTTGGCTTCACTAGAATTCGATTTATACATTCGAGAAATAACAATTTGAAAAAAAAAGACCAAAGAAAAGAAATGAAGTATAATGTTGAATACGTGAGAAAATTTTATCACAACCAAAGTGTTCATGCGTATTTTCACGCATGGAATTCGAAAATTCGGAAATCACAGCGTGAGAATTGAGAATGTCACAATGTGATACATTTAAGAAAAACATATAAATAGTGACATTAGTTGCTTTAAAATTCATAGCAAGTGATATTTAAGATATCACTAAAAGATCCACTGCTTCAGTTTTCTTTTTGTCGAGTACTTGGGTTCGTGACAATATCAGTCGCATTCGTTTTGTTAATTCCAAAATGTTACGATTTAATGCTTGAAGACGTCGAGAATACTCATGCATTTTGTCCAGCTGCAAAACAAGTAAGCAGTTAATTGTCAACTTTATTGTTCTTACTCATGTCCTTACTCAAATTTCTTATGTGAAGAGAAATATCTTTTAAAAAATCTCTTACATAATCGTTAAAAATTTCCGGTGAGATAAGTTTAGAAGTAAAAGATAAAATTGTATGGACTAGTCAGTAAAAATCCCCTCTTTATGAATTGAATTCTCACTTTTTTCTGAACTCTTTATACTAAAAAAAAAAAAAAAAACCGTATCATTAATTCCTGTCGTAAATTGTGCTGAATTATTGCGCATCCACTTCTTCAAGACGTGCAATGAGTCCATTTTGGAAATTTCTGTTATAAAATCAGATAACTAATTTGGATAGAAAAATCAAATAGAAATTTAGAAATTATTCAGAAAATGGAAAAGATGAATTCAAGAAATGTAAGGACTGAATACTTGAAGTGTTGTCAACTATTAGCAAACATCAGGCATTCATAATAAGAAGGCCTTATGGTTTAATTTATGCAATCTCCAGTTTGTTTTAACATATATCACTCTGCCATAAAAAAATCCCAAAAATTTCAAATTATTCATTAAACCAAATTGGTAGTAGAATATATCTCAATCTCGCTTCTATCAAAGATCAATTTCAAGATATTATTTAAAAATTAAAATTCCTTCAATTGTTCCGAAGTTCAAAGAATAACTTGAATCATTTAGCATAATCTAATTTGAAGTATCTATAAGAAATTGCAGAAAAAGGCACGACGTACATGAACTCAGTGAATAGCATTATAATATTTTGCTCTGCTGAATCGGTAGCAGATGATAATTCCAAATTGGTACCCATTTTAAAAAAACTCTTGTTCAGCGAAACTTTCTGCAACTCAAGTTTAAATAAGTTTTCTTTTTTATATAAAACAGTTTTGTAAGAACTACTGAATGGAGTTATACTGACCTCTATATCAAAAAATTAGATCAGGTTTATAGTCGTATACTATATTCTGAAACTATATTCAATTCTTACTATGTCTCTTAATTCTCTCGTTGGCTTTCATTTATCTCACCTTGCAAAAAAAATTATAGGAACATGATCATAGGATAACATATCTCATTTCACTGTATCAGTCATGGAGATTAAGTGAAATTTTTTCATCGCTATCAAAAATTTTTTTTTTATTTAGAGATTTCTGTGTTACAAACACAAAATTAGCGGTTGGCAAACGCAAAAGAACACGAAGAGAATTAAGAATGTATGGAAAGCAAGTTCATGTAGAGTGTCACCTTATGAATATACGTTAATACCTCACAATATTTATATTTTGTTTAACGATGTCTGTGAATAAAATTTTATCTTAGTGAACAAAAGTTCAACCATAAAAATATCTGCCCTTAAAACTATTGCTGATGTTTTCCACCGATCCTATTTGATTTACTAAGTTTGCCGAGTCTAGCAATATCTTTTGAAAATATCTATAAATTTGAATAGTATTTGATAAATTTATGAGTTTGTTGTTCTTCAATTTTTAATAGATGTGCTAGAAACAATTTTCAAAAATAAATTTCCATTTGAAGTTTATAAGCACGTATTATCGTCGCTGAAAACATCTTGGATTAAGTTTCAAAAAGTATATTTAAAAAAATATATGCTCCATAATACAAAATTCGATTAAGTGGTAGCAAATTGAGTAATTAAAAAACGATAAAGCACGGCATAAAAGACGACTGAGGAAAACTTTGTTTAAAACAACCTTTAAAAAAAATAAAACGGATAAACAACTGCTTACAATTGTAAGTAAACAAATCAGGAGAAATATATACAAGTAAGGCTAAATCATTTTTTTTATAAAGTGATTACATGAAGCATACGAAATAAGCATATCTTTATGATAATACAAGGCATTGATAGCACCGATCATACAAAGGTATGATTTCATACTAAAAACGAAAAAACATGCTCAAGAGAAAACATGTTCCTATGAAGGCGTTTATATAACCCAGTCAGATTCAAATATTTTGAACAGTGTGCAAAACAAATGATATAAATTATGTTGTATGTGAAACATAAGGAAAAGGCATAAAGAGCAGAGGACATTTGAATGGTGATGATCAATGATTCCTAGGAAAAATATGCAAAGTTCAAAAATTTGAGGATTTCTCCATTTACTTACATTTTCAAACCAAAAAAAAACCCCTAAACACTCTACTTCAATGCTTGTTTCTCTATTCAGTTCAGGGTCGTCCTCTACCAATGATATCAAATTCGATCGAAAAAGAGTAAAATAAATTCTATTATAAATTAATAGTAATATGAATCTTACATAAAACAGGAAATACGAAGAATTCCGAAAGTCAATATAATTCACACCTGAAATCGCTTAAGATGACAAAACTGAGAGCTTTCAAATGATAATAACTAAAAAGATAAGTGCAAATATGAAATTAAGTACACTTTAAGAGTTAAAATTATGATAGAAATGCCAAAATTTATTTACAAGTGACTGAAAATATAAACACGATCCACTACAGACGGATATATGCTCATAACGCACAATCAAAATAGAACAAGGCAAAAAAACAGAGAAGGCAGAATTTCAAAAAGAAAAAAAAAAAATACTGAAGAAATATCCTTGCATCAATGCAGAAAAAAGTTTCCTCCTATTTAGAATGTATAAAACATTCTTTCAATGTAGACGAGCAAACGGCGGATATCTGTACTCACGTACAACGTTAGTCCTCCATTTCCCTACTTGTTAACATATCAGTTTAGATAAGGAAAAACAATCAGGATATTTAAATCCCGAAAGATAGAGAAAGTCAAAAAAACAATGTGACGTGATAAAGTTCCAACAATACAAACTATATGTCAGTAACTATTCACTACAGGATAAAAATGATTACCATTTTTTTAACCAATTTTCTGACTAAAGCCAGTTTGCAGAATTAAAAGTATTTATAATTTATAAAATTTTACGAATTTCAGTGCGTACATTCATCCTGTATGTACTGAAATCCTAAAAGTATAAACAAGGTCAGTGAACTAACGGGTAATTGATGTTTTTGATCAAGTTAAGTTATCGATGATTAACATAGTTCATGTCAGCCTCAAGGATAAATGTTGAAAGCAATTTCCTTCTCCCACTCCTCAAGCCCATTGGACAAAATATTTGCTTCAATAATTTCGAAGAAAACTAACATTCATTTATTAGGACTTATCACTCATTTCATCATCCTCTTTTAAGGATTCTAACAAATTGAAATCACCCAGTAGATTTTGATCTTCACTGTTTTCCACAGAAGTTGGTGAATCTAGCGGTAGTACAGCCACTGCAGTTTTTTCCACTGCAGTTCTAGTAGGTAATGAATTTAACAGGGTTTCCATCCAAGCAGCCGCTTCACTTTCGCTGTTAGAAATGGTCCTAAAATGAAAATATACTCGAAGAACTTTGGAAAAAATAATGTTTCTAAAAAACAGTTACGAGATTTCAGTATAAAAATAGCAGTTGTAAAATCGCTCCTTTATCCATTAGAATGATAGTAATAATTAGAATCAAAACTAATTAGTTCTCAACAATGTTAGTTTTTAATACTGCACAAATTTCTTTTATTGGCGCTTTTTACTTTGTACTTAAGAACTTCGAAATCTCGCATAAGTCTTATGGTTTACATCAATTTACACCATTTTTTTACACATAAAATACTGCTTCGATTATCCATTTTTGTTAAACTTACTTTACATGACTTCTCAGATGTGTTTTGACATTATCTTTCCGAGCTATACAACGTCCGCAGACAGGACAGGAATATCGTTTTTCACCGGTATGAATCATTTGATGACGGCGATATGTAGACGAGTCAGCGAAAACGTCGTGAACACTGTTCACACTGAAACTTGGAAAATAACTTAAAGTGGATGAAAACGACTTATTTACTGAGACATAAATAAAAAGAACTAAATTAATTTAAAAAATCAGAAAAATGATCAATTTTGTTTCATGTATTAAGCTCAAACATTACGTGATCAGTTAACCACACACACAGATCCCGAAAGAAAGCCATATGATTCAAAATATTCTGAATAATAAATTTGAAATCACATCTTCCATCAAGAACAAACAACAAGCTTGGCTTATTTAGGATTATGTAAGAATATAATCCTCTAGAAATCAATGCAGGACACTTCGATCAATCGTACTTTGTGACTGGGCTTATAAGAAATACCGAGGACTTTCATATAATAATTAAATCATGGAAAATTCACTTTCAACTCTATTATCCATTATATTATTTTGACTAGCAAATTTTCTAGTAATTTGAAGAGTGATATATCTTAAAATATTTAATAAAAAAGGAATTACTCAGTAATCTTTTAATAAAATATTCGCTACATTTGATTCACTTTTGCTTGATCCACTCGATGGCCCACATTTTTTTCAAGATTTTCTAGCAATTTTTTATAATATATTAGAATTAATGTGTGAGTCAACCGAGAACTTCTATTAATTACAAATTACTGGAAACAACCTTATAAGGTCTTTCTCCAGTATGAATACGAATATGCGCCTTCAAATAATGTTTTCTTCCTTTTTTGCCGCAAAATTCACAAGCATATTCTTTAACCAAATGCGCTTTCATATGACTTAGCACATCACTACTTTTAACCTCTTCTGTACATGCTCGACAGCGACCGTGCTCTGAAATTAAGAATTGAAATCATGACTAAATTCGTATTTTAGACCAAACCATTTTGGTCAGCGATGGAATTACTTTAATAATAATTAGTTTTTCATCTATCTCTTTCTCTTTACCTACAACTTCCATTCCAGTGCAGTGAAGATATTTTTCATGATCTTAATTTCATGGATAATATTAAGTAAAAAATAAACCCTACACATATTTGTTAAAAAATACAAATTTACCGCCGTCTAGATGCTGATTTA
The DNA here is from genome assembly GCA_008729115.1 of Dirofilaria repens. Taxonomy (NCBI): domain Eukaryota; kingdom Metazoa; phylum Nematoda; class Chromadorea; order Rhabditida; family Onchocercidae; genus Dirofilaria; species Dirofilaria repens. The sequence goes on from SNRZ01000009.1 coordinate 1,425,305, forward strand.
TGAAATGCTCCTTGATTCCATCCTGGTCTCGCAACGTTACCTCACCTGGACACACGGCACAGGACAGAAGCGAAGCAACACCGATCAGCAAGTCATCCTTGGCTAAAGCATCTTTGTTTCTACTCGTCCGCTTTTTTTTGAAATTCTTAAATGACTATGAAATTTTATTTGATCATGAAGTCGGGAACAGATAAATATTAATAAATGGCCGTTTGTTTCCAGGGATATTGGAAATATTTGGATTTTACAATTTGCTCTTAAGAATCAGGATATGAGGGACTTTGACTTCTATCTCTACAATCTGATTTCCTATAAAGGTACCTTCCAATTACTCACAGAGGAAAAAGATAATATAGTCCCTTGATCGCATAAAAGTAAAAATTACCGAAGTGACAACATTTTCAACATTAGCGAGGATCATTTAAAACAAATTAGGAAACATACCGAACCAGATTTCGAAGGCACTGAGGAAGATGGTGAGGAGGAGAGAGGACTCAATTTTGGTGAAACAGCAATGATATTAAATTTTGGCGATTTCTCTGCATTAGTAATTTCCGTTGTTGAAGAAGGCTGAAGTAATGATTCTTCTCTTTTGAATACAGAATTTTCAGTACCATTTGCAATCTTCAGTGGCTGCACCGGATTTTGCTGCTGCATCACTGCATATAACATTTCTAGCTCCTTTTCAAGCCAACCTCGTTTTCTCTCCATCTATAAAATTTTTAAAATTAAATCGGATGACAGGACAATTCCCTCCAGAATTGTCAAGTTTTAGAAGATGACCTAAGCATTTTCTTCGGTAGTGCTGAAGACAATTTTAAATCAAAAGAAAATGCTAAAGATGTTTTTTTTTTTTTTTTTTTTTTTTAACTTGACTACAATAAGAGATGACTGTAGAGCATAGATTACAACATAAAAATTTTCAGGAAGATGAGAAAAAGCGAGCTTGATCTTCTCTAAAATTCCAATCTAATCTGCAAAGTTCTTAAATCCCAGAATTGTATAAACCTCAGTGCTTGTAGCAAATTTGATTATAACAAAAAATTAATATTAAAACATAACTAACTTGTGCTAGTTGAGATTTCATGATCAACGCATCTTTTTCCAACAATTCACGCTGCCAGCGCTCTTTGTACAAATCAGTCTATAAATCTCGAAACTTTATGAGACAGACTTTTTTGATTTATTCAGCTAAATTAAAGACTTTCATTACACTTAAAACCTGATGGAAATCGTATTCTTAATAGCACGAGAAATTTCTAAAACCAATTCGAATACATGGAGTGAAATCAGAAGATGCTCTGAATTTTAAACTTTTTTCAAAAAAAAATCGTTGCAAGCATTGAGAAAAGAAAAAAAAAATAGCAAATAAGAATTATACGGAGAATGCAAAATGGGGCGATAGTATTTATCAAAAATTTGTTAATTTATTGCTGCATTAACCGTAAATAGGCAATGCTTCTCAAATTTAAAATTAAGTTTAATTTGGCTATTGAAAGCAACCCACCTGCAAATTATGAATGAACAACAATAGATGACTTTTCCATTCCGCCGCAGATGGAGTGCGTAAGGCGAGACGTAGTGCTGATGGACCATCGCCAGGGGCAATACAAAGTCGGATGAATAGACCCATCTCTTGCTCACCAATCAGATTAATCATTGCACTAGAAAATTTGAATATTTAAACTCCCAAATTTATGATTAATTTGAACTGATTGCTTACAATCTTGGATCATCTGGTGGCATATTTGCTCCCTCAATCATATTTTTCAGGATCGATGGAGTGCGTTGTCCATAACGAAGTGCAACTTTATCGATCGTTGAATCCATTCGGCAAGAATACAACAATGATGGATCTTCACATGATGAAACCCAAAGAACATACACAGTATGACGATCATCACCATTTATCTATGAAGTAGTAGATAAGTCATATGAAATTTTATGAATAGCCATTTAAAAAGAAAAAATTCTGTTTTATATATTACTATAATGTCATAGTTTCAGTTGCGCAAAAATATGTCTATGAACATATTTTTTTTTTTGAAAACTCTAGTGTCTTTGAAAAAATGAGAAATAGCTTCGATAAGATTTTTTTTTGCTACGATTCCCAATCAAATCATTCATAACTTAAATATGTTAGCTTGTCCCATGATATCAGTGATGAAAGAAAAAAGTTTAATATAAACTTACCAACGTACCAGCTTCGTCTTCAGCATCTGCAAATGATGTTTCGAAACGGAACGTACACTTTACACCTCTAAAGGACCAATTCATTTTTTTTTTCTCCAAATTACCAACTGAACTACATTTGCAGGATAAGGGAAAGAAGGTTGCACAAATGTTATCTACATACACACAAGAAAAACTTATACTTTCTGTTAAAAACATATTTACTTACTTGATTAACCACTTCTTCACATCGATAAGTAAGACATCCAAATTGTGGAAAAAAAACAGAAGAAAACTACCATTTTAAATGCTCAACAACAATTAAATTAAATCATATCACCATCAATTAAATCACCTAAAAATGTTAATTTTCTGAAATAACTTATTAAAATTTACTTCAATCCGAACTGAACAGGAGCATTAGTTATCCAGTAACTATCGAATGAATCGCACGGTAGAATTGCTGAATTGCGTAAAGCAGCTGCAGCAAAACTAGCAAAGTCCATATTAAACAAATGACTCCTCTGTTGACTTCAACCTGCAAAAAATTCATTCACAAATAACAACTGCAAGGTGAGCACAAAAATGTTCAACACCAAACTCAAACTCATCAGGTATTTATTTGTAAGAATGAGAGAATAATGAAAAAAAAAACATGCCTCAGTAACATACATACATTATACTTATATATTTATCATAGAGAGGGACTATTCGGATGAAAGAGGACAACTGAATTAGGCATGTCCAGGAGCTGGGAATACGTAAGAAAGAATCAAAATAACTTATCACAGAGAGACTGTACAACACGTAGAGGTAAAGCCACACAACGATTAATGTCAGGCCCTAAACAAACGGTAAGAAGGAAGAGGGCAAGCAATCTATCTAAACAATACACCTCGTACAGAGATGCCAGTAAGAGAGGTATCCTTTCGCTGACACATACAGAGCCTCAAAATGAAGAGGGAAAAAGAAGACATCCAAATTACAATTGCTCAACATTGACAAAAGATGCAGGACAACTATTCCGAGATGGGTCATAGGTATCCGATGAGTAGGACGAGGCGGGAACCATTTATTAATGTTTTCCTCGGATTTCTCGCGGGAAAGATAGCATAACGTAATTCTTGTAGTAAGCTTATATCGCTTGATGATTCTGATACAGAGAAACTTCCCTGTAACGAAAAAAGAAATTTTTTTCTTCCTCCTCGATGCAGGGAGAACATACTATACTTCCTTCAATGACATCGCTGGAGAGTGACGACTACTAGAGAATTTGATACAGGCATTACATTATCTCTACTAATAAATCGATATTATGAGGGAAAGGCCTATGCCATCGATCGATAGTTGATACTTTCACAAAAATGAACCCCCGCGTCTTACAAAACCATAGCGTTTGATGCATCTGTATCCTGCTGATGCAATATTTAAAAAACAAATATCTTAAATATATGTTTTACGGTTAATAATTAATTCATTAATTATTTCGATATCATTCATTTCAATCAATTCTTTTTTTCTGAGTGTATCTTAGATTTGCTTCTACGTCCTTCTAACATAATGCTCTAGATGATTTTATATGCATCTCGGGAATGAAGTGATCAATATACGCGGTGAGGACTTTATTATCTGGTAAGATTACCAATGGCATTTTAATGTCTATTTGATTGATGACTTCTTATGCTAGCGTTTTGAAACGGCACCATAACTCCAAAATACTCAGATCGTTACACCTCAGTACCATTTCGGTGATGAAAATGAAGCCAATTATTTAGCTTCTTGACAAAACGGAATTCCAACGCGAAATTTATTAGAATACTGTCGCACATATTCAATCGTCATTTCGTGATTGTTACTTTTGTCTATCATGCGAGAGGAAGGGTACGGTTTGGTGTAGTCTGCTCATGACAGTGTGACATGTAGTAGAAGAGGGCCGTTTAGGTACTACATCATTGATACGTTCTAAAGAACCGATTAAATTGTTGAATTATCAACTAAGCTAGTGCTTCAAAAGTTTACCGAGGAATTAATCTGAATTGTAACATGAAGCCTAAACAGAAGTACGCCTTGCACTTTTACATTATGCATTTGCATACAACTACTGCTGTAATATTCGTGGTACTCAGTGGTGCACTATTGCAATAATTGATTTTATTACCAGTAGATTTATCGGTAATGTATTGAATTATTGAGAAATGTATAAATTCGAATTACAATATTTTATCAGAGAAATAGCGAACCAAAAAATTACATGGCTGGTCGGCGTGGGGGATCATATGGTTATCAACAAACAGAAGGTCTTTCGGGCGCCGAATATTTGGCTTCTATTTATGGTACTGAAAAGGATAAAGTTAACTGTTCATTCTATTTTAAGGTTGGTGTTCTAATGCTGTATGTAGGATAAAAATCAATAAGAAATCTCAGCTTGAAGTTTTCTGATGTTGGTAAAAGAATTTATTAATGATTGTAATTTTATGGATATTAAAGTCATAGCTATCCCAGATTTTTGAAGATTTTTTTAGATTGGTGCCTGTCGTCACGGTGATAAGTGCTCACGAACTCATCATCGACCAACATTTTCGCCAACTGTTCTACTTCAGAATTTTTACCATAATCCAATTGTTGATGTACGTCAGGCAGACGCTTTCGACAGTAAGTTCTAGCGTAAGATTATTTTAAAAAGTTTGATTGAACTGTCGCTTTAATACAAGGCATGTCGTAATAATTATTTCCAGAACTTATTTTCAGAGGTTGGAAAGAAGAATGATGAAGAGCAGGCTTATTTTGATGAGTTCTATGAAGAAGTGGGTATTAACATTACTTCCAAAAATTTCATCGATATTTCGACTCTTCTGCCAACGTTTGGAATTACGAATATTTATAGAAAATCTTAGCGACAATATTTTTGGAAGGCGGGGATTATAATTAATGCTTAAAAATTTTGCCAAGTCGTTTTGAAAAAGTGATATGGAGTGTTTATAAAGCGGTTTAATGATTCATTGTAGGTGTTCACAGAACTGGAAAGTAAATATGGCGAGATAGATGAGATGAATGTTTGTGAAAATATTGGTGAACATATGATTGGTAATGTTTATGTGAAATTCGTACGAGAAGAAGATGCTGAAAAGGCAGTGAAAGATCTTGAAAATCGTTGGTAAGTTATGAAATTATATCTCAAGATTATACATTCGTAAGCGCCGCATTGCATGTTTCAGGTTGTCATGTAAGTTCTTTATGTGGCATTGTAAAAATTTTATTTTTTCTTCATTTCGTTTTTTTTGGACCCGAATTTTGAGCACTTTTTTAAGGAGACTAAGAATGTGGAGTTTATGAAAGTTCTTTCTGAATTTCAGAATAGGTTGAGGAGTTGCATAAGTGTACTCTTATAACCGTCTTCTCTATCGAAAACTGATGCTCAACTTGTTTAGATTCTCAACGTCGCTCTGTCAGCGGTACCTGGCGAATCCAAATTAAATGGCTCATTGCTACAGGCAGCAATCTTACCAACCATTCTTTTAGATATTGCATCTTATTCAATTATATTTAAGATCCATAATACAAATTCTGTAGTCAAAAGTGCAACTTCTTAAGCAGCCTTCTCTCCGGAAAGCAGTACTATGTTCTGGATCGGCCAGGAATATGTAAATTTAATGAAATTTCAAGAATTTAGTGAGCAGCATAAACACTTGTTCAATCCTTAGACACTAAATCCTAATTTAAATAATTTTCGTACATTCTCTGATGCGATAATGATCCCTCGAAAGGTAAACTGTTTGTTGGTTAGGGCATAGAGAAATATCTCGATTGTTTTGTCCCTTGTTTTGATTATTTTTTAGGTGAGTTAGTGCTATCTTTTTCTGTGAATTTCATTTGATTCATTACTAATTTTGGCACCTTTTCCTTTTTTTTTTCAAATTTTATTGCTTCAAAATATTAAAGAATTGGAAATTTCAGGTTTAACGGACAACCGATATATGCAGAGCTTTCACCAGTAACGGATTTTCGAGAATCGCTTGCCGTCAGCATGAAGTTACTACTGTTATAAGGGTGGATTCTGCAATTTATGCATTTGAAAGCAATCAGTCCCGAATTAGGAGAAAAGCTTTTTGGTCGAAGGTTCTTACTATTTTAATGAATTATAGTGCATTTCTAATTTGGGATTCATTCAGAAATGATTAGCATTAACCCAAATTTTTTAATTCTTTCAGTTCGCGAAAGTTGGCTTACAAAATCTTGTAACCTCAAAACAAAAGTCATTTCAGAAGCAGTTTACTTAGCAGGGAACACATCAGTTTTTTATATTTTTAAATTTTTTTTGAAAAATTTTGAAAAGAAAATGCTTTATTTTGTTACTCTATTCTGCTCTCATTTATTCTATTTTGCTTTTATACTTTATTTTATTCTAATGTCATTCACTTGAATTTCCGGATAAAATATTTGCAGAGGTCGTTATGCAGACGAAGCAGGCCATTATCCAAGCGCAAAACGCGATCGTCGACGTGATCGATCACCTCGCAACCGATCTCGTGATGAGTGGCGAGAGAGGGAGCGTAGTCGACGATACTAATATGCTATATATGCAGTCATTATTATTTGTTCTTTAGTGATGTTGGTTTTTGGATTACTTGATCATTATATTAACTAGTTTATATGTAATGATTATTCCAGATCGAGGAACATCTTGAAACTTGCAAATTCGATCTAAGTGATTCCTGTGGACTGCTTTATGTGTCCCAGGAACTTGTTTTCCTCATGATTTTTTTTATAGTGAATGAATTTCGTTGCACAGAAAAGATTGGCTTTACTGTGCTACTTTTTTGAATTGCTGGTTTGACCTCCTCGATCGAAATATTTAGAGGCCTTCTTAAATAATGCCTATAATAATTTTAAAGTCGATGGTATTCCTTTACTTTATAAGAAAACGGAAGACGTAATTTTTGAACATAAATCAAATCATGGAACTACTTAAAATTTCTTTATTTAGTTTCTTCTCTTATATGAATTAATGATTGTCATTGATTTAAAGAGATTGATACTGGTACAGTATGTCTTTATTGTTATAATTTTAGGCATTACTATATACAGCGTTGATTTTCTGTATTGTATTTTCAAACTAATGACGGCTACTGCATTATTTTGCAGTTTGCAAATTTTACTTTTTTTTTATTCCATGGGGCCAACTTACAACTTACTTCCATTCCATAGGCCCAATTTACTCTACGACACTGAAGTTTCCCAGGATTATTATTCTTCATTGAAGATTTTCTTTTTTTTGACACATCATATATTTTAGATTAGGGGATGTATGCTGCTTGTAGTTACAGGCAACTTATGGCTTACAGTTTTTATTTACTTTGTCTCCTTTGCATCATAAGACCAACAACATCAAAATCTTTGAGAATTTCTGCTTTTTCTGCAAAATAAGGCTTTTCTTCGACTATGCTATACTTTTTTGAGATCCTCTCTAGTTGGCATTCGAGTTATTTCAGGATAAAGTATCTGCAATAATGATTTTTAATAAATTATTTTTTGATTTTCTAGGTCGGACAAAATTAACAAGAGATATTTAGGAAATAATCAAAAGAATTATAAAAATCAATATCTTAACTATGGAAAACAATGAACCTGTTTATTTTCATCTGACGATATATGCAATGCGACCAATCATTGGGATGACATATTGATTACACACAACCACATAAAATCGTAATAGACAGGCTTCTAGTTCGATATTTGGTCCTCTCAAATTTTTATTTTCAAGGAAAATCATATCATCTGTAACTTCAATTCCCTGAAATGCTATCGATATTCGAAGTATGGTTAATTCTTCCTCTTTTTGCAAATAATGCAAAAATAGGTCTATCTCAAATTTAATGTAGTTTGATACATTTAAGGGATATTGAGATAGAGCGCGAACTCAAAAGGGATTCAAATGAAAAATCTTAGTTTACCAAAATGAAAAAGTACCTCATGCCGTAAAGAAGCTTTAATGATTAATTTATCTAATAACCAAGGATTTTCCATGGAAACCCGCAATGATATAACTTTTTTGACCAATTCCCTTTCAAGTAATACGTAGTCGTATGGAATGCGAACTCGCTTTGTTAATTCGTCTTTCATTTTCTAAAAACAGGGCATATGCAGAAACTTTCTAAAGGCATGGATTTTCCAAAATTACCAACCACCTTTGATATACTGCTTTTTTTTGATATAGTTATTGCATCTTATGTGTTTCTGATTCCCATGGTTCAGAAGAGTCCTAAAATTCCTATTAATTATCATGAAAAACTATTTCAAAGACAAATCTCTTTCATCTCTCCGTAATATTGCAAATTGAATGGTGAGGCATAGCCTGCTTTTTGTGTCAACAATAGATCTATTCGTGCAAGTCGACGATTCACTTCAACAACGTCAAACTGGTTACCGATACCTTAAAATCAAAACACGAAATTAAAACTCTAAAAACAATACTAATTCGTTTCTATTTAATTATTGGATCCATATTTCTAAATATTCAGATAAAAGCGACTGATTGGAATTCAAAGCCAATCCTGTAAAACTTTCTATGTTTTACGACTAAGACCGATAACAAACGCATAATAAGTTTTTTCTTTCTTGTTCTATGAAATATTGAGACTCTAACCTCTTTGCATCATCTACAATTCCAAGTTTGTATCCTCAGTTATTACTATCAGAATTTGGATATTCTCGATTTTCCGAAATAAAATATCATGCTAGATACTTTGTTTATCCATCTCATATTTTCATTGTTTCTAATAAAAATATAACCATTGCACCGTGAGATCTCTTAATTCATCTTTAGGTTTTTTGTATTACACACATGATGGACTTTTTTTTTGAAATGGTTTAATACTTCTTTGAAAATTTAAGAATTGAATAAATGTATAAATTAACCTTCTACATCTTTGAGTAAAATAACTTTTAAAGATCCTGCCGGCTTCAAATTCTCAATTTCTACAACTTCAAGTTTCAGCAAATCTGGATGTTCGGCTGGATTCCGTTGCACAGATCCTAATTGTGTTGGTTCTGGAGCAAAAACCCTTCGTAAAATCCATGTAAACTGTAACAATATAAGAATAATTGATATTAGGAGAATATTATAGTGCAGATAATAAGTAAATGAGCCAAATTCCAGCAGACAAGCTCGTATATAAGACGATGATAACGAAAAGTTATTGAATAGTTAAAAGCGAACAAGACGAAACTTACTACATGCAACACATAAGATAATACTCTTATCAATTATAATGTGCCTTACATCTGCCTGATAAAAAAAATACACAAGACGATTGTTTTCTGAAACAAATGAATTTGACTGATTGATAAATTTTGAATTCAAATGAGCGATATTCACTTACCCGATATTGTAAAATCGTATTGCTGATAAGTTTGTCAAGAAGTTTGCAAAATGGTGGAGGAAGCATTCCTTCAGGAAGTCAATCCAACTAATCAATAAATACTTTAATAGATCTTTTCAGAATTTTATGGGCAACAAAATTACTGATAGAATTATGGGCAAAGCGAATAAACTGGATGAACATCGATCAGTGATACCAGATTGGGTTCTTCCTTCTGATTAGGAAGAAATATGTAGCTGACAATTACTTGTAATAATATTAATTTATTAATTTCATACACTGCTTGTTCAGCTATCCTCTTCAATTTTGATTTCTATAAAATTTTAAAGAAGGCAAAAATAACCTGAGTTTAGTTTTTTCAAACAACAAATTTTTTGTATTTCTATAGAAAATTTCGTTATCATTCGAAAAACACTTTTGGAATTCGAGGAAATTAGGAACTGTTAAAGTTAGGAAATGGATATGAACAAACAAATACGCAATAGAACATATCAACAATCTAAAATCCAAAATACAAGAAAAGGAGGAGAAATCAAAATCAGATGGACAAGTGCTTCAATCCAAAGTGTGTCTGCAATTTCTAATTAGGTTGATATTCAAATAGCGATTGCCGTGATTCTTGGCGTGATGATCTAGCTGATTTGTGTAGTTTTTGTTTTTTGTTTTTGATTGTTTAACAAAGAGAAACAAATCATTGAAATGGATGTTTCAGAATCCCGATAGTCCCATCACCCCCCACTCCTTGAACGGAAAATACTCACATCATCAAATTTCTAATACTCACCATTATTAACAGTTGTTCAATTTCCTAATTTCTAATACTTACACCATAAATTTCTATCTCTTGTTTTGGTACTGTCTGATAGTTTTCGATTAGTTTCTTCTGATTTTTTTTTCGTATTTCCGTATAGCGTATTATACTATGGACTTTTTGCTCAAAAATTTTTGCTACTTTATACTGCTTTGTTCTTGATAGTTAATAATCACGAAAAAAAGAAATAGACATAATTAATCATATATATTTGTTCGCTATTGTTACCGTCTTAATTCAATTCTTAGAAAAAAAATGTCAGTTTCAGTGACGATTCAAGTTGTAGTATAGAATTTAGTAGAAAAAGTATCTTCTTAGTCGGTAAAACTTTTCTCGTACATTTTTGGTAATAAGCTGTTTTATTTCAAATTAAATTATTTAAATTTTGCAATTGCAATATCTTCCAAGTACCCATATGATGGCAGTATAAACAGAGTAAGAAAAAAGATGCAAATGAAAAATTGGTATCAGTCTGTCCTTCTATCTCATCCTTGTTAAATAATGAATCAATTCTGGATTTATCTTGTTCTTCATCATTATTGAATTATTTAAAAATTTCGGACATTCTTTGCTAATTTCTCGTTTGTTAGAAATGTAAAAGATTATTAAAATTTACTTATGGACATCATCCAAAATTTACATAATTGATGAACTAACGTTCTTAAATCTTTTTCTTTATCTCTTCCTTGTTTTCTCCTTTAAAATATAATTCTTAATCTAGGGACTGGCATGGAGTAATGTCATTCTCAAATATATTTTACGTAGCTTGTATTGTGAAAAGAGGCTGAACCAAATGGGCTCATAAAGTTTAAAAAAGAAATGTTCCCAATAAAAGGCATTTTTTCCTTTTTTTCAAAAAAATTTGACATTAGCAAAACTTTAGCGATTCCAAGAGACATTATTATTGTTATTATTGTTCGTAAATTTAAATGAAAATTTAACCCTTTAAATATTCTACAAAATTTAGTTTATCAGTTACTATTTGATGATGTACTATATCATATTGCAACTTTCTTTTTTGACCGAGTGATTAAGTTCGAGATGGGAAGACTAGTAAAGTCTAGGAATAATCGATAGGCCTGGAAATAGAAGATAAAGAAGGCTGATGAAATAAAATAGACATTTCTTTCGCTTCCTTTGTGTATCTCTTAAAAAGAACATTGGAATAGTGCACTGGATGTAAAAACTCGTAAACAGGCTTGATCAAGTTTGATCAGGTGATTCTTTGGCTTTTTTTTCCACCTTTTTTATCTGAAAAAACGATCTAATCTCGACGAAATATAATCATTTTATTTTTTCATTGGATGTTGAATAGTATTTTGAGGAATGGTCCTTAAAGTAATACTTTATCAGTTTCAGAGAGTGTCATTTCTACTACCTCACTACTTGTTTATATTCGAAATACCAATCTCCTATTTTAATTTTCTTTAAGTGTTGCTCCTTGTGACGATTCTTGTTTTAATATATGATTCTCGATTTCGGTAATGAGTCTGACTAACTGCAATCTTCTCGCAGCAACAAGTAATGCATTGGAATAGCTTGAATAATCCTACTTAAGTTGCATGTATTATCCTTTAGGAATATAAGTTAAATATATCAAATTTTCAGGCTAATAAGGAAATGTAATCATCATAATTTGGTATGATACCTACACTTCTTCGTACTTTTATTAACAGTAGTTTCCTTTGTTTCGGTACTGTAGAATTAAAGGCATATCAAAGGTTGGAATTTTTTTCTTCCATTTCAATCAATATATGATAACGGTTAAGCAGATAACAGAAAAATAAGATATTTTAAAGCAATAACGGAAAAATAAGATATTTTAAAGCAATAACGGAAAAATAAGATATTTTAAAGTAATCTCAAAATAAACTCCGTATGCTAACATATATCTATAATGTCTACTCTCGTATTTATCATATGTGATTTTTCCTAGAAGTTACTGATATTTCTAAGTGCACTATGAAAATGACGTTATATGATATACTTCTATGATACAATCAAGAAGTCATATCACGTCATCAAATGTTTGTTGAAAGATGAGAAAATTTATCATCGAAAGAGTCAAAATATTCTGTCAAATTAATGCTTCTTCATTGACTTTTTTGATCTCTTTTTTACTTTTTTTTAGTAGTAGTTTGCCATTCATCAATAAATACATTACAACGTTTGAGTATATATATATAAATATGTTTGCCGTTTTTTCTCAACAGTACAGAAGATAAACTTTCACATGCCAAACATCGTAAAGTGCTATTCTGTTCTCGGCACATATTTTTTGTAATGATCTACATGATCCTTTCTGAAATACTTCTTACAGTTTGATTTTGCTGTTCATATAATAGAAGACATCAAAAAAGGAAACAAAAGTAAATAGCAGTAAAATTTACTAAAATGCTTTGCAAGTAGTAATTGCCTTGCTTTTCTGGAAATTCTAGAAAATGGCAAAATGTGATTGATTGCTTTTTTTTGATAGCTTCTTCAAATACTATTGAACAAACAATATTTTTCAAATTTTTTCGAGGGAAAAATTTTTTTCTTCCAACTGATTTCTTGATAGTGCAACGATTATTTGTCACGCAGTTATTTTTTTTCGAATATTCAACTGCAAATTTATGGAATAATTGAAGTGCCGATTTTAAAACGTAATTTTCTTCAGGATTCTTTCCTTTTTCTCTGCAAGAATTTTTTAATTTGCTATTTCGACTTTTATTACTTCAGATCTCAATTATTTTTTCGCCTATATCCCAGATAATCACAATAAACACTTTTGTTTACCTTGAGTCAACTTCTGTTTCATTTAATTTACTTCCATTGCTGAATCTGGCGAATAAACTAATTTTTGTTTGAATTAACTTTCTATAGGGAAATAAAATTTTTGCAGATATCAGCTTTAATATTTTGAAGTCTGTGCTTCTTTTAAATGTTCAGAAATATCAGATGACCGTTCGAAATTAAGAAATGAATGCTCTTTTATGTCAATGATTGCATGCAAACATGGTGCTCACTTTTTTGATTAGCCTATGTTGTACTTTTCTTATGACGTTACAAATTTTCAAGTTTAATAAAAAGAAATCTCGAAATCGAATTTATCCAGGCTGTCTGTTTTTTGGAATTTTTTTCTTTTCATTCGTCATATAGATTAAAATTGTAGTGAAAAAACAAAAATCGATTCCTAATCTTAGTACTAGTAGCTGAAGTAATCAGATTGGTCGTATTACTTTGCGATCGTTGTTTACTTTTGCCTGTTGAGTGTCTTATTCAGTCACTAGTCCATCGTCTATTCCTCAGTCATTATTATTATTCTGCTTCGTTAGGTGATTGCAGAGAGATCTTCAAAAGTTGGTCGTAATTATAGTTACATTACAACAATCAAAGATTATGCAAATGATGGTGTCATATGCGATTAGTTTTATTTAATTAAGTTGCACGCTATTATCACAAAAAAGATGACGAAGTATTTTGTTCTTCGAGGAGATTCATATATTTCCAATTTTTGATGTATTTTGAATTTGAGGTAACATGTTATCCGGTTGAAACCAGAAAAGTTTATATCTTCTGCTAGCGAAATATTATGGAAATAGCATATTCAGTTGAGTAAGTGTCCGTCTATGCAACTGAACATTGTTACTTCCAATATAAGGAATAACCTTCTTAATGACTGTTGCACTATTTCAAGTTACTTTCTCATATATTATAAATATCATAAATAATTTGTTACGGTAAGTGCGTTTTTCATCTGCACGAATGTATCTGTCGCTACATACATTTTTTTATTGCTGTGATAGACAGCAGGTGCTAGATAAATTTTACCACCTTAATTGATTAGATTTAGCCTCTTGAATACAACACGAATTGCAGAATAAATACTCTGAAAACTTTTTAATCAAATTTCAGACATCTCATCTTAAGATTCTTTTAGTACTTGCAATCTTTATGAGTCGTCCTTCCATAGAATAATTATTCCAAAAATCAGAGGGAATTGAAAGAATCGGTAGTTCAATAAATTTTTCTGTTTCATGATTTATTAAGAAAGGAAGGGAAACGATGCTGTTATTAGGAGAATTAATATGAAATTCAAGGAAAAAAAAGATGAAAATAGAGATCATTTTCTTTAAAAGACTCATTCACCTTTCATTTTATAAAAGTATAAAAATAAACGCAGTTATCGGAACAGAATCATATATATATAACTGCTTTTAATTCTGGAAAAATATTTCGTTATCAGGAATTCAAATTCAAAATGGGATTTCAATTATCACTTCAATTTCATATTGTTTGGTTTAGTTGATGAAATGAGAAAAATTTTTATGATTCTTTGCTTTGAATAGTGACATTCATTGAATGATAATAATATTGTTATTTCTTTGGCCTATTTTATAAATGTGATCTCATGTAAATTTGATCACATTCGAGACTTAAGCTTAGCTGTTCCAATCTTAATTACCTGCAGTCGATGAATTATCGATTGAATTTCCGAATAAAAAAACGGTAAAAATCGCCAGTATCTGGCGAAAAATACGGGGTGAATACATTAATGAATCATATAGCTTATGTGTTTCAATTGCAGTGGAAAGAAGTCGTGGTGGTGACATTCATTATTCTAGCAAGTGGCCGGAATACGAGGACTGGCAATTTCCAGTTACATTATCGTCATCACAAAGTGACCAATATCAGTCATACTCAATTGCTGCTTGGCACGCCCATGAGCGTGGTTCAATTCCAGAATCCTCAAATCTCGATTCAGCATCCATTATTGAGTGGAAACTAACAGAACGAAGGCCTATTATTGGCGCAAATTGTCCAAAACATAGGTTAGCCACTTATCATGAATTTCACTTATTTCGTTTAAATTGTTCAGAATTTTTATTTTTTGATTTCTAAATTTAAGAAATTGAATGTCCAATATTCAGCAGCTGCATACATTATGCAAATTATGAATTTGTTTGTAATCTGGCATAGATATAGTCATACTTTTGGAAATGAATGTTTCTCGCATATACAAAAAAAAAAAAACGAATATTTTGCATTTAACATGCGAGTTAAACAATATGCTTTTTGGAAAGATGTTTTTTTTCAAATGAATACTGCGAAATTTGTTCGTATCAAGACTGAGCACGGAAAATAATTATGTTATGGATTTCCGAAAAAATTTTGAAGTTATCAGAAGTCAAATCACTCTAAATAATCTATTGATTACTTAAACTGTTTTGAATTTATTGTTTGCATGCTTCTCCAACTCAATTTATTGTATTGGTAATTTGCGATTTTAATCATTCCGAACCATTCAATTCATTCAATTAAAGGAATGAAAAAGTGGAATTTTTTTAGAAATTATTATACAGTCATGTCATCACAGCAGGCCCTAACATCACAATTGATTGTTAGCAAAACTGCATCAACAAACGGTGTGATACCAAGAGCTAGTGGTGCATCTTATACGGCACCATCAACGAAGCTAACGAATACTCCGCTAAATACACCGGTACAGTTAGGTGTGGTATCATCGTATCAAGAAGAAGAAGGAATTGATTGCTCACCTTGTTGTAGTAATCATGTCCTAAGGTTTATTTTTTTTTTATTCTCTCAGATCTGTTATTTTGGAAGTTCGATAACATCGATATATATTTTTTTTTTTTCATATTGCTAGTATCATTCTGATAAGAATTCATTTTCAGTATTTGTTGTGATATCATTTCAGGCGGACATTCCGAAATATTGTTTATGGACAAATTCTGTCGCTATGCTTATGTGGTACAGGCGTTGGTAGTCAGTTACTTAGTAACAGAGGGGTGAATACTCCGACAGGTATCAGTTAATATTTCAAATCAAGATAAATTTTGAACAAATAACCACTCAAAGGTTTCGATTGGATATAATTTTTGAAAACCAGAAACAATTAATTTTGAATTTATCTGTCATGAAAGCAGTTAGATTATTAAGTAAAGAGATTCTCAAAAATTAAATTGTTGGTAATATTTCAATCATTATTACAATCGTTATTATGTTGAGTTCAACAGAATATATATTAGGACTAGACCTTGCGTAATTAAAAACAAATATTTATCTAAATCTATGGAAGAAATGAAAGGTAAATAAATAAATTGTTCTACATGCAAATTTTATTTGTAAATACTCCCACACGGTATGAAAATTGAATTTCAGCTCAGAGTTTTCTTAATTATTTCTTGTTATCGTTCATTTATGGAACAATGTTGGTGTTCCGAAAAGGAGAGAATGCATTTTTACCAGTACTCAGGCAACGTGGATGGCGCTATTTGTTGTTGGCTGTTATAGATGTTGAAGCTAATTATATTATTGTTTATGCTTATCAGTTTACTAATTTGACTAGTATACAGGTAGTTTTTATTACGTTCATCTTTTCAAATACATGTCCTACAAAAATAAAGAATGCTGATCCATTTCGATCATTTCTCATAATAGTTACCAATTAAATTTCAGTTTGAAATTTTTTGTTATTATTTTTTATGTAGAGATATTAGTACTCAAATAGAGTGAAAATGAATTTTTTTATAATTTTAAACTGATAATGCTATTATTATATCAATTGTCGATATTGCAGTTGTTGGATTGCTCAACGATACCTATTGTATTATTATTATCATGGTTATTTCTTTCCACACGTTACCTCTTGACACATATAATCGGTGTTGGAATATGTCTTCTTGGGATTGCCGTCCTTATTTGGGCTGATGCTTTAGAAGGAAAAGGCGCTCTGGAGGTGAGTTATACTTCAAAAATCTTTCAAGTTTAAAAATCAGACTAACAAAAATCGAAATAAATTTAATTAGTTTGCTCATTTCTTCTTCTTTGTAACTACTTTCTCTTCTTATTCCTTATGCATTACAATCTGCCATAAGTATAATTACAGATGAAAACTAGAGAGTATTTGAAAATACGAAAAAATAGCGCTTTCTTTGAATATGCCAAAGCCAATTTTTTTTTCAGAAGTTTGAATTTTTTCAAAAAAAGGAATTTCTGAATTTAGATTTTTTGATATTTATTCCATCCTTACAAACTACTTTAATTTGTCGGCTTATTAGCTTCCCCTGAACAAATCATTATTTTTCAGTTTTCATTGCATACTTTGACAATGTTGAATGGTATAAAAATCAAAGATAAACATATAGATGTAAGGAAAAAAATTAATGACAATAGTGAGCAATAAAATTGGTGATAGAATTGAGTATAAGTGGTGCTACAGTAATGAATTGAATGTTATTTACTTATCCTGCAAGTTAGATTTATGATAATTCTCATTTGATCAATAAGTTTTGTAATTTTGCAGATAATCGAATATTAGGTGATATATTATGTTTGACTGGATCAATTTTATATGCAGTAGGTAATGTTGGCGAGGAATTTTTAGTAAAACAAAATAGTCGACTCGAATATCTTGGCATGGTTGGCTTGTTCGGTTCTATTATCTCGGGAATACAACTGTAAGTTTTTTATCGAATAATATTGACATAATGAAAAAATGAAAGATTGATTTTTTATATTTAATAAGATATTATTCAGTGCTGCTTTGGAGCATTGCGAATTAGCATCGATTAACTGGTCAGGTACAATTATAGTATTCTACCTTTTATTTGCTGCCTCCATGTTTCTGTTCTATTCAGTGGTCAGCGTGGTTGTACAAAAATCGTCCGCTCTCATGTTCAACTTATCAGTACTTACTGCCGACTTCTACTCTCTTGTTTTTGGCTTATTTTTGTTCAAGTTTGAAGTAAGTTATTTTCTTGAAAAGCTATCGCTAATACTATAGAATAATTAGCTCACTGAAAAGCTTTAAGTCTTTTTAAAAATCAATTTTTGGATTCAGTTTTTAAAAGTTCACTAAAACTTCAGTTTCATACGTTATATTTCGTGTCGTTTGCCCTAGTTATCTTTGGTTCCTTTATATATTCGATCCGAGAAACGGAAAAGAGAGATCTGGATGAGCCACGTAATTTAGTCTGCTTGTTATGTCATTGTTGTACAAAGAGTGATGACCAGTCGTTAAGCATTCCTCAACAGTATTTTGTAAGTCCATTTCAGTAAATGCTTTTTGCGGTATGAGAAGATTTTCTTTTGGATAAATGAATTTCTTTACTTGAATTTATCGATTTTTTGACTCGAATGCAAAGGCAAAATAGGTCTATAGATTTCATTTTAAAAATAAATTTCAGACTCAGACACCGTCGGTACAAACTGGAAGCGGAATCGAGACTATGATATACAGTGGACTAACAACCTACCCGAAAACTACAAATACCAAACATTGTTTAATACATGGTCGACAAGTGTTCTTCTCACAAGAGCAACAACCAACTAATAGTATGGAAAAATATGTATAGTCTGTAGATTATGAGATTGAAAAATAGAATTTAGAAATAATAATAAGAATGAATCTTTAGTTATGAATGGATATTTCTTTGTCATATTTTTGAAATTGTCATTTTTAAAATCACTATTGCTTAAATAATACACTCGTTGTACCATTAATTGGCATAAAATAAGGAAAACAAAAATTTTTGAAATGCATAAAAGTCAATTTCAAAGGAATACTTTTTCTTTATCAGCGTCAGTGTGGCAATAATTCAAATATCTCCGAATGTCATCTAAAATGGCTCTAAAATGATAAACTTTAAACATAAATACATCATATGTAGAACTAATTAGAAGCAGAGGAGTAGAAAAAGATTATGAACAACGTCTCTCAGATACTTACAGTTATCATTCTGAATTTAACCGTCATACAAATATTGGTTTTTTTTTTTAAAAACGAATGAGATTCATTAATCGTTCTTACTTTGCCAAAATTTGATGGGTATCGAATTGCTATAGCAATTTTTATAAAAAATTATTATTCATTGTAGTATTTCAATAAAATTATGTATAGGAGATAAACTGGTAAAAATCAGAATTTTCAAAATCTCGAATAATATTTTTATTTTTTTAATGTTTAGTCGTCTTTAACTCATTTTAAATTTAAGCTTAATTTTCATTCTCAAAATATTGAAACCTTTACTTTCTTATCCTTCACTAAAACTATCAAAAAAAGTTTATTCCCTATATGGTTTCAGGTCTTGACAGCATCTTAAATGCCTTCTGATGAGAACTCTCAATATCAATTTTTTGTTTCGTCTTACTGATAAAACTATTTGTAGAAATCAAATTACGCAATTGGTTAATATGTGATATGTTTTCTGTTGAACTTCTCAGTCAACTTTAATGGTTATCTGAACTTACGACACCTATATTTTCCTAGTACAATTTTATTAAATAGATTTATACACAATAAGATTCAGAGCAAGATATATATATATATACATAGCGAAATTCGCATGTGACCACTGAATTTTCTCTTATAAGTATTGAAAATGTCGAAATTAGCGTTGGGCGGATAAATCTTGTAGACTATGGCAATAATTGTTGAAAAAATATTTTTCTGTTGGTTTCTGAAACAATATTCATTATTAAATCAGACTACAGTAGTTGTCTATGTTACAATATAGAACAAAAAAGAAAGGAGGATATAAAATTGGCAGTATAATACTCACCTTCGTTGCAGGTTAAACAGTCAACTTAGAACTGGCACGGACTCGGGGAATCCGTCACTAAAAAGTAGAACAGCTTCAAATAAAATAAAGCTGAAGCTGAAATATGTGAAAACTTCGTACAGAAGAACTATACTTAGGCTTAGGCTTAGGCTTAGACTTAGACCTCCAATATAAAGCCAAGTCTGTTTAGAATTTAAAATATTTCGATATTGAATAATTTGCATGATTCACTGTCCGCTCATTTCACAAGTATATATTAGGCATGGTGAGGCGCTATTCAATATCTCATTCGTGCGGCGATACTTCAGTTATCATAAATGGAGAATATCCTACAATATATGAACAGAAGTTTTTATTATAGAGGATTCCGAGCTTACCAAATATATGCTTGAATATGATTGAAATTAATCTCTGGAATAAATAATAGAAATTATAATATAAAGTCAAGTCTGTTTAGAATTTAAAATATTTCGAATTTGTTGAACTAGATATAATATCGATAATTCATTCTGTCATAATTCATATATGATTTGTCATATCGCACCAAGTCTTTGTTTTAATGTATTTGTAAAATCATCACTCAGTTCTTGGCGCATATTTTATTGAAGTATTTTACATATCAGTGCACACATTATTTACTCCTTAATCTTGATTTTCAGTATCAGTAAGGGATTTCAAGTAATGGCGTGAAATATCCTCCTGTTTTATTTTAATATTTGCTCAGACAACAATTATTACATTGAACTGCAATTTATTAGTTTAATTCTGCTATATTTGCTCTTCGTACTTCCACAACATCTTGATATCCTGGTTCTCGTATGATTGTTTTAAACAAG
Source organism: Dirofilaria repens (assembly GCA_008729115.1). Classification (NCBI taxonomy): domain Eukaryota; kingdom Metazoa; phylum Nematoda; class Chromadorea; order Rhabditida; family Onchocercidae; genus Dirofilaria; species Dirofilaria repens. Next base: position 1,446,069 of record SNRZ01000009.1, read on the forward strand.
TGGAATCATTTATTTACATCATTATTTATCCAATAATTTTTTACTTGAAAATCTCAATTTATATTTTAACTTCCATTATTCAAATAATAATAGAAGTTAAAAATCATTAACTCTCTTCCCACTTACGCTATTCATTTATTTGTTGCAATTGTCTACTCATTTTTGATGGACAAAAATTAAGTCATGTTTTTTTCAGCATAAATTAATCTAGTTTTGTATTTTTTCCTCTTATATGGGAATAGATAGAAAATAAAACACCTTATACGCCAAAATGCATTATGGGACAAAATCTGCTCAGTCGAATATAAATAATGAAATATGGAAGCATCAAAATTAAATTATAACAATGCGATAATTATGATCGATGATTTTTTTTGTTTATTTGACCTCAATCATGCGCTGCTTAGTGGTAACTAACATCACTCTTTCAATCTCTTTTCTTCTGTGGAATCAGGAAGAATTTCAAATATTAATTATTAATGATTATGTACACACATTAAAACTTTAATCTATTTTTTAGCCAAATTATATATTGCAATGCATAATTTCTTACCCATTTTCACTTCCTTAATAAATAAATATATTTCAATTAACAAATCGTAGTTTGTGATGACAATTTAGAATAACAATTATACTTTCAGATTACTTTTTTTGAGCATTTCACGTGCTTCACGTTTAATACGTGTTGCTACAGCGGCAACTAACGCTGCGCCACGCCCACTTCCATCTTCTGACAGCATTAGCTGATATTCTAAATTTTTTGGTAATAATTGATCAATTTTTTGATCCATTATTCTGGCAAAATGTGGATGAAAGCGAAATAAGGATCCATCGATACCAACTGTAACATATGGTTTCTGCAAACGATTCAACAAACAAGTAATTCCAGCTGCTGTAAGATGTGCTGCCCTGAAATCTAATCGAGGTTGTCAAAAACCAAATGGACCACAGAATTTTATTAAATCTTATCCATTGACAAATATTGTGAATTGAATTCTGAGTTATAATTAAATTCAAACCTTGCACTAATAACCGAACAAATATAAGCTACGATTTCGCAATCCTGAATTGTAACGTGTTCCACACCAATATCTTCCAGAATTTGCATTGTTTTCTGATAAAGTGAATTACTACCTTTTTCAGCTTCGATCTCAGATACATATTTAGTTGGGAAACAATGTGGTTGAGATATGGAATCATAATCTCCTTCGAATATCAGTTTTTCTTTAGCCAAATGAGCTAATACATAGCGCACGAGTTCTCCCATATACATTCCAGAAATCATTTTTTCGAATAAATGAAGTCCTGGATTAATGGTCTGCTCATCTACCTGCGAATCATAAATTGTTCGAATAGAATCTAAACATCCATCATCCCCAAATGCACCCCATTCCATATTGATGATCATCTCTTTCGGATATTTATCGTCATAAAATTTGAATTTCTTAAATTTGGGACAATTCGATAACTTCTCCATGTAACAGGCATTAGTGCCAGTTCCAAGAATCACTCCAATTTGACATGTATTTTCTTTGAATGCGCATGCCATCAAGGTACCCACTGTATCATTCAACAATGCTGCGATATCTACATCTATATCCTTACGTCGATTACATGCATCACGTAAGAAACCAACAACATCTTTACCTTCTACACCACTTGCACTAAATCCCTTGCTCCAGTGTATCAATATTCCAGATGTCAAATCTTCTTGTGACACAGGAAATGAAAATGTAAAACCAAGTGGCAACTTATTAGTACCTTTCAGATCATTTTCTTCCATGAAATTAGCCAAACATGCAGCGATGTGATCAAAAAGCATAATTCCAGTACCTTTCATCATAGCATCTGGCACACCATAAATCTTTCCCGAAATTTCAGCTTCGGTACCACTTAAGCGTATAAGCAAGACGCGGAAATTGGTACCACCTAAATCCAAAGCTAAGTAATCTCCTTTCTCGGTACCATTCGGAATAGCTCTCACAAATGAGGGTAACATTTTTAGGCATGATTTCACACCAGGTTGATCACTTAATCCTTTTTCCATTTTATTATGCATTTCTTGCATTACACGTTTTAATTGATCATTGGATAATATCAGCGGTTTACAAAATTCTTGAATTTTTTCAAATTGACTACTATTTCCTTGGCTATGTGCTGATATTTCATGTTTCATATTCCCGTTTTGCCTGAAAATCGAGTTTAAACAACACTTATTTTTCAAAGAAAATTAGTACTTTTTAAAGCAAACATACTTTATTGAATAAAAAAATTCTGTCAGCTGACCAGCTATTCTCGTTTATAGCAGGATAAGAGAAATGAACAGAGTTTCTAATCTCTTTTGCTTTTTCTTAAAAACCAGAAATTTGCATATTAAACATGGATTCAAAAATAAATGATATTTTAGAGCATGCATGATTATTTAACTTTTCAAACTATTTAGATTTGTTCGATTTTTTTCAATTATTTAAAAAATGAATGATGCAATTTACTTTATCGCAAAATTCGGTGCAGCAATAAGTTTTTTTAACTTATTGAAATGTTCACAAGCAAGTGTATTAAGCAGTTGCAAATTGCATCGAAATAACTGAAATTTTACCTTAAAAAAGGATAACGAATAACGTTCACGACCTGCCATTAAAAATTCCTGCATTTTTATATTAAAAATATAACAATTATTTTAAATTATAGGCGGAACATAGTATTCAAAAGTGAAAAAATTTTTAAAGGAAAGCAATTAGAAGATATATACTTCGAGAAAACCTCGATATTTAACTTAGAGAAAAAAATCTAAAAGAATTTTATATTTTTCACTTTATAATCTGCAGTCCAAAAAACAATAATTTAATATATAATTGAATAAAAAAGTGGAAATAATTATTGTCTAATTGTGCAAGTATTATGCAAACATTATGCAAGTAATAGAAGAACTATAGAAATTGCAATCATAAAAAACATGCAATAGGTATGAATTAGAAAGAAATGCATTATTGCAAGTTATTAAAAAGCATGCAATAGTATAATCAAGCATATACATATGTATACGAATTAAACTTTGATAAAAAATATTCGTAAATACAAAAAAAATTGAGCTGAAGAAAGAGATAGAAGATTAAATGTTTTAGAGAAGGGAAAGAAAAGTGAAGCAAAATTAAAAATTCATCTATTATCTGAAGCATAATAGTTACAATATTCCATCTTCTCTCTCTTTACTTCTTAACTTCTAAAATCCTTTGAATTCTCATACACTTTACCTTATTCAGATTTATAAACTGCATAATGTCATCTAAATTCCTAGTACTACTGATCGTCTGATCTGTTTAAGAGAAATACAAGCTTTTTCAGAGGAAGCATAAAATAATTGATGTCAATTCATGTCTCATTTGGGAATGTAGCATTATTAAATTTGACAATAATATAATCATTATTCGAATTGCCAATTCCTTAAATGTAAGCAAACACACTCAAATCTTAATGTCGATTGCCAGATTTAATACCTAAACTTTTTAAAAAATATATTCAATTAAAAAACAATTTAATAACAATGACTTAATTTAAAAAACAAAACTTGATGGTAATAAATCCTAATAAAAAATCATACTATCTGCAAAATATATCATAAATTATTACTGGCACAATAAACTAAATAAAAAATAAAATATACACAAAATTAGTCGACATTAAAATAGCGATGATGGAAATCTTTAGTAACTGGAAATTAAAAAAAAAGCAATGATTGAAACAGTAAAAAAATTTAAACTACAAGTGAAATTCATCTAACAAAGTTGAATGATTAAAATCGATAAATGAATGAACAGTTGAACTCGAAAGGATTTATTTTATTTATCTAAATGAGCTATAATGCTATTACTCTCATTTTAGGTTGCATTAATTTCTCTTTAGAAAAGAAAAAAATTTTTTTATAATACCATAATATTTTCATTCGCCAATTAATATTAAGAATTGCAGGAGATGAAACGATAGTATCTGTTTTTTGAATAGAAGAAAGATGTTCGTCACCGTTAGCTTAATTCATTGATTTTTGTAGACCGTGTCTACATTGTATTACGATATTCCGATCCTTCCCAGGATGATCATTAATTTTCACTGTTAGTAATTAACAAAGTAGATGAAGTAGAATCAGCATAAACTTGTATGAATATGAAAGATGTCAATATCTGTGTTAAATTCTGATAATAAATATTTATTGCTGCATAAAAAAATTTGTAAAAAATGTTCTGAAGAAGATTCATCAGTGTGCAAAGACAAATGAAAGAATTGGAGATAATTTGTTAGAAGAGATTATCGTCGGTATTCAAAACACGCTCACATTGCTGTTTAACACTTATGGAATATAGTATCCATCAAGTATATCATTCTGTAGATTTGGATAAATTTGACGACTGCAATTAAGTTATTTAATTTAAAGCTAAATCTTATCTACAAAAATTTTTTTTAATTCCATTCTATCATTTCAAACCATATAACTTGCGGTAGTTATTTCGCATTTATCGTATTATTTCGTATTTGCTAATCTTCTGATAATAAGGACAGAAGTTCTGTTTGTGTTTTATAACATTATAAATTTTTATGGATTTTTTTATGGATGAAAAGCTTTCGTTAGGAATTAGAAGAAAAAGAAATGAATATTTCTCTGGGAAGTCAGATGTAATATTTTCTATAAAACATTCATCTTTAGGGTATTTTATAGTATTCAGCAGTAGCAAATTACAAAAATAAATTTTATCCAAATTTTCTTTTTTTTTTTTGAATGATAGAAGACCGATAAAATTCCTTATAAGTTTATTGGCTTGCTTCAGGATATTTTTACTGTGATTTTTTTTATGTACAAAACACTGGAATAAGTAAACATATCCTATGTTAAATTTCTTAAAACAAATTTCGCTTGCAAAATGAATTGAACTGTGATTCTTATTTCCTTCTATTGTTTTCTTATAAGTATTCAATCTTTATCTCATTATCTTACTCATACTTTTTTCTTTGATCCAATAATGACTTTACATAAAACTTAAATGTATCTCTTTTTATGCTCATAAAGTCTTCAAAACTCAAATTATAATATACGATAGGATAATTTATTTATCAAATTATTTAATTATTTTCAACTTTGTTCCTTTTGATCCATTTGCCTAATATCCGCAATACTGATAGCTATAACATATCGGACGATCAAATCAGCTATATGTCTGTAGTGTGAGTAATAGGTCATACAACCGTAACGTTGCTTTCGTACAATACTTGCTGTTTCCAGTAAGCCAACCTGAAATTTAAATATGACATCTGAGAAGGGAAAAATCTTTTTAATCTCTGAGAATTGGAAGTTTAAAAAAGATAGATTTGCTTGGAAATTTATAAGAGTCTTTCATTTTTTCTGCTTTGTTTCTTGCTTTTTCTCGCATATTAATGTCATTTATAACAAAACTCTCCTAACACATGTATATTTGATTATAACAGAGAAGTGAAAACGAATCAGTATGAACTATGATAATGCATGTCAACGTTACTATCAATCGGAACAAGAACCAGAATGAATTTATTTATGATATCCGCATCCAACTTGATGAATAGATATGTTTGTGATATGTAACTTTTATAATCTAACAAATATCAGCTTTGATGTTTAATTATTATTATACTTTCTTTTCAGCAGTTATTCGATCCAGAACAATATCAAGAACAGCATAGGTTCCAGAACGGTGAATGCCTGTAGGACATAGAACACAAATCGGCCCAATGTAGCCAGTTTTCTCTATTCGAGATTCCCATTGTTTAACATAAAAAATATTTCGAAATTTCAATTAATTTTCACAATTAAAATTGCATATAGCAAAAATGACTAGACTTAGAAATCGTTTTTTTATAATAAAAAATCTGGAAAACTGTTATTAGCATGAATGATTAAGTTAACATAAATAATAACTCAATTTGTTGTTTTTTCAACAATTTATTTTCTTTAAAGGAAATTATTTTATAACAATATTTGCAAATTTATTTGTATTTTAGCAATGTACCAAAATGTTCAGATTCAAAATAGTTATATTACTTTCACTGATCTTCAGTAGAAATGAATAAAGAAAACGAATTAATAATAATGATAATATTAGTGAAAATATACAAAAAATAATAATCATCAACCTCAGATCGAAATTCTAATAAATTGTCCGGAATAATTTTATCATACACCCATTTTCGATAGTGTAACATTCGTGCTGCTTTTGTATTCATATGTTTTTCGACAATTTTGCTAATCGAAAATTTATACCAATCATATAAGGGAGTCTAAGAATTTTATTTATTTTTTATTGAAAATTAGTAAATCAAAAAGAATTGAATTTTTTCTTCTGTTTCTAATTGGAAGAAATTGAAGTCACCGTGATTTTCTGTGAATGAAATATATTTCCACTTTTCAGTTTTATTTTTATCTTATAATAAATACTATAACTGATAAGCATAGAGATAATTATCAGATAAGTGCATCAATGTCAGAAAGTGCAGCAAAATAAAGATTGATTCTTTTTTCAGCACATAATTCTCACAATAATATTTTTAATCCTTAAATAAGGTTCATGCTTTTAATTTTTAAATGGACTCTTTTCTCATCCTTTGAATGATACGAATCATTGAATTTGAAACTTACAACACCACTGTTTGTATAATTTACTTTAATATCAGTTTCTGAATAACTGCGTGTATTTGCTTCTGATTCCGGCCAAAAACGCTTGACTAAACGATTGCCTTCTTGATTATAAATATCTGTTAGAGAATAATTAGATTAGTATCCGTCTGAATAATCATACCCAGAAATCGGATTCTGTTGTTTTATTAAATGGTGCTTGTGCAAGTATATAACCATCTGCAAATTTCAATTAATCAATTGTTCGCATAAAATTGAATATTTCACAACGGAATCCTTAAAATTTCTATTTAAATACAAAATAGTGAATAAAAACGAAAAACAGACAATAATATTTTAAAGTTTAATGACAAACAAATGACAATTAAATATACTGAAAACTAGACATGAATATATATTATTATATAAAATAATAATTACACCTGGTCGATCATATGAATCAACATATGATGCATGGTAGTAATCATCACCAACTTTGTTACCAAATAACTTAACACGTGTTCGATCATATAAAATTATATTTGGATAACGATTCTTTGACATGTTTGCCGATTCCAAAAATGCATCGAATTTTGGTGATTCATTAAGAATTATATTATGCCATTCAATAATTACCTAAAAGTAATTCCAAATTACCAATGCGTTGAAGTAGCTGACAATCATTAATATCACTGCTACTATCTATCATATAGTAACAAAAAATCAGATATGTAATAAATGTTACAAGTCAATCTCATATTTCAATTCATTTTAATAGAATGCGCAGTTTTCAAAACAAAAAATTATTGTTTCAATTTACTTCAGCAAAAAAACAAAAAAAAATAGCAGGAAATTATAGTATGAAAGCTAAAATTCTTACAATTTATGTTATTTTTTTTCTTATATCGAATCATAATAATTGTTAATGCATAAGCAACAATTAATATTTATCGTATGTTTATTGATTTGATTTATCGATTAATTGATTTAATAGACTCAGTAACATTTTTGAAATTAAAGTGAAATGGTAATGAAATTGCTCATTCATTACCTGTTCACCACCTTTTATAATTTGATCAACAACTTCTTGGGGTGTCATTGAATCATTCTTCTCATCCGCTTTATAATCAGTACCATCTAAAATGCTTTCATAATCTCGTTTATCATTCATTTTCCAATCGCGAAGTGCTGACAACCGACCCACGATGGTTATCTGTATTTTAATGAAATATAATGAAATTTAAAAAATTTTAAAGTTTTTGGAAGTTTTTTACATAAATAATTTAAAATGATTAGCCGTAAGTTATCAATTGGCCATAAGTTCATTCAAAAACATAATTAAATATTAAATAATGTAGTAATAAAATAGAATGAAGGATGTCAAAAATATTATTATAAATCCTTCAATAAAAATCCCTTCCTCATACTCTTCTTTTTTTTCCTATTATATTTTCGTTAAAATATAATAGAACTTTTTTATTTAACAAAATTTCGCAAGAAAAATGACGTATACAATGGATCAGCCAATGATTATATGATAATTTTCTAGTGGGAGAGAAATCGATAATTTGTTCGAACAAATGTTTAATTTTTTAACAAATTCCCGTCCTCATTATTTCTGTATTCATTAGATCATCTTTTAATCTAACTTAATTTATAATTTTGATTTTTCCTCGCTTTCATCCCATGTACCTTTCAATTTTCTTTTCAAACTTTCTATTTGATTTTCTAAAATTTCTTATCGAACATCTCTATCTTCTCTCGTTTCTAATTCCGAGATTATAAAATATTTACAACGACTTATTTCATCATAACTCTCCAATTATCTTTTAATATGTATTTCGACCTCAACTTTAGACAACAGAATATTCGATATCTGGCATTACTTGATTTAAATATAATCAGTACAATTGATATTTCATATCAGTAAACTAAATATCTTTCATGCATCAGTCTGACTACTGATAGCTTCTTCATTCAATTCTCTTTGTCGGAATAGACACAATAACGGATTTGTTTGAATGGTTGTATCCACATCTGTTAAGCTATGATGAATTAATTTCGAATTAAATAACACCGTGTTTCCTTTGATCTTTTTAAGCATTGCTTGCAAATCCATCTGCAAGATCTGAAATTTAAAAACAACTAATCATTGATGGAAATTAAATACATGAGATATAAGTAACCCAACTTAATATAACTCTTTCAGTCCTTTTTTAATATCACTTTATTATCACCCAAAAAAATATTTTTTCAATTATTTCCCATTTCTATTACGCTATTTATGAATAATATGGCATGCACATCCAAAGCTTATTTTTGTCAGAAGGAAATATTTTCGATTGTTAGAATTTCCATACAATTCATTTCATCTTAATCCTTTCTATCCTGGATATTTTGAAGACAAATCTTTAAATTGAAAGCACAAATATCAAAAAAAAATTTCATCATTTCCATAAATTACCAGTTTAATTTTTGAAGAATCTTATAGCGCTACGAAGAAATTGCATAAATTTCCAAATTCTGATTCCCAATACTTTTCTTTTTTGATTTTGTTATACAAATGAAAGGTGATGATCATTTGTTCACAAGACTCATCGATCGGATTATTAAATAATGCTCTCTTTTCGCCGTCTAAATTCTCTATCAAATAAGAATAGAGATTGAAATGTTTTAGCAATTCAAAATTTTATAACCTTAGTATTTTGGACGATAATTTGAAGTCCAAACATTATTTGCAAATTATGAAAAATCACTGCAAGCAACATCACGATAATGCTTAATTCGAGAAAGATAATTAAGCCACATCTAAAAAGTCTCTTTTTTGGAATATCATTCATTGAATAACGAATATTTCATGTCGATATATTTTTAGATAAAGCAGAAGTATTATGTTTTAATGGATGAGTTATACATATGACATGAATATATAAATGTATCGCCCAATAAATAATGAAAGGAAAAAAAGTAGCATTGGATGAACAAAGCAATAAAACAATGAATTATTTGGCAAATAAGAAAGTAATCGAATAGATAAGTAATTTAATAAGTAAAAAAGGAAGTAAATAAACATTCAAAGTATTAAAACACACAAAATTGCATCAGTGTTATGTATGATGGAAGTACACAACCATTTGATTATTTTATCACATTCTTTGTGAATATTATTCAACGAATGGTAGATGTTCTTCATCGCTGCTATTATTTTATGTTCATTGAAATCATTATTTCCTGAAGAATTGCTTTATCAAACTTAAATAACAGCAAAATATTAAATAAAAAATGTAAAATATGTGAGGTGATTGTTCATTAGTTTCAATTATATTTTTTCATTTTTCCTACTTTTTTCCTTTCCTTTGTTCAGCTATAAAAGAATTTGAATTTCTTTTCATTTATGTACTTTACTTTTATTATCATTTGAAGTGAAAAATTTTTAACAGCTAATATAAAATGATATCGATCTCTAAACTTTTTCCCTTGTTATTATTTGATAGTAGATTTATGGTTGAAATTAGTTTCAACTTATAATAAATCAATGTTAACAAACTGTAGAAAATTTGATGACTTGGAAAAGAATTGTAACTGCACTGTGAATTATAATTATGATTTGCAGGAATTTTATATTCGCCTTCGTATAGCTTTGTTTGCTTGATCTGAAAAATAAATTTTCTTCTCGAGATTACAATACTATAAGATTGCGTGTGATGAAAATGAGAGAAGGGAACAGAATAGGAAGATCGAAGATAATTATTAAGTAAATCCTTGGATTTAAAAAAAATCAGATTAATCACAATTATTTATAATTTGAAAATTCAAGTGACCAAAATTCATTTAAATTCGTTCAAAATTTTTAGGCAGTTTCTGACAAAGAAAACAATAACCTGTTTCGCTTGTTCACAAATACCAATTTAAAAATGAAAATCAGAATGATAATAAGTTTCAAGTCTGAAAAAACCTAAGAGCATAGTTTAAAATCATTAATTTTAGTAGCAATTTATGAATTAAAACGATTCTCAGCGAAGTACGATTGAAAATCCAGGACTTGGATCTTTTATAAAATGTATATCAAAAATTGTTATCATTAAATATTAAATGCAGTAAATACCAATCATTTTGTGAAACAATTAGACAGCGTAACCGCAGTTCGAGAATAAATAAGTTAAAATTGAAAGGATTTAACATTAATTATTAAGTTATATCAAAGACAACGTTGCTAATTAAAGACAAAAGTTGAAATTCAAATTAAATTTGTATTTATCACCGCCTTTAAATCATAATGAACTGATTAAATTTTAAGTAATTTTACTGTGATGGTTGTCTTTTATAATTGATCAGAGTTTATTTCTTTTATTTGTGTTGTTTGCTGCTTCAAATTTTTTTAATTATTAGAATAATGGCCATCTTAAATGTTGCCAATCTTGGCTATGAATTTTACATAAAACTGCTGCTGTTGGCTCTTGTCAAAATGTCCCAATCCATATACAGCGAAACTAATACAGGTAAATAGAGTGAGATTAATTAAGAGATGATAAAGTGAAGTTCAAGGAAGAAGAAAAAATCATAAAAAAGATGATTTAGAAGATCAAAATACGACGCAAACAAAAATTGTATAATTCTTGGTACAATTCTATCCTTGGTTTATTCTTATTTTATTTCTCCGTTACCAAAAAAATAAAAAAAATGCATGATTGGATTTCGATTAATGTATAAATTTATAACTAAGTGATCAAAATCAATATAATGGTTTTGATATGCTCGTTGATTTTCTTACAAGTAAAATTACTCTCGAAACTCGATTCATTAAATTAAATATTTCAGCAATAAAAACAGGAATAGCAGATAAAAAATATTTTATGGCTTGAACTAGATAAAATATCATGATAAAAAAATGAGCAAGATAGAAACGTTGGTAATGAAGATAACGATAAGAATGGTAACGATGTAGTGTTAATGTTGATGATGATAATCCAAAATTGAACGCTGGGAAAAGGTATTTTTCTTCGATTCTATTGTTGTCTGAGAATCGGATTTAATCTGGATTTAATGGAATAAATAATTTGTCTGATTAATATTGGCGATTTATTCCACGGCTATTTGAAAAAGAAATTGCAAAAATTATAACTCATTAAGAGTATTTCTTCATCGTTCTAATCTTTATTGTTGTCCGGTAGTCTTTGATTCTTCGGACTTAGGAACGCATTTCCGAATCCTAATTCAACATTATCAACAAGCAAATCCCGCACTAAAATATTCTACATTGAATCCCCTAATAAGCTCTCTTTTATATTCAAGAAAATCAAAAACAGCACGCTGCAAATCAATACAAAACAAAAAAAAATAGAAAAAAAAACAAAATAAAACAAACAGAGCCCCTTATTAAACAACAAAAAACCAACAAATATACATAGCAATCTCATAAGAGTAACTCTGAGCACATGCTCAAATACTGCGGTTGTATTAGCATCTATTTGCTTTGATCAATCACCTATCCTGATCTTTTGTCAATTAACGTAGGCCCCCTTTCTTCACCAGTCGATCCAGATAGTGACCTATAAAACAAAGTTGAATCGCTTAGATTTTGATTCATCAATTTTATTCAATTACAAACGCTACTAGAAATATCTTTCATAGTGTTTTTTTACTTGTAATGTTACATCGATAGAATTTTGAATGCGATGGATGATCTTCGGTATGAACTTTTGATGTTCGTATTCGAACATGGACGATGTCAGCGAACGCATCTATATCTCTCCATTTTTCGAGATCTTTGATACGAACTCGAAAATTCATCCGAAAAATTCCGAACTTTCCCATTCGATATAGCAAAACTTCATATTAAAGTTGAAAATACAATAAAATAGAGCCAAACGCCAAAAATTTGTATATTATTCTGCAGTTTCCTTTCGAATTTTTTTATATCTAGAAGTCTTGGCTCCCAAACATTCGTTCTCACATAAAAATTCTTTTAGAAACTTTTATGTGAAATTTCTCTTAATTTGAACTTTTTGATAGAGTGTTCTTTTTCTTGTGGCTACTGACAATCTGAATTTTCATTTCTTTTTTGACAGCGAATTTTCATCTTTTTCTTTTATAAGAACGGTTAATTAAATTAAACTAATAACTTTAAGTTTATTAAATAAATTTCGAAATTTGTCAAATATCTTCTTTCAACGTGCACGATAGATAGCACATGCATAATTGATCTATAATCTAAATAGTTTCGGTGATGTAAAGAATGATCAACAAAAAATGGAGACTGAAAGTTTTTTCAAATTATTTAGAAATTTCTATGGAAATAATTTTTGAATGTACTACAATCATATCGAAAGATGTTTTTGAATGTTAAGGATTGAAAAATTCGCAGAGATAAAAGAATAAAAGATAAAAGATAATAAAAGAGTATGTTTGTGAAATTGATCAGAAGTTACAATTACTTGTCATAAATCAAACATTCAAGCATATTTGGGAAATTAAAAATAACCGTTCAAAACACACTTATAGAAATCGATTAAAAAATATTTTGGATTGCTATTAATTTGAATAATCATTGGAAATTTAATTGTATCAGCTAAAAATTTTTTTTCAGAAAAATTTATTTCTATCAGCTTCAATGCAAATTACTAAATTAAGCAATGAATGAATTGCAGATAGCAAAAATGATAACAGCTGCAATCGCAATTTTTCTCATAGCGGAGACATCATCGTATTATTACGGTTCGCTGTGATTTGTTGAAATGATATTCGCAAATATCTGCGACAGTAATTGAAGGATTTTTGGATTTCGTCAATGTTTCAAAATATAAACTGCTTGCATTCTTTTGAATTGAAGCTAAATATTCAAATAAAAACGGAAACATTGGAACGTAACAGTTGTTATATAATATTTAGGTTTTTCAAAATTATCGGCCGATGATCTATTCAATTAATTGTTCTGGAATAAGAAAAAATCATTGACTTGAAACCTCAGTGCAGTCAATACCAACGATTAAAACAGCACTGATATTTACGTGATTATTTAAAATAATTTCCAGGATCTGAAATGATATATGACAAGAAAAGGAAACTGTTCATATTCTAAAGATCATGAGTGTTTTTATTCATTCGCCTTTACCCGCATTTCCTGGTTGTAATAAGTTGAAGAAAAATAAGAATATGTCTGTTATCGAAATTTTGATAATGAAAATATGAAAATTATATATAGTATTTCTACTAAAAAAAAATTTTTGCCTTTTTATTTTCAAATTTTTTTTTCAATTTTTCCTATAAAATGAAAGTTACAGCAGGTAAGTCTCAGATATAACATTTTTTTTAAGAAATAAATCACTTCCAAAAATTTCTCCAATTTTAATTTAGTTATTTTGCAAATATATAGATAGATACTCTAAGATTCAATTATAGTTATGTAGATACTCTAAGATTCGATTATAGTTATGTTATAAATCATTTTAAATTAATCATTTCAATTATCACTCCTAATTTTCATTCATCATTTTCATTCTGGATGAAAAATTTCGTACCGAGAATTTTTGATTTCAATTTTAATGAAAAATTTTAGTAATTTTAAAAATTTGTTGAAAAAATTTGTCGACCGAAAGAAGCTTAAAATGCCGAATCATAAGATCTCAATTTTCAACTGTTTTATACATCCAATAATTTTATTATCGAAAAATCCGGATGTCATTTTCAGAAGTTTTACAGGGAAATCTTCTCATTTCAATAATGGAGTATTTTATCCACAACAATATCCTCTTCCGCATCCGCATTCGTTAATCATCTCATTAACATTACTTTTATATGAAGTGATAAAAAAAATTGCTTTATATCGCTTACCATATCCAGTTTCTTAAGATGCCTTCTTTATTATTCGTGCTTCACAGTATAGATCTTAATAAACAACGCTAGTTATCAATACCCCTGTCATCCACAATATCCGATGTTCTGGGATTGCTTGTTATGGAGGATAATAAGTTAAATATGAGAGATTCGAGAATGCAGCTAGTCACACCGTTACGTGATGTGATATATAGTGATAAGGGAGCACGGAGTGATGAGATAGACAAACCAGTGTTATGCGGAAATTGAGATGGCAGAGGTGAGAGATAGATAGCGATGTGATTAAAACCGGTGATTCCAAAGAATAGTTAGGTTTCTAACATAGATCTCTTAATTACCCATTTCTCTATGAATAGCAAGCTTTAGGAAATGACCAAACAATGCCTGTAGAATGTTTCCTCGCGAAAAAAAACTTCCATTGCATCGGAAATGCAGCAATGTATGGTTTGTCTCGATGTGTCACCAAATCTACATTGGAAGAAATTTTTTTGATCGATATACTATAGCGTTGACTCTCGTTTTTCTGTTTTCTGTTCTCATAAAAAAACTCTTTTATATCCATCTGCGTTGAGCTCTTGATTACTAATGTCTGATAAAAAGATCTGTGATTCAAATTAATATCTGGAAGGTTTAAGATGAGAGTTACTGGAAGGTAGTATTAATGAGAAACATAGCATAATTTTATTTCAGAATAAATAGATGCCTTTCTGTTGATATTTTATGCTAGTATTAGACGATGTTCCATGCATTCGTTACTCATCCTTGTAGAAGTCCTTCGAGTGTATGGAGATACCACAGATTTGAAGTCTTTGTATATTTCAATTTGTGACCACCTAGATGTATGAAATGGTAATAATTCAGATAAAAGTGTACAAATCTTTCGAAACATTAACAGAATGGTGATGCTAACTCATGTGACTCAAAAACTTTTTGTCTTGAAATAAACATTCATGTATTCCAGGATGGTATGCCCATGCCCATCGTCAGTTCTGATCGCAGCTCGTCGACAGTGTCAGCCGTTTTTAACAATCAGAACAGTTCGATACATAATAAAAAGCGGTGGAATAAACGTAGGTGATGCGATATTCGGTAATAATGATGTAGGTTCAGATGCAGATGATTGGGAAAAAAGTTGCGGCGAACACACTGTATTTCGACGACATATTCGATTGCTGACAGCAGTTCCCTTGACCTGCAAACTTACAACAAGATGGAATATTTGGCGTACTTCGTCCTCCAACAACCGATGTGATGAATGCGGCAAGCCACTCAAAAATATACCATCATCAACGCGTGAGTAATAATGATTATTAAAAAAAGATTGAATATTTTTGAATTTCATCCCATACTAACTTTGGATAATTCATGAAGTTTTCTATTCCTAGTACTGTGTATTTATTAATACTGTTGTATTAGAAATTATAGTTGTTGGTTTAATTATATAGTTTACTGCAAATAGTTTACTTTAGTATTATATTCATTTTTATTTTTTTATTAGCACTTAACGTAGTTTTTTATTTACATCCGTTGAATATTTTTTTTTTGGATTCTTTCAGCCAGTTCACGTTATCTGATTTGCGAAAACTGTCGACGGTTGTTTAGTTGTGGTCCGCTAGATGAGGATAATGAGAAGGGAAGTATTTTGAAAACGAATGAAGCAGATAGGAAGCCACCGTATCCAAAAGAGGTTACGTTTTTAATATTCGCAAATCAAAATTTAATGTAGTGATTTTAAAAAATTTAGATTCCTTTGAAGTTAGTCAATAAAAACATATTTTCAGATTTATAATTTCTTGAATAAGTATATCATTGGTCAAGAACAAGCCAAAAAAACACTCTCTGTTGGAGTTTACCAACACTATCTACGTCTTTATCATAATATAGAAAATAATATTGGTTCACCAGTTATTAACAACGTGGAAGGAAATCGGCCACGTACAACAGTATCTTCAGCTGGGGTGTTGTATCAGGAAGATTACAGTAGATCTGGTCGCTCTGACATTCGCTTTTTCTCAGAAACATCTGCACCTCAACAGAAACAACGAGTTGTTTCGCCAGTGTTTCGTCCCCTTCCTGAAAACGATGCTCCGATTCGACTGGAAAAATCGAATATTCTATTACTTGGTCCATCCGGTGTTGGTAAAACTTTCATCACTCAAACATTGGCCCGCATTTTGGATGTGCCTATTGCGTTATGTGATTGTACCTCAATGACCCAAGCTGGGTACAGTTTTCTTATCCTTTATCACATTTGAACTTTCAATATTAATCTAATATAAAAAGAAATTATTATCGTTCTTTGCTTAGATACGGGATAAACAAATTTATTTTATATAGATTTGTTCCTTTAAGCATAACTGTTGCAAATTATAACCTATTGGAATTTCCCGGAAACAGTAAAATTATATAAAATGTGGAAATTCCAACTTGCTAGAAACAATAAGAAATAAGGACTTAGAGGTAGGTTATCCACAAAGCAGGTGTGCTCAAAATGGGGGAATGCATTCATAATTTTCTCTAAGACCAAAATGAAATTGTTATGAGATTGGAGATGTTATATAGAATATCTGAAAAATTTTTTAATTCAAAATGATGGCTCAGCTATATGTCAAGGGTCTGAGATTATCGATTAGATCTGAATCATAAAGATGAAAATGTAAGCATGATTGTAGATACGTTTTTGTAGTTATGTTGGCGAAGATGTGGAAAGCGTCGTGCAAAAACTTGTACAGAATGCGGGTGGTAACATCGAACGCGCACAACAAGGAATTGTTTTCCTGGATGAGATAGACAAAATAGCTGCAGCGCATAATGTGCAATCTCATGCATTCAGAGATGTCAGTGGCGAAGGCGTGCAACATGCATTGCTCAAATTAGTAGAAGGTGAATTTATTTCTGATGTTTTATCAGTACGTGACTTCATTGTTTAAATTTAATTATTTGGACGAATTTTGCGACATTTTATTATTAGGCACCGCACTATGAAAAAAACATAACTGGTTGTCTGTTAGTCGTTTGTTTTTAAGAAAAATATTTGCTATATTGTACGTTTGTTTCCCTGTCCAGAGTTACAGGAACATTGGTGAACGTGAAGAGCAGTCGCAAGTCAATGAGCACACAACAGGATTTTGTTCAAGTTGACACAACAGATATTTTATTTGTGGCATCAGGCGCATTCACCGCTTTGGACCGTATAGTTGGCAAACGACTTGATAAGAAAACACTAGGCTTAGGTTACTTATATTCATTGATTCATCTGTTGTCCGTTAGCAGCAAATGTTGATGAAATGCATATTAGTTTTACTTTTTAGGTGCAAGGTCAGGAATGCAGCGAATAACTGATGATGATAAGTTGGAAACAGCAATTGCAAAAAAAAGAGACGATCTTTTGCGACAAGCAGATCAAGGAGATCTTATAAGTTTCGGCATTGTACCAGAACTTGTTGGACGTTTTCCGGTTATTGTGCCTTTTCACAGTTTGGATAAGGTGGTTCAACTTTGTTTGTTTTGGATTGTTTATACATTTTCTTTTTTCCTTTCAGAATGCAATTTTTCAATTCATATTTGTTATAAATCATTGTGATTTCTAATCAGGTAAAAGTGTCCACTGAATAAGTAGTATGCGATACATATGAAAATATAATTTTTATTTTTGTGGCATGAATTGCAGGGCATGCTAATTAGGGTATTAACTGAACCAAGGAATTCATTGCTAGCCCAAAAGAAACTTGAATTTGCCATGGATGGTGCAGATCTTTCGTTTTCCTCCGATGCGCTTGATGAAATTGCTGCGCTTGCACTAGAACGCAAGACCGGTGCACGTGCATTACGCTCTATTGTTGAAAAGGTTTCTTAGCTATTGTATTACAGCATCATAAATCATGCTCATGTAGAAATATAGAAATATTTTCTCATAATGACCAAATGTGCAGGTATTACTAGAAGCGAAGTTTATGGTACCAGGAAGTGATATCGGAAGCGTTCATATAAATAGAGAATGTGTGAAAGGTAAAGCGGATTATGTATATACGCGACGTGCACAGCAGGCTACGGGTTAACGATGATATATTCTTCTGAAGATCGAATTAATATATGCAGTTTGCAGATCTTTGATTTCATTTTATTAGATTCTGTACAAATGAAGGAATCAGTGCATAATGATAAAATTGAGATATACCTCAAGTCTTTCATATTACTAGGTCTTAATTAGCATTTATCGATGATATTCCTTGAAAAGCATTCTGTGGTATATAATCAATCTGTCTTTTATGCAGGATTTGATTTCCTGGTCATTTCTGTATTTTTATGTTCATATTTCCCCTTTTCAGTTCCGTTCTGGATTCTCTTTATTTTATTAAATCTTTATACCTTCTCTCGTTCTTATTTTAATAAAGTTGATGATTAGGAAATCTCATATCATTGTGTCGTGAAAAGACCATATTTTTTATGAAACATTTGTTTTAGATTTTTATTAATTTTATCAATTTCCAATGTACATGATATAAAGCATGTATTTTGAATAAAATACGTTATCGTATTGTTCTTAGCGCCATTGATATTCGCAGAGGATCGAGTGGAACAGTTGCAAAGGACAAAATGTACAAATGAAAATTTTATTATGCTAGAGTTGGATAAAAAAGTGAAAATTTGACAGTTTGAGGTTTCGAATCCATCAAAAAATATGCGACACAGAGATTACTGAAGAAATTATTCTAAATTAAAACGGAGTTAATGTGCTGTTTTCTTTGTTTAGCGGTTTTAAAGTATCCTATGAAGGGTGTAATTTCCCAGAAATGTTAAAGGATTAAAAAATGATTTGGTGTGCTAAAGCTGCTATGAACAACTTTTAGATGCTCGCTGAGATGTCGCTTTTTGAGATTGATAAAATCGGGTGTTCTCATATTTCTGATGCCAAAACAAATATATTTTGTTCTTCATTACTATGCAAAATTAATCTTTTTCACCATTATAATTTATTATGGAGAAATAAATAAATTGATAGATTAGCATGTTTTCGTTATCTTTTTTAGTATTCCATATAATTTTTCGATATCGTTATCCATAAATACTCTGTCGTTTGAACCAGTGATTTTTCTTAATTCATCTTCATTGATTGGATGCTGGAACTATATATTTGCTATTCACTACAAACTTCATTTTGCGTATTCAAATAAATGTTTAAAAATAGGCTTGATTTGACCAAAAGCATGAACAGACCAGAGACGAGAATCAGTTAATATTAATCTAATCACTATATACGACCTTAGAATTCAGAAAAACTCCCAAAAATATTAGAAATAAATAGCATTAATTAGATGCATGGAATCGTATAGTCACAATATTATACTATATATTCAGTCATTCTATTAGAAAGCATTACTTCAATTTGTCAGAACAATCTTCAATGAACTTTTTTTTCGTATAAATAGCGAATATAGTGAAGATCGAAAATAATTGATCTACCTGTTTGCCAACGGCAATAGCGAATATATTTGGAATTAAATCTCTTAACAGAGTTGCCGCTTCCGTAGTATCTTTTTGCCCGAAACCATCCGTAAATACAAATACAAAAGATGTTGCTATTCTTGGTCTTGCATCTTTAGCTGACGAATACTCTTTCACTGCCTACGAAAAATATGCCCATAAAAGTAACAAAAGTGAAGCAAGTTCGAAGGATAGCGACGCAAATCAGTATTTTGAAAAATGGTTAATAGCAAACCTGCAAGAGTGCGGCATGTATAGCAGTAGTACCGCTGCTGAAAGGAATCTCCAGGAGGGCTTGCAACACTTTTTGTGGTTCTTGCGGTTGCTTAAACGACCATACTGTTTTTACTTTCTCCTTAGCTGCGAATTTAATGAGCGCTACATGTGTCTTATTTGGACCTATTCGAAGTCGATTTATTATCTCCGCAGCGAGCTCCTTCTCACGACTAAATGTTTCCTCCACAGAGCCCGACGAATCAATAATCATAATGACATCAATTTCACAACCTATAATTAAGATCACACATAGAATCAGGTTATAATCTTAATGCTTTTTAATAAAGAAAACTAACCAGGTGAGGAAGTAATAATAGTATCTGGCGCAATAGTGGTATTTTTAGATTGATGATAGGAACTAGAACTCGGAGTCGTTTGAATAATGTCTAGTTCAGAGTTTAATGAATTTTTTGCTAATCTTTCCAGTTGTTTCTCTTTTGATTTTTTTCCATTTAACAGTGTTTGATTCTTTTTCATCGCTGTAGTTGTCGTCAGAACAGAATCATTTTTTGTAACTTTCTGTTGATGATAGAAACTGGAAGTTAGAGTCATTTGGGTAGCGTTTAGTTCAGAACTCGATGAATTTTTTGTTGATTCTTCCAACTGTTTCTTTTTCGAATTTTTCCTATCTAACAATCTTTGATTCTTTCTCTTCGTTGTACTTGTCACCAAATTGGAATCTTCCTTGGTAATCTTTTGTCTCACTTTCAGAGATTTCGTTGTTGGCCGTGATATACGAGCGTCTACCATTGTGGTCGTTTCTTTGATGATAATCTAAACTTGTAGAAAGGATCATTCATTCATTCATGCTTCAGAAAGAAACATTAAAGAAAGATTGGATCAAAGAAAAGTTTTTTATCAACTTCGAATGCAAATAGTTTCATGAATTTAGTACTTAACGCAAACTTTTTCATTCTCGAACTGTTTTAAATTGAAATCCAATTTACTGCGGCTTTCTTTTTCTCGTCCTTCACTCTGCTTGCTAAGTGCAGAACTGTTGCGATTAATGGTAGCAGCGATTTTTTCAGAAATTTGAACAGCACGCGGTGACATTTAAAATAATGCGATGAAAAGAGATAATTCCATAAAACTATGAAGAAATTAAAAGTAATAAAAAACCTCCCGTAATTAACAGCAGTCAGTCAACGGAAAAAAGGCTGTTTGATAAACAGTAAGTTAGAGATAGAGATAAGATGAAATTAAAAATGGAAAATTTAACTTCCCTGATAGTTTCATTGCTTTTTATTAGTAGGAGGAAACATAAATAGTTTCTATCAATTGCTATAGTTTATTTTGAGATCTTAAAATACTAAGATAAAAATTGATAACATAGAAATACTCGAATACACCGAGCCTTGTTAGCATCTGCAGCAGCATTGACTATGAGCCTAGCGAATTCAGCATTGCGATCGTAATTAAACACATTATCGGGTGAGCCTGTATACCTCGATAATGTCTCCACATCCACCCACTTCCCGCTATCTACTGCGTATCTGTTAAGTTCTGTTGCCTATAAAATGGGATTCCTTATTCGGATATTTTATTATTCTTACTTAAAAACATTTTTTATATTCAATCAAGAGAAACAAATAGTTCAACAACAGGAAATACTCACTCTTCATATGAAAGGGAAAAGGAGGAGGTTCCGGGGAGATTCGAACTCCCGTCGCAGGATTCAAAGTCCTGAGTGCTAACCACTACACCACGGAACCGCACCTTCTCTGCCTCACGCAGGCAGAGAATATATAGATCAAGAATTAGTTTATTGTACTCGAAAAAAAATTTAGTGAAATTTAACGAAAAAAAGTAGCAAAATTTAACTCTATAAGTGAACTTAACTTTATAAATATGTTTGAAAGGGAAAAGATAGTTGATTGCATAATAGTATAGGTGGAAAACGAAGCGATTTTTAGTTCATGTCAATAATTGCCCGTTTAATACAAAAGCAATAAAGTTCACGAGACATGACAGGCATGGTGACAGGACAAAATTGACAATGTATAAGTGACAGATGGGTCAGATCAGTGATAGGCCTAATTTTGATCTTCATATGATAAATAGTAGCGAAACCGCAGTATGCAAATGTTTGCTATCTATTTTATTAATAATTATTAGTGGTAAGCAGTATTAAATTCTGCTATTAAATTGCGCTCATTTCGAATTTTCTAGAAATAATGAACTGTAACAAATGTAATGACAATAAGTCGCGGAGAAATTTGAACTCCACCCATCACAGGATTCAGAGTCCTGAGTGCTAATCACTACACGACGGGATTTAATTCACTAATAGTAATTTCTATCTAAAATTTGATGCTACAATGTTTGGATGATAATAGTATTTGATGTTAGCAAATAATGATAAACAGACAATTAATTGGCTGTTTTTTGAAAGAAATTTCTGATACTGTAAGCTAAACTTACCTCACTTAAACGTTCAATAGCATCGTACGTTCATTGAGATTGTCATCAGATTGTCCATCGCCAATAATGACGAATATACTACGGGCATCTTTTCTGTGTCCTTTATGATATTCTCTAAACAGTAAGTAATCAATGTTGAAGAATGTCATGTTGAACAATGCTTACCAATTCCTTGCATATTCAGAACAGCCTATTAACAATGCATTTATGATTGTATAGAAAAAAAGTTAAAAAGAAATAAACAAACAAATAATAAGGCATTCACTGAATAGCAAAATTGACGGCCTTAGCATAGCAAGGTATACTCGCTTTAGGTTTGATTGATTCCACTTTGGCGAAAATGCTGTCTCTGTCCTGCAGATCACTCATGCTAATAATCATTTGCGGCTGGCTGTTAAAAGTTATCACGGAGATCTTCACTCGATCGCTATGTTTTGTTATTGGCAATGAACCTATACAATGATTACGCATATAAGTGAATTATATTATGAAGGAGAAGAACTGATTTGAAGATCAAGGAGAAGTGCATGAATATTTCTTTGTTGTTTACTGCACTCCAGAAAATGACTCTTCAAACAATATATCTATCATCCATCAGTTGCATAGAAGACTCACCGAGTACATCTAATAGAAGATAGCGATTAGAGGAAATGGACTGCTCACTCATATTGGCTGTTTTAATGGCATTATCAAACAAGATGATAATATCCAGATTGGGAGTAGTGCATAATTGATTGCTAGAATTGCTTGAATGTGTTTTCGTATTTTTCAAACGCACAGGATCTGGCATGCTACAATCCTCTCCATCGGTTAGCAATGAGACTACATCCGTCAAAAATCTGCAATTGATTTATCATGCAAGCAATTCGTCATTAAAAGAAAATAAACACAGACTGTAACCTTTCGGTAGAATTGTCTCTGTAAATGCGATCCTGGCTGCCAATGTAATGTTTCAATTCGCGCAAATCGATATTATCTCCAAGCGCTACGCCAAACAGTTCTGCACCAGTGGCTCGCAGAAGCTGGCTTGCTTCAAGTACCTTCTCCCATGGATCTTGTGACATCCCATCATTCATTAATACAACAACCTAAATCATATTGTGACATTATTACAACTGTCATATTTGCGCGAAAATTGTTCTTAACAATGCGGAATAATCTTTGTATTTATTTTTTTTAATGGTAAATATTAAATATTGGTACTTGTATGGCATCCAATCTCCTTCCGCGCTTCAGATCCTCTACGGATAATTCTACGGCTTGCGCAGTAAAAGTATTTCCACCATTATATTTGATATCTTCAATAGCATGGCGCACCATCTACAAATAATGGAATAAGAAATGTCATGATACTGCATACAAAAAGAGCATTATAATATTTTAGCTTGACAGTAAAAAAGGATACTGACCTGTTTATTCCTACCTAGACCAAGCGTTTGGCGTAATGTCGGTATCGAAGTAAATGAATTTATACCCACTGCGACATGAGTTTGATCAGCATCGATTGGTAGACGTTCAATAAGTGATAAAGCCAGTTCACGCTGGTGTTCGAAAACTTCCTGACGACTGGTGGATGCATCCAGAATGATTTCCAAATCCATTTTTGAATATTTACATCTGCAAGGATTTTTACATATATATTTACATATAAAATTCTTATCTTTCTCCATGAAAAAAGTATCAATATAAAATAGTACTTCTTTAACGCTTAGGACTAGACTTTAACTCAAGAAAATTGAGATTTCTTCAAATAAGCAAAATATAGACCTTATTGGCATTACTGAAGTTTCCCGTTTCACCAATTCTTCTTATTTCACCAATGTTTTGTCCTCGATGGTAGGCAACATCGGGAGAAATTCAGACTGCAAATACTTGTTTCGACCACTTGCTTTTCCAGTTCATGTAACTTTATTTTACTTATTGTTTACTTTTAAATAAATTCACAATCTTAAGCAGTGTCTTACAAAAAACCAACTAATGAACAATATATTTTCGATACTATACCATAGAGGGGAAGCAACTGGTTAGTTAGTGAATGCGAATGATGATTTAGCAGGTTGCAAATGGGATGAATAATTTAGGAGATAATTTTATATTTATCATTCCTTTTCTCCCACTTCTGCCTACCTTTATAACTCTTCTTCCTAATTAATTATTGTTTATTCGCCTGTTAGATTTCTATTGATTGTTATTATTGTTGCAGATGGCGAAGATCAAATTTATTTTCATTCATTGGAAAAGATGAAAAAAATCAACTTCAGAAGACAATAAGGACTGTGATGTGGAGGGATCCTGACATTTAAGAAGCGACAGTGTAGCATCATCTATGAATCGCTTTATATGAGTATCCAAATATACCAGCCACTCACTTCTTGTGTATAATTCTAGTTCCCTGCAATCCTCCTCATCATGCTTATTCATAACACTGACAGTGACTTTTCCAGAATGATTAGATAAGAATGTCAATGTGCTCCTTCCGTATCTCATTACTTCCTGTTTTTACGTGCTATTTTCATCATATTATAAAGAATCGGAATCCTGCTTCCAATCATTTTTGAAATGAAAATTTGTTTTCTCATTATTTCATAAATTCATGTCATCATTACAGGACAAGAAAATATTATTGAGCAGGGAGGAAGAGAGAGGAAAAAAAAGTAGAATTTTGCGCCTACTGAATAAACTCATTTGCTCTAGCGGAGTAAACTGAATTTACCTGAAATAATAGTCACGACTAGCAGTAATCGCGTAGACAATGACACCAGTAGCATGAAGACGATCCGAAGCATCTAAAAGATCTTCCCAGCGATTTTGGCTGTTACCATCCGATATGAGCACGACCATTTTTCTACAATATTTTACTGGCACTTTGCAAGTATGAGTTATTCCCGAATAAACATAGAATCTTTTTCATTTTGATAACAGTTCATCTTGAAATATATCATTATATAATATCAAAAAATACAAATTTTTCAATGTAATATAACATAACCTATTCAACTTTCAAAATTAATTCATTTTCTTTTTCTCAAGAAAGGATAAGGTAATAGCAATAATGTTCAACCATCTTTTCTCTTCTACAGTATGTTGGATAGATGAATTTCTGAAGAAATAAAATAAAGATTTTACTTTTATGAAAGGATAATTTACCTGGCACCTTTTCTTCCTCTTTCCTGAATTTCCTTAAGAGCCAAATTAACACCACTCACTGAAGATGTGTTTCCACCAGAATGTGTAAGATGAAGTAGAACGTTTAATATCTGAATTTTTATCAAAATTAAAGACCATCAACAAACAAGTAAATGAACGAAACATACCTTACTCTGATCGTTAAATTCATTAAATCGACAATTGATCTGAGCTTGAGAATTGAATGATATAACAGCAACTTGAATACGTTTATTGAAATCTGATGACGAAACTGCTTTTATCTGAATACGACTAATTCATATAATGAATGTCCCACGATTATATAAATTTATGAATACTGAACAATATTCTCTCTCTAATTCGCTCTATTAAGATAAATTTACATAGGTCATATATTTCTGTAAAAATATTTAGACAAATTAAAAGAAAGGAACCAATGAAGTGGCCAATTGCAACTGTTTCTGGAAAGCCTTCTCGACGCTTTGTGACTTGTCCACAATAAATATAAGGTCAACTAGACAACTGGGATCTCCCATTTGAGCCTATAAACAAGTTATATACAAAAACCTGCTTTATTCTCGATAAAGAAAATATATTTTTTTGAAATCAGATGTTATAAACGACACATTCTTATGATTGGCTTCTTATGTTTTAGAAAATTCTTTGAATATTTTGACCAGCTTTTTACGGATTAAATGTCATGTGTTAGCAAGTATTTAGAAAAATACCTAAATTTAGATATCCACTACACTAAACATGCGAGTAATCTCTTGTCTGATAACGACCGCGCAAATGAATAGACAATATTTGAACTGTCCTTTACAATCCCGTTTTTCTCATCAAATTATAGCATATTTATATATTCATATTTATATATTCCCTTGAATTTTCTGAAGCATCTCGGCATTTCATTGAAATTCTTTTCAAAAATAATTCTTAATTTGATTAACCTTCGATTTGATTTCTGCAAATGAGGAATCAAACTCGAAGAGTGTGTGGCGTGCTTCCTTTTCCATAATTGATTTTACGGTTAAGTCCGGTAGGTTTGTTACACGAAACTGATCTGAAGGTGCTTATGTTTCAGAAAGATGAATAGAGGAAAGAAGACAAGCCTGGATATCGAGAGAGTTGGATAAGACTAGTTAAATAATTAAAAAGGTTTACCATTAGAAAGTGTCGTTACAGTAATTTTTCCGGCAGAAAATTGATCCACTTTTGTTACTTCAACAAAATCTTTTTTAACTGATTTATTGCCATTCAAAAGAATGTGATTTCTGAATTTCTGCAAGAAGGAGAAAAAAATTGGATTTGAATATGCCATAACTTTTCTAAGTTAAGTGAAGTAAAATTGCTACCTTCCCGTAATCTTTGATATCGTTTAACAATCTACTTTGGTTACCAGCATATAACAAAAGTTCATCCTTCGAATAATTATCTGTGATAGGTATAACATACACTTCTGCATCTATTTCTATAAATGGAATAGATTACAAATAAGTTCATTTGATAAGGAATTAAATAAACCGCACTTGCAGCTTTACTAGAGATAGAGACAATTCATATTTTCAATATGTCTCAGCTTAAAAAAACGAGGCGAAATTTCCAAAGTACAACTTAGTAATAAACATTATATTTGTTCTTGGTTCCCAAAAATAAAACTGACGTTGAAGTTTAGCAGCTGTAGAAGTCATAGTTTCCACGGAGTCTCGTGAATTTCCATCCGTGAAAATCATAAAAACACGTCGTCGACGACCTTTATGAGAAATGCTTATTTGTGATAACGCGACATTCACTGCTGAAATGTAGAAAATCTTTTCTGGATCAAATCTTAAAGCATTTCTTAAGCCCAGAAGCTGGAAAAAGCTTAATCATTCCACGAAATCTATTTTAATTTAATTTAATAATTCAATATCCTAAATTGATTAAATTAATTTTCATATATTTGTTACATTTTGATTAAAAGTGAAAAAAATCATTAGTGATTAAAGTCCTCAATTACTAATAATTACCTGCGGATAGTGATGAATTGTTATATTCATTTTGTAATTTTTCCACGGCATATAATACATCCTCCTTCGTCGCTGATTCTTCCAAATCAATTTCAACGTGAGCATTATCGGTAAATGTTATAAGCGCTACTTGTATTCGTGACTCGAAATCAATAACTTGTAAACTCCGAAGCAGCTCTCTCAAAAAGTTTTTCAGAACTTCGAAATAATTGCTTGCTGCTACTGATTTGTCTACCAAGATAATAAGATCGACATGATCTGCAGCATTACAATTGATTTATTTTAAGAAACAGTATCGCTAATTCCGTAATCTCAATGGTAATATTTTTCCTCAATTGTTTTGTATGGATTTCTAAAAGTAACCATATCTAAAAGCTTACAGAAGTTTCAATGGCAATACTATAGACGTACTGTTATCACTATTGAGAATAGTTCAGTTATTTATAATGATAACATATGTGAATATAAACAGCTTTAGCATCAGTTATAATATAACTGCAATCCTAACACAGTATGCCAGTACACAGATGGATGTAGGAATTCTCATATAGTTAATAGTAATGACTATAATAATTTGAATAATATAATGAATCAAGAAGCGGATAAAAAAACAATACTGAATTTTGCTTATGGAATAGAAATAGTACCATTGTGAGCCTGAATAGATTTAATGATTGGAGAAGACGAGATATCGACAAATTCATCGTTTTCATCTTCCACTTTCCCCATCAGCTCTTTGCCTGAAATTAAAAGTTATCGCTTCACTGCTAACTATTCTTGATCTCTTCTTTCTCGAGTTAAAGAATGGAAGACAACTGCTCACTTGCATCAGTAACAAAGCGATTGATACGTCCATTCACGTAGACCTTCCATTTATTTCCCGTAAAAATTTCCAGCTCGATAAATCTATACTGCTTACCTGGTTGTTACTGCATAGATCACTATTTCTTGCAATTTATGTAACTTCCTAAAGTGTTCCATTTAATGAAAAGGGAAAAGAAATCATTAAATATTTTTTTTTAAAGTCTATCACAATATAATTAGAAAAGTAACACAGCTGATGTGATTGTGTAAATAAGGAATATACCTGGTAACTTCCATGATGGAATGCCGTGGATCTTGATTGGTGCTGCCGTCGGAGACCAGAATAATTATTAATCGAGTATCTGGCCGTCGAAACTTTTGGACATACTGCAACAACAACCATAATCAAAAAATGAAATTGATTGCTTATCTCAATAAATGAAATGTTTCCAATTGTTAGCAATCTAAATTAATTAAAAAATTTTCAATGGAAATTTTCATAATTCAGCAATGTGAAACCTCAGTTGCAAATTTCATTCCAGCTACTGCAGAAGAATTACTGGCCACATATTTGATAGAATCGAAATGCTGCATAATCTGCGCTCTGGTTGTCGCTTTGCCCCATTCTAGATTTATTTGTGCTTTCTAAATATTATAATTATCGTAGTTGTTCTTCAGATTTCAAGACAAATTAAACTTCTCCAATATGACCAAATGTTAATGGAAACTATATCTTTCTACGACAGTCAGAAATCGTGTTATATCATAAATATTACGACAAGGTGATAATATTTTGATAAAACTTTAATGTCAGAGTTAGATTTGCTACTAATCCAGTGCTTAAGGATTATTCCGTTCTAATATTTTCGTATTTCAGTCAATTCATTATTCAGTTATCTTGCTTCTTTTATATTATATGTTTGTGATATAACATTATATGTTGGAAAGTCTGAAAATTTTATGGAAAATAACATATTTCAGTAATCAAAGTATCTTATAATATAGAAATATTTAGTTATAAAAGATATAGAAATATTGTATTATTTGTAATTTCATCTTCTGATCCGTTCGTAAAATATTGAAAGTTGTCTAATTGTCTGCAATGTTTGTGATAAACGATCAGTGCTTACGTAGATTATTAAAATGGTAAAATTTATATGAATAATCTGAAATATTGCAATGATCAACGCTTTATGTGTATTTGAAATATTGCCCATTTCTCATCTTTTGTTTTAATAACTAAACCCTTGTATGATTAAATGTATAACAAGCTACCGCATGCTAATCAAAAAATCATTTTTTTGATATAAAAGTGAGCATCTTTCTATTACAATGACGGTCATTAAATTCATTGGACCATTAATATCCCCATTTCAATCTATAATAAATTCACCTATAATAATCGTCTGATCAACTTATCTGGCTTTCAGTTTTACCTTACAATGTAGACAATGAAATAATCATTAGTCCTTTGTCAAACATTGAAACCTTTTCTACTAAGATTCGTCAGTAGCATATCACAGAAACTTACATTTAAAATTGGATATTTTGGATATCATTCATAAATTGCTCTCGATATTCACCAAGTACTGAATACCAAGTAATATAATGCATGAATACTAACTTGGCTGAAAGTCACAATAGCTATTCGGATTCGTTCTTCACTGATGTCTTCGTCGGTCACTCTATTTATCAGTCTCGTCATTAATTTTAGTTGATTTCTCAAATCAGCAGAAAAACGTGGTGACAGATCGATAGCGAAAACAAGATCCACATTACTAATTCGTGGAAAGATCTGCATGACATACAGTCATTAATTATTATCAAAAAAAAAAAAAAAAACTGGACTGATTTAAAATATTTTTAGACATATAGATTTGTAACAACAAGTAATTCGACAAAAAAACACCATATAAATTGGCATATATGTGAAAAAGAAATGAATAAAGTAATAGTCGTACTTTGGTAGTAATGTTCTCTTCAGTTTGCTTCTTTTTATAATTTCATTCATGACTAGTTCAGTTTTCAGGTTCTTGTCCAAATTAGCAGGCTGTTCATTATTTATTAGCAATCGAACACCTTGTGCTTTAAGCGTCGATTGTTCGGATGAACGTAAATCCTAGAATGAATTTACAAGATTTGTCAAATTCGAATTATTTTTGCTGAGTGAGTTCACTTCCATTACCGCTTTATTTGATGTTGCTTTTTCCTGTCCAATAGAAGATTTCCGTTCCGAGGCTTTCATGACGTAAGATTCAGATAAGTTTGCTTGTACACATTCATTAATTAGAGAAGAAATCGTTGGAATGAATCTGAAAAAGTAAAATATTTTCGAATGATATACTATTCTATACACCGGACATACTCCTAAAGAAATGCTACTGCAATTCTATTTAGATCTTCAGAAGCGATATTATACGTACTATCGGAAAAATCGATAAGATCATGTCTTTAATTATGAAGCATGAAGCAAAATTTCAATAAGATTATTTCTTTTCATAGAATTTATCCTAAAAAAAAAAAAAGATACAAACCGATTTTGCTCCGTGCCTACATAGATTCGCTTAGCATCACCTGTATAGAGCACTAGCTCGTCTAAGTCATAGTCCCGACTTATTGGCACAGCAAAGATTTCAACATTTGCGTTTTGCAATTTTTTTCCAGCCATTTGCGCCACATGCCAAAATTCCTGACCATTACCATCCGATATTAAAATGAACATCTGTAATAGATATTTGCTATCTAAGTTGTGCCTCAATTTCACCCATGAATAGTAAAATTACAATTAGCGTTTTAATAGTTGTTATTTCTAAAATTTCGATCATTAGTCTTCAAATTATTTATTTAAACCTGAATTGCATCGTTCCTTCGCCAACGAGATAGATCTGCCAGAGCTAAATTTATAGCTTGAGCTATTCTTGTACCGCCACCGGTAAATTTAATTTTATCTAGTTCCTTCATAATTTCGTTACGAGTTTGATTAATTTTTGAGGGAATCACTATCTCAATTGAAGATGAAAAACGCACCACAGATATCTGTAATATGTTGGAAATATAATATTTATAATCTATTATTGCATCATAAGCATGTATATAAGAAGTGATTAGACGTCATTATTATTTATAGAATTTATAGAACTTGTTATGATATATTGATCAATAAGGAATAGAAAGCATGAAATACCTGAACACGTCCATCTTCAAGTGATACTGGTACCAAGGAATCAATTAAATCGTGCATTAATTTGCGTTCATTTTCGAATGCATGAAAAACAGATCCACTTGAATCCAAGACTATCATGAGATCGATCTAAAAATTAAAAATCATTGTGCAAAGTATCAGATTAACAAAAACGAATATTTATTCAATTTATGTTATGGATGTTCTCAAAACAAACCTTGTTAGCTTTGCATTTTCTCTCAAAACTTGATTTTTCGTTTCGATTTTTTCGTGCTTTATCTGTTCCAATTTCAAATGTTTGTAAAGATGTATTATTGATGCTGCTATTGAATGATTCGGAAAAATATCGACATCTACCAGTCACCTATATTGAACATTTTCATGATTCATAACTTGTAGAATTCTACTTATCATCATATATGATACCATCATACATTAATTGCATGCCTATTCTTACAAAATAAAACTACGCACAAATAGCAGTTTAATTGTGTAAATATGCGTATGTTTTGACAAATTTCAAATCATCTATTATAATTTAATCGATTAAATCAAATTAAGATTGGTTTGTAAAATGAATATTATTGCAACAGATATTGTAAATCATGCATGATAAATAATAGATAATTGTCACAACAATAATAATGCAACTATCTCCTAAGAAGTTAGCATCTAATTAAAAATCTTTTTATGAAAATGACAAATTTTCATTTAAAAAATTTTTTCTTCTTTTTATTGGAAACTGAGACGTGTTTTCTCGAAACATCTATCATGAAAATGGATATACACTTAATTAAGATGGAACGTACTTTTCCTATCTTTTCGAAAAAGACATTACGATCAGATTCTGTAGCATATATGTGTTTGCGATCTGTAGTGTAGCCTATAAGCGCCGGAATATTCGGTTTTTTAGTTGATGCAATTGCGAACAACGTCGCACCAATACGTTTTAAGCTATTTCTAAAACAGAACAATACTAAGAATGATGCATTGGGCAAAGATTGCTAATACGCTTTTAATAAGCGTCAATGTAATGAATGCGAATAGATAGAAAATCTACCGTAATTGCCCATAAAATGATTTGCTGCTTCTGATATGGTTTCCTTGAAATGAAATGTTACATAGCTCACCTAGCTTCCAATGTTTCAGCTATCAGATCTGTAGAAATACCGTCATGAGCCAAAATTACCAATTTATTTGAAGTAGGATGACTGCTGTTAATGAACTGTCGTGCAGCTAATTCGAGTGCCAAAGTTGGCGAACTATCGAATTTCGTGCTGATTTTCAGTGCGTTGATATAATCCACAACCTGAATAATGCCCAAATGAGCACACTAAACTTTTATTTTCTTGTCTATTCTATGTTGCATAAATAGCAACATAGAAGAATATACAACTTTAGGCAGTAATTACCATTCACTCCTTTTTACTAACTGTTGAAAACTAAAATAATTTGCTACAGTAATCTGTGTTGCATGATAATTAATTTATGCACCCATCGCTCATATTATTTCAACTTAACATAGCAAGTGGACTGACTTTTCACTACTAAAATTATATGATTGCACTGTTATTAAAGGATCATTTTAAAGGTTATGAAATACTTAACACTGACCTTTTTAGGTTGAGAAGCAGACGATGATACGATAGGAAGTAAAATGACGGGATGGCGATGAAATGCTATAACACCGTATAAGATATCTCGTCCTGTCCATATGTTTTCTAAATGCCTGAAAATGCCTTCATATCATCATTACAATGAATGATATCTGTCACTTCATGCATGCATGATAATAATGATAATAAGTTATTAATTAATTATTATTAACTAATAATAATTAAATATTATTTATTGTAATGAAAAAATTGTTACAATTAATTATGATTCAATTAATAATAACTAACTACAAACTGACTAATTGCTAATATGATACATTATATGATTAATTAAATTATAATCTAAAAGATTAATCAAATTATAAAAGTTGTATAATTATTTCATTGATCACATAATCAATATATATATATATATATATATATGCATCATTCTTAGTATTGTTCTGTTTTAGAAATAGCTTAAAACGTATTGGTGCGACGTTGTTCGCAATTGCATCAACTAAAAAACCGAATATTCCGGCGCTTATAGGCTACACTACAGATCGCAAACACATATATGCTACAGAATCTGATCGTAATGTCTTTTTCGAAAAGATAGGAAAAGTACGTTCCATCTTAATTAAGTGTATATCCATTTTCATGATAGATGTTATATATGCATATTGATTAATAACATAATTTATTATAATTATTAATTAAATTTATAATCAGCTGAATTTAAATTTATCTTAATTAACTATTACAATTATTAATTACAACAAATCAATTTTATAATTAATAATTATAGTCGTTGATTAATTATTGTATTATTTATCAATTTTTGATAATTGTGATAATATCATTAATGTTAATAATCAATTATAAGTATAATATTAATTACACGTATAAGCTTATTAATAATAATAATAATATTATTAATAATAATATTATCAGAGTGTTCACTTGATAATGTCGACAATTCTATTTCGCTGTTTGTTGAAGTCAGTGATGTTTCGGACATTAGTATCCACCAGAATTATGACATCTAATGGTTCTTCTTCGCAGTGTGCTACAAATTCACAAATAAATTTTGGTCATCCTGCAACCGACATTATTTGTCCACTAAGTAACACAATATTGTAAAGGACTACTGCTTTTTGCTACTGCCAATTATTTTTATGTTTTATTACGACACATTGCGGGAGGCAATCATTTATTGTTATTTGAACATTACAAGTTTAGGATTAACTTAACTTATTGCACAACAGAATAAAAAGTTGTTTAGCATTGTTGGATTTGAAATTTGATTTCGAATAGAAGGATACTTTTATCCTTGGAAATCACTATAATCATACTTTGCCGGATGCATTTTATCACTAAATACAATAAAACAGATTATAGAAAGAAAAAAAAAAAACCTTTATTCGAGATCTGCGCTTTCACTACTGCAGCAAGAAACAGCAATGTAAACATCTGAAATATTCGAAATATGAAAATTTATATAAGTTTTCTAAGTAGTATTTTGATGTCAAGTATGTAGAAACAATCAGAATTCACAACAGTGCTGCTAATTTGAAACAAGGGGAAAAGAGACATACCGATAAAAAAAGATATACGTTCGTAACATTCCCCATTGATGATTGCTTTTGCCTCTCACTTCCACTAAAGTTTTTCTTTTTTTGCAATTATTGTTCAGAAAATAATGCGAGCAAATTGAAATCCACTACTGTTCAACTTTAACCTGAAAGCAAAATTGATATTTAAACTTAACAGAGTTATTGAGATAATTCGATTACATTACTGCTAACATATGATGGAAGAAGATCAAAGCCTATGCTTTCCCTTTTTCATTTGGAACGGTCGAAATTGTTACCTACATAAATCAGATTTGGAGAAAATCATTATTTATTACAAATCAGAAACGTTTGTACTTACAATTCTATTTTTGATATTACCACGGAAAATATTAAAATCATATTTCAAATTGATTGTAATCATTGGAAGTAGAAGTAACTATCGTATTTTGCATAACATCTTGCAGGAAGCATAAATGCTCTAATACACTAATACTTATAAAAAACCACACTTTAATTTTTCAAAAAAATAATAATGATAAATGTGAAAATTAAAACTAATAAATAAATAAAATGAGGATAACAATATTCAATAATAAGTCTATAAATGGCTACAAGAGAATTACTTAATAATGATGATGAAGATAGAGATTAATAGAAATGATAAGGAGGAAAAAAATATTGAATATCTAGCTAATGATTACGGGAAGAAGTGATTATTATTCAATCCCTTGCATTGTTCATTCCAAAAAAACAAACAAGTCTGTTACAATTCGAATGAGAGAGTTAGTTATTCGATATTTGAATAGTGTGAATATAATTGATAACAACAATAGCGGTATTATTTAGTCGACGTAAAACGGATGAAAGGAAACTAAAGATGAAAGAGATAATGGTATTTTATTGAATAAAATGTTCCCTGTACGGTAAATTATTGTCAACAATTGAGAAGAGACAATGAAAATATTGCAATGCCGTATTGTTAATTCTGATACTCATTGGATCTGAATAGTGATTATGATTCTCAGTTATCAAAACCGTTTATTTCATTTTCTCTAGTCAATCAGTAAAATCTATCTTTAATTATAACTTAACATGTTAACGGATCATCATCCTTCATACGCCATCCTTCTTGGACTGATGTTTTTAATTTTCATATTAATAAGGTAGAGATATAATCTTGGGAAATATCAAAGTAACTTTATTGTGTATATTAGTAAAAATCAAACTTTTTTCTTCTTCTTATCTTCTATTTGTACCTTCTTTTAGAAAGCTTTGTCAGTCTCCTCATGAAACTTAAATTTTATGCATGTAAGAAGCACATAATCTTTTCGATCTAAAATTCACTTTTTTATTTACAGAATCTGACTATTTTTTAATTTTTTCACTTAAAAAAAATCAAGATTGCATAAGAAATAATATGATTTCACCTCGGTAATGAAAGTTTTATCTTAGTTTAATATTTTCCTTTTCTTCACTCCGGAATAAATATGAGTTTTAATTTTTTAGATATTGATGTCAAGTGTTTTACTGTACCGTGTAATATAAACAATTGTCTAGTATTATTCGAGTTAAATACGGATTTGTAAATAAATTGTTGGCAGTTCAGATTTAACTCTTAATTTATAATTGGATTATCGAAAAGATTGTTTTGTCTACAAACTAAATTATAATTTACATAGGAAAATCGAGACTTCTAATCTTTTTTCAAATGAAATTAATCGAGATATTTTTGCTGTTTTCAACATTTTCTGTCATTTTTCGCTCAGAAAAAACAAGAGATATGTTTTCGACATTACAAAACTTGCAATTTTCTGTAAATTTACGAGTTTTAACACATATTGAAAACTTGTTTGAAATGTTTGATTTTTATGAAAAGAAAGATGAGGCCTTTATGGAAATTGTTGTGTATTTTATCTAAAACGTATAATCTTTTCTAAAGCAAATATTTATTAACAATAATCATAACAAAGAAAAACTTTAAAAATAACATAACATAGCATTCAGAAATTGATAACTCTTCACGATCTATTGTCTATCTGCTCTTCTCACTTCGCTTAAAAATATTCCTAGAATTTCATTATCTCCAATTAAAAAAAAAGTACTGCGGCTGACCAGTTTACTAAAAAAGATGCTGAAACAAACTTATTGAAGTTTGAAAATATATATTCAAATGAATTTCAAATCTATATAACAACTAAATTCATTCAGACCATTTCTTTATACTTGATCCTTCGCTAATAAATCCAATCAGATTTGAAAAATATGCAATCTTTGCGAATTTACAGAATTTCAATACATATTGAAGAGATTGCGTGAAACATTTGGTTTTTATAGAGAGAGGGATAGGATCTTTACTGGAAATTGTCGCTTTTTTTATCTAAAGCGTATTTTAAATTTCTGAAAAGCTTAAACAGTTTTTTGGCAAATTTGAATTGCCTTCTCCTTCATTCATTATCAATAGTGAGAATTTTATTTTGTTCTCTAATTTTCGATGATTAGATTATGTCTTCTAAATTGGTATATATGGATAAAATCTGCATTGAAAGTGTGAATTTGCTATAATCCTCCATAGAAGAAAAATAAGAATTGAATACGGTTTTTACTTGACCTATCAATAGCATTTTTGACTTAATCACTATTTTAATCATATTTTTATTAAATGCGTAATTGCACACATCTTACATCAAATTAAATGAAATACTTAATTCCTGACTTCAGCCCATTACTGAGAAATTCCTTAAACTATAGAAATAATTGCTTGTACCAGCAGAAACAAACCTTCTTGTTGCTTCTGCAAACAAGTTATAACTAGTGCTTCAAGTGAGAATTTATAAATTAATCATTGAAGCAAAGATAATAAAAAAGCACTCCTCATTAAGGTTTAAGGTTTTAATTGCTAACTTTAGCTATAGCTTGCACAGTATAGAGATTATCAGGAATGGATGTAAATAAATTTATGGCATATATGCCATATTTTATAAAAAAATCATTAGCAGAAAATGATTGCAAACTCACAAGCGCTGAATGATTATTCTCGGTCGTCGATAAAAAGATTTATTCAAGATGCGAAATTCTTCAGAATTCTCTGCTCATAAAAGTTTTTTCAAAAACTTCACACTTTAAATTTTAAAATAATCACTAGTCATAACACAATTTAATACAAAGTCAAAATGCTAAGAATTTCGTCGTCACATATTGGACAAGGGGAAATAATATCAAAAATCAGTAATATCAAGAATCAAATAACTTCTGGAACTACTTCTGCGATCACAAATATATATTGCTTATTGTGGATGTGGCATACAGCTAATGTGTCTTGATCATAACCGGTTCTCGTCTTTCTCCCACAGGCTCATCTTTCTTTCCGCATTCTTGGAAGCACATCAGCACCAATAATCTCATACTTATTAATATTATTCTTATAATTATCAGTTCGATTGTTATCATCATCAATATTACTAATAGCAAACTCCAATCATTATATCCATTAATAAAACTATTATATCGTAACGTATCTGTTGCCGATATAACAGGAAGGAAATCTAGCAATAAATTACAGTAAATTATATCAGCAAATAATGTGACGGTGTATTATGCTGTTATTGCTTTGACTATACGATTTAGTTAAATATTAACATAACTTTTTAGAAATGAATTCACAGCTCAGATATAAATTAATAGCTTTTTTCAATTTTTCTTCTTTTTCCATCAATCTAATCTTCGATCTTCTCTTTAGCAACTCGAACAAAAAAAGACCAATTATGATTTCGTCTTCTTGAAAAGTTATTCTCACCTTCCATTACTTCGATGAAAAGTAGGATAAGATATAGTAGTGATTGGTTAAGATGTCGTCTAACAATACCTAATTTTAGCAAATTAAAAAAAGAAAGATGATCAGTATTGTAATTAAAAATATGCCATGAGGAAGAAATCATACATCACAAGAACAATTGGTTGAGAAAAACTGTTATAAAATGAAGGATGAATAAAAAATTGTTTGGATGCTGATATTTGATAAACAGCACCTCCACAGTGTTTCGGGTTTGCTTCTGATTCATACAGGACAAACCAGATGGTAGGAATATAATAGGTTTTGGATATAGTGTCACCATTATAATGATCGATCCATTACGTCCTTTCTGAGATTTATTTTGAAAAAAAAAGAACTAATGCCACTTGAAAAATAATCTTCTATCATTTCCTTCATTAGATGGAAATAGAGCAGTGCAATTACTATCGGATGGATCTATAATGTCGTTTTCTTTGTCCATAAAAACAATTCTTATCATTTTATCATCATTTAACATAACGGAATAATCCACTTCAAGATTTTAAATCATTTTTAAAGATTCTCCTTCACTTCTTTACTTTCAATCTTAAACCTGTCTCACTTGAATTTCCTTTTCTTTTTCTTTATGTATTTCAACTTCATGCACACTGTATAAACCGCAACTTAAATTGGAATATCAGCATACCTTCGCGCGACTTACGTAGCAGACCACATATAGAATCTTACTTTATCATGACTATTATTCAACTTGCAAAATCATCATTTCTTAATTTATGAGCATCGAATGAACGTAAAAAAGACTGGATCACCCATTTAATGCAACTAGATAGATTGCAGTAGAATAGCAATCTGGCATAAGAAAAATCCCATGCAATTAGTGAATTCACTTCAAAGAACACTCATTATGAAACCCGCCAAAAGTTCATTTCCGGAAGTCTTGCAAGTTAATATTTAAAAAAGAAGTGACATTATTTCACCACTGGGAGTGAAGACAGGTACAACTGTTAAGTGTACGTATTACTTGCAATAAAACATTATTGCAAATAATCGATTACATATACAATATGCAATGGTAGTATGAAATGATTGTCACAGATACAGTTAAAGTTTTTTGAAATGGGTGGGATAAGTGCGACATTATTTTATACAAAAACGAAATTTAAAAGAATGAGTAAAGTGGGAAGAAATTAGAAATGAGCGCAGTTGAGGACAAGGGTCAAAGAAATGTCAGTAACAATGAACGAAGAGGCGCAACACTCCAAGCACTTCAAGGCCACACATTTTCGAAAGAAGAACAGTTAAAAGAGTGCTGGAGGTAAAGTAATTACCAAATTCCTTCCACCGTATTCCATCTACCAATAAATCGTTTTCAGTAAATTCAAATCCGGAAATACTGATTAAATTTTTGCATTAGTAATTAAGTTCGCTGAGATATTGGCATTTGAGTTCCTTATCACTAATTGTCGCCCCCAAGTTACTCGCTAAGTAGCACATTTCCTTTGTATAAAGCTTATTATAATTTCAGAATTCATCTGGAAATGACTAATTCGGAACATACTTCACGCTCAATTTTTGATAATTACTTGATTAATTTTATCAACACGATATCATAAATAACTAAAGATGAGCATAATACGACAATAGAAATATTAAGGAAAAAGAACAGCAATAAGGCATTTCTATAAACAAACCGGATAGTTTCTAGCATTTCTTATTCATTTTTCGGAAACTCCGGAAAATGAAGAGTAAGTGTATGACATTCAAATCATCCATTTCAATATGAATGTTAATTATCGCGGTTATGAAACACTGATCATTGTTTGTTCAAAACATTGATCATTGAATAAACAATGATCAATATATCCGTCAAAAATATATCCAGCGTTGAAATTGAATTATTCGCAGTAATCCGGGACATCAATAGTTTGAAAGGATAAATTCATTCCACTATGAAAGGATAAATTCATTCCACCAAAGCTGAGAACAGCTTCCCTCTAAAACTTGTTTCTCAATCATTTTCTCAACAATCATCTCAAGGAAGAAAACCGGAAGACGTCGAATTGGGGATATTTAATTGCATGGAAACAACTGTCATGCAAAATAGTAGTAGAACTTTTACCGGTCAATTTTCGAGGAACCCGGACTAGGTGTACATGTACCGAAAACTATTACAGACATTAAAAAAAAAAAAAAAAAAAAAAACGATTCAGTCTCCGTAACAAAAGACATTACGAACAATGACAGTTTTAACGCATGAAATGAAAAATCAAATGAAACACAAGGCAGAGAATGGTGGGAAGGGAAAATATTATACAGGGTGATATGGAAAGTGAATATCACAGCAGAATCATTACACTGAGCGACTACACATCGGTAACTTCATCACTGCTTACAAGCATCGTTTTGTCATTTCTATCTTTCAACTTTCTCCTTGGTGGTGATGGCATATTCGGCCTTAGATTTGAGTGCGGCGCTGCAACAAGCAATATTTTACAGCATTAAAGTAAAAATTTCTTTTGATACTTTCTCTTTTTCTATTCTCATTTATTTATCACAAATCTAAATTTCTCATCGAACGATTAATTTATTTCAAGAGTAATATAAAAAAAGAGAATGAAATAGCTTAAGTATTCAGGATTCCATTGCAATGCAAAAGCGAAACTTGCCAATAATAGAAGAAGAAGGCTCAGGTTTCATATCAACAGAAACGAATGACTGTGTCCGTGAAGTGGTGGTATTATCTGATGTTTCAGTCAATGATGCCACTATAGGAGACGATTGAACATCAGACGATTCCTCCATCTCGTAGACTGGATTAGAGAATGTTGTCGATAAAGTTACAGCGCTAGTTTGAAGTTGCACCATACCATATTCTACTGGCGTTGTATCGCTCTAAACAAAAGACGATTGAATGCATATGTACAGAACAGAAATAAAAAGCTGTTCTTACTGGTTTGGGATCGAGCACTGGATTGCTGAAGGAAATGATATTGCCATGAAATGAAACAGAGCCATCAGCAACTTCATTTTTTTTGAAGAGCAATAAACGCTTCCTATACAGATTCGTACCAACTAGAACCACGAAGACGACAGA
Organism: Dirofilaria repens; assembly: GCA_008729115.1. Classification (NCBI taxonomy): domain Eukaryota; kingdom Metazoa; phylum Nematoda; class Chromadorea; order Rhabditida; family Onchocercidae; genus Dirofilaria; species Dirofilaria repens. Next base: position 1,487,914 of record SNRZ01000009.1, read on the forward strand.
GGCCAGCAAAGAAACAAACAATAGTGCTGCCAAAACAACATTTGAACCGAACCGACCAATTAACTGAAAATTGAGTAAATTATATTTTTCATTACCTATTTTCATTAATTTCTTTACAGATTTTTTTTTTTGAATTAGCAATCATACATTTGGTTAAATTAATTTCAATGTTAAACAAATTACTATGCCATCTTTTTAAGTGTATTATAGCAAATCCACATTTTCAGAAAATAAATGGTACTTAGAGAGCAAACTGAAGTAATACCGATAATGAGATTTGAAATTTGTTAAAACTCGTTCATTAAACACTACTTCCTTTTCAAAAATTCTAAGCATTTTATTATTAGTCCTGATTAAAACAAATTATAAATGAACTAAATAATTATATTTAGGAAATGATTTCTCAGTTTCCATAGTTCAATGTAAAAGAGGAAAACACAATCATTAAATTAATTTCAAAACTTCGACAGGATTCTAAACTATCTTTTGAAGCATACATATACCAGAAACAGTTTTTTAATTCAACAACTTTTTTCCCGACTCCACTAATCATTTAGAACATAGGTACTCAGAACAAATTGAAGTCAATGCAGACAATGAGATTTGAAATTTGTTAAACTCGTTCATACCACATTATTTCCTTTTCATGAATTTCGAGAATTTCTATTATTAGTCCCGATTGAAATAAACTAGCTGATCACACGCCAGAGATAACTTCTCAATTTCTACTGCTGAAATGTAAAAACCGACAAACCTGTCGAGATACAGTAGAACTCTTCTGGCACTGCTCTCCTTCGAAGTCACCACAATCACAATAACCATTTAACTGGCATATACCGCCGTTCTGACATTCACATTGTTTTGGAATTGGCAACTCATCCTCTGTTGTACCACCACATGAGCCATCCTAAAAAAGGTACATATATTACTAAAACTTTAATAAACAAAACACATCTGAATTTTTTGAGAGAATGCAAAAAAAAAAGGAAAAAACTGCTGATTAGCGAATGACTAAAAGTTAAAGTAGCTGTTGAAATTAATATCACTCAAAAACTTCTGAAGGAGAAGCTATTACTGCTAATATATCGCTCTATGGTAAAATACAAATAATCATTTCAAGATAACACATTCCTTCTTGCAAATATAACTCCTTAAATACGATATCGTTTTCTAACAATGATTTTATTCAACCCCTTTTGCTCCCTGAATGAAAGTAAAATATTCATATTTTATTGATATTTTTGATATAGTTTGAAATGTAAGATGCATATTAGATTCATCAAATCCCTTATTTTATTTAATAGTGTATTCTGAGTATCGAAGCTTAACCATATCTCCCTTCAAAAAAAAAAGAAAAAAAAGTAGCGAATATTATCGTCAAATTTTCTTGAAATTGAATAAGTAACTGCAGTAACAAGGAAATGCAGTAACATTGAATATCTCTCCAGGTTCTCATACAAATCTCATTTTTTGCAAGAAAATGCATATAAATCTTTTCTTCTCTATATAAGAAATTTCAGTTATCTTAAAGTAACAGTCTTTACATAACGGATCAAAAATTAGCCAAATCTAATTTGGAAGATTCTGTTTAATCCTTAACATTGAGCTCAGCCTTTTCTCTACGATCCTATTATTTATATATTCAATCAACAGCATTAATTTTGAAAATCAAATTTTGCTTGATGAAGATGAAGTAATTATCAATATATTCAGAAATATCCATCGTTTCTTCATAGAATGTACTTCAACTAACATCAAGCTGTGGCGCTTCATCAGGACACAAACATGTATAAGTATTTTGGGGCAGTTCAGCACATAAGTGACTGCAGACAGCTTGCGCGCATGCCGATGCAGCACGTGACGTGTCACGGGCAAAACGTTGATATATGCGAATATTGTGTACATTTGGAATATTGGACGCTAACACGCTGACACGGCTACGACCGAACTTATCCTATAATTATACAGTGGTGTATTTCATTGTCATCGGTGATATTAAGAGAGAATAGTTACAAAAGCTACCTGCACATATAAATCTCGGCTCTCTTTAGAAGCCCAATAAAGATTATTCTCGAACACATCTAATGCCCATGGCATTCGATTATCTACTATAACTGTTTGCCGCCCTGTACCTAAAATATTTCTGAATATGCTATTGATAATGCATATTAGCAACAGTACTTAAAAATCAACTTGTTATAACTGAAGATTTTTCTCGAGATACAAACTACTAACCATCCGGTAAGATTGATTCCACTTTACGATATTTCGGATCTGCCCAATATATTCGATTGTCTTTGCCTTCGTCGACAGTCAAAGAAGTCGGCGAATAAATAAATTCTTTTACAACAACCTAAAAAGATAGATCGATTAGAAAGGATAAATCCAATACAACATAAGATCCTATTTGGAATAAACGCTCATATTTATTTTCCTTTTTTAATCGTTGGAAAATTCAGAATTACATACATTTATTCTCTTCCTCAAACTTAAAATTAACAATATTTTAATTGGAAAGATATACATCACGATGTTTTCCATCCATGTCAGCACATTCAATTTTCGCATCAAAGCCAGCATCCGCAAAACATATTCTTCCTATCTGTGGTAATGTAATAACAGCAGTTGGAATCTGAAGCCGTCCCTTAATCACTGTTCGCAAATAACGACCATCCGACATCGCTAAATAAATTGTACCTGCACCACTTTTACCGTCTGATTGCCGTGTATGTCTTTTCTTTCTAGTTATGAATCCTGCAGCCTCTTCATCTGCTATTACTCCGAGATATATATTGCTGCAATATATGTTTATCATAGAAGTGATTTCAGAGATTTCAAGTTTCTTAAATTTATACAACATATAGTAATTTATAAGAATGGTGGATTATATTTTAAAGAAATTGATCTCATTAAAATGAAATGAACAAAATGCAATAGTTGCTGCAAGCATATGGTAAATGGAAAGAAAAATTACCCTGTAAGATAATCAACTGCAAGTGCGGAGGGTGAAGATTTCAAATTCTTGAAATCAATATTAAGTTCCTGACCAGCATGCGACTGATTCCCTGGAATACAATTATTAAGAAATTATAATATTTAGAAATACAAATCGAAAAACAAAAATTATTTTCTCACTACATACATTATTTTTATTTTTAAACGAAATATTACTTACTAGGGAGAAGAACGGAAAAAATTATATACTAATGCTAAGCATGATTCAATTTAAAAACTATACCTTTAGGCAATGCAGATCGATAAACTTTGCGCTGCTGATTATCAATCCAGAACATTAGTTTTCGACGTGGATCGAAGTCTACCGCAATGATATCACTTTGATCAACAGTGCCCACTGCATGATGATTCGTTTCGCGCGCATGTGCAAGATTCAACTGCACCACTTCTCCATCTGCCGCTACCATTATCAGCGGCTGATCACCCTGCAAATTTTAAAATTTCAAACTGCAAACGTTTATTATTCAGCCAAAAATAGTAAAGTCACTTCTTCTTAAAGAGAAAATATAATAAAATTAAAATCTAAAGAACAGAAAAGAACCTTAGCACGACAATCCTTGCCAGTCATTGCTCCTACAACCACGTTGTTTTCGAAGTCCTCGAGACAACGACAAAGATAAGATCCTTTAGTATTCAAACAGATCTAAAAATAAACTTTTTCTAAAAAACGAATTCAATCGATCTGTCTCGTTTTGCGTTTTCAATAAATTTAAAAACAACGTCACCTGAGTGCATGTATTATTTCCCATACATTCATCAATATCGATACAATCGTAAGGATCATCTGGATTTGGCTGGAATCCATCTCGGCAATGACAGTAATAACCATTTGTGACATCTGTACACAAATGTTTACAGTTTCCATTTTCGTTATTTGTCTCGCAAGTAATTCCTTTTCTTTTAGCTGCAGTGAACTTCTATTGAAAACAGGGGTTTTGTAGTCAACAACCATATTCTAACAATTTTGATTGACTATATACATTATCCTGTTTTGCATATTAAATATAAAAACAGTTGCATTTAAGAAAACATTTTTCTAAAAAGTCTAAAAATGGAAAGTTAATGTATGGAAGAAGGATTGTAATAAAGTTCAGCCCACGATAATACCGACGACTTATTTAATTAAAATTTCATTTAATATAATTGCATATATGATGTAATATGTTATTTTGTTATCAGTTTTGCATACAATCAAATATATTTACCACATCCAATTTCATCACTCGCATCGCCACAGTCATCATTATGGTCACAAGCCAATGATGCATTTATGCATTTGCCATTAGTACATTTGAACTGATTGGTAGTACAATCGCCATATTCAGAGAATGAGCTGCACATGGACAAGTGCTCATCTGAATGGTCAAATGGCCCACAGTCATTGATACCATTACATAACTGCAACGAAACATTGAAAGAAGTGAATATAATATCATAAAAGGAATATTATCAAAAGGAAATAGTTATAACCTGTAGAATATTCAAGCAAAGTCTCGAATGAGCACAACGGAAACGAAGAGGTGGGTCACAAACTGTACTCTTACAATGTTCATTTGTTTCATCAGAATTATCACCACAGTCGTTATCACCATCGCAAATGAATTTACGTGGGATGCACACTGAATTACTGCATTCAAATTCATACGGACTACATTCACGGCGATTCAGCTAAAAGGAAATCAAAGATGATAACTATTAATAATCAATGGATTTATTTGGAATGCAAATCCAAGAAAGTGTTCGCTCGCATGCAATATTCTTAACCAATTTACATGATTTTCACAGTGTAACTCATCAGAAGCATTTGAGCAATCACGTCGACGATCGCACCAGCGGTGCTCGGGTATGCAAGTACCATCATCACACTTCATGTATCCTCCACTACATTCACGTATTTTGCATTGCGATTCATCTAAACCATCGGCACACTGTACGCTACCATCACAAACCTATAATTTTTTAATTTCTGCCTAGCTCCAAAAATTTTCACTGAAATTCTCGCTAGCGAATAATTCTGAAAAGCTTCATAATGTGTCTTTTTTGTTTATAGTGTCTTTCATCATAAATCACTACTTCGAAGATGAGTTGTAATATATAATATGAGAATTTACGATCCCACTTTATTTCCAGGAATACATCGACCATCAGTGCATCGAAATTCAGATTCTGAGCAAGGTCTTGATGTGCCTCCACACGAAAGATCGTTTTCATCGGAATCATCACCGCAGTCATTTTCGCTATCACACATCCATCTTCTGAAAAAGGTTGTAAATTACATGATGAAACATAAAACTTGATTTATTAACTGATATTTCATTCAGTGATATTAATTTGCACAATTTTTAGAATTAATACAATTTTAACTAACTTCGGAATACATTTTCCAGATGTAGCGCATCGAAATTCACCAATATCATCACAAGCTGGACATCGCTCCAGTATTTCATCTGAATTATCACGACAGTCATCTTGTCCATTACAGAATGCCCAATTTGGTATGCATCTATAACGATATGACTTTCAAACACAAACATAATCATAATACTACTGTTAAATGGATATCCCATACTCATTTTAAACTAAGTACTGAGAACTAATATTCGTCTTTAACCATCAAGGAACAACTAAATTTCAAGATAAGCAATTTGAATATGAGAATTAAAAATTCGTATTGAAATTTTTTTGTGTTAACTTGTCTACGAAAGGATTGAAGAACCTGTAAGAAGTGGAGCATCGAGTCCATCCTTTGCGACATTCGGTATTGATGCATTCTGGAGGCTCATCTGAACCATCACCGCAATCATTATCATTGTCACACTTCCACATCTTCGGTATGCATTTATGATTAGCGCAACGAAATTCTTCCGCAGTACAATTTCGATCCTTATTTTCTTAAAACAAAAAATTAAAATTAAGAAAAAAAGTTCTCAGATGAGCAAATTACATCGTCACATATAAGAAAGTTGACAGAAAATCTCCACTATAAGAATTTATATCTAACAAAGTTTTGTAGGATTGATACAACTAGTATAATTTTTATATTGATAGTTCAGTATATTTTTATAGTCAGTATATTTTTTTTTATAGTGATAATAAGGAATGAAATGAACGAACTGCATGTAGCATCTGCTTCATCGGATCGATCGCCGCAGTCATCGTCTCCATCACAAATAAATCTTTTCGGAATACATTTGCCGGTTCCCGCACATTTGAACATCCACGGATCACATGGCTTATCACATTCTACCTGAAAGATTATTGGGTAATAAAATCTTTTAATTAGCAAAAAAAGCAAAGGAATAAAAAATTTCAAAAGTGACTACTTCATCGGAACCATCACCACAGTCATCATTGCCATCACATAGCTGGAACGGTCGTGTGCAGTTGTGATTAGTGCACTGAAACTCGCCAACAGCACAAATTCGAGGTCCTGGAAAACATCGATGAGTGGCAAGAAATTGATTCTAAAGCAAAATCTTTTGTGAAAAGTCAGCAGAAGAATTAAAGTTGTCTAACAAATAAGATATGTTATGAAACAGATACCACAAATATCTTTTCCCGGTTCATCACTACCATCACCGCAATCCGGTTCTCCGTCGCAGTACCAGAGTTTTGGAATACACTTGGCATCTTCTCCGCCGCATGCAAACTGTCGATCAGTGCAGTGAGGTTCACAAGTTTTGTTGTCAGCAAGAAGAATAAACTGATCAGGGCAAGCGCATGTGAAACCAGGATTATGTGCTGATAACAAACATAAGTGAGAACATCCACTATTATTATCATCGCATGGATTCCTATATTTCGGTTGTCGGAATGGATGAATAACCTGAAACAAATTGTTTAAAACAATGTAAAACCCAAATCTGAAGGAATATTTGTTGATTATGGAAATTAAAGTTTGCATTTTCTGAAGAATTAAGAATTCAAAATTAGATGAAAGTATAATAACCCTAATGTCATTTGGCAATTGTATCGTCGTCTTAAGTACTGTTTCGTTCATGCCAGTCCATTTATCCGCTCTAATAATTTCTCGCAAGTTCCAATCTGACCAGAATAAATAATCATCAAATACGGTCATTGATGAAATGTGGGATGTGCGTCTCGCCGGAATATGATGCCTTGCTCCACCATTCAAATTCATGAAACCAATTTCATTTAAGTGTGCATCCGCCCAGAACAGTCTACAACAAATGAAATAATGACGAATAAGTGAACAAATGATCAAAGATTCAAAAACTGACTGTTTCTATTTTCGAGAACCTGTACTTAAGTGATTATAATTCTACCAACCCAACACCATCATGCTACTTGTGCTGTCCTAGTTATAAAATTGTGTTACAAAAAAAAAAAAAATTGTGTTATAAAAAAAAAAATTGTGATAAAATATAAAATAAAAATTGTTATAAAATTGTGTTACAATGCCGATGTTCTAGCATAAGAGAAAATGTTTGAAGTTTGATCTTCTTCGGAAATAGATAATATGTGACTTACTTATCAGCAAAAAAATCGATAGCAAGGGCATTCGGCCAGCCAAGATCATTTTCAGCAAGTTTTTCAATTGGATCAGCTAATTGTGGAGAACCATCCAATGATACTCGACCAATGTATGCCTGTAGACTCCATTCCGTAAAATATAGATAGCCTTTTCCAGGATGTATTACTATTGCCTGAAATTGGACCAATAAGTATGTTCATCAATTTCACTGCGTGGGTAAATAGAAATTTTAAACAAATGAAAAAAATGATCAAAATAAACCTTCGGTTGAACGATACGATCACGAATAAGTGTTCTACAATATCGACCATCCAATTCACAAACGCGTAACGAACGTTCCTGCCGGTTCAACATATACAGCTTTCGCCCAATCCAGTCAATTGCAATGCCTGTAGCAAAAAATAACTTCATATTTCCTGTATCAACAAGAATAATGGTAAAAAAATTCTGAATTTGGAGAATGCAACAATTGCGAAAAAATCAAAAAGGGCATATAGATTTATTTACACATTCTTTAGCCATGTGACTGATATATGGATGTAAAGTAATCGTTCAATGCATTCAAACATCAAACATCAAATGATATTTCACTTTCTTCCGTCTTGGTTCTTATACAGCTAGCTATCAAAAGTCTTGCCATCATAACAAAATATTAACATAGCTAACCTTCAGTACCAAAAACATTATGTCTCAAAACCACCTCATAAGAGTCAATTGGTTGATCCAGTTCTGCTATATCAACTCTATATAGTCTGAGTTTACCTGAATCCACAAGATACACCTAAAATGCGCTGGAATAATAGCAATATTTACTCAAAAATAAATGAGTAAATATTAATTTAAAAAAGAAAAAACAAATACTGACAAAGTAAAGCTGACAAGATGATTAGAAGTCAATTATGACACAAAAGAATTCAAAAATAAAATTATAAGTATCAGAAATGAAGAAACAGAGTACATCGCTGGATATTTAAATTATACGTTCTTAAATATTTTACATTATACAAATTTAATAATATAAATTGACTTTCCAAAAATAAAGTCAATTAAGAACAAAAAAATGCATACGAACAGATATAAAGTTCTCACTTTCCTTTCTGTCATATCAATATCCATCGATATTACATTTTCGAATCCTCGAGCTACTAACTCGTAATTTTCTCCATCTAATGTTAGTTGCCGTACATAGTGCTTGTTTGTAAATAGTAACCAAGGTTCAGGATCCTAGAAAATGAAGCTACTGGCCAAATCAATACTTTGTTCCAATGAAATTCTTTCTCAAATTAGTGACATTCATCAATTTTTTTTAATGAATATTTTTCAGATAAAAAGAAAATTTTTAAAAACTTACCATACTAACTCGTTTGCATGTACGGTCATCATTTAATATAGCATATCCATCAACACACCAGCATTTATAAGTGCCAATTTTGTTTTCGCATTTTTGACTGCATCGTCCAATCCCAACTAATTCAGTGTCAGATATTAATTAACCGAATAGAAAATATGTTCGGTCATACAGAAACATTGTTTTCGTTCAGTCGCTTACGATACATGTTTTTAATACATAAGTTTTTAAATCTAATTATTAATTAATTACATGGTATGCATTCACATAATACTCTGATCGGCTACCAAATTTCTCTAAGAATTTGACTTAATTTTTGCAAAATATTTTGTCCATCATTATAGATACAAAAAACATACTTTACAAAATGAAAAATACTTAACATCTTTCAGAAACTATCAACAGTCACCAAATTTAGTTAGTTAAATCTTGAGAAAAATCGATTAATAAATATTTACTTTCACATTCGTCAATGTCATGACATGATTTTTTGTCATCTTCGTCAAGAGCGAATCCTTCGAAACAATCACAACGATAATCGATTGGCAAATCAACGCATTTTTGTTCGCAAAGTGGCTTTTCCGCAACAATACATTCATTAATAACTGTAAAACAATACTGCTACAATCGGTCCAGATATAATAACACTTTCAATAATTGAAATATTTAGCGTCTTTCAAAAAAGAAAAAAAGCGAATTCTTCGAAAACAATTATATAATTAACTAGCTCACAGCATTTTGACGATTCATCAGATCTATCCACACAGTCGTAAACTCGATCGCATATTTTCGTTGCAGCTATACACTCCCCGCTACTGCAACGGAACTGTCCTGTGCGACAATTTTTTGTAGTTAGTGCTGAAGCATTCTTATCACCACAATCCTGAAAATCCTTTCCATTAAAAAACGAACTTCGCAAAGATTAATTAAATTGATCAGCGGTCTCTACAAGAATATTAAATTACTGCTTCATTACTTTCTCATCACTGCCATCATCGCAATCATCATTTCCATCGCATTTCCATGAGTTGGGGATGCATTTGTTGTTTGAGCATTGCCAAAACTCAGATTGACATTGTGAATAAGCTACAATGCGATTTTTTTTAAAATCATTGAGCAAGAGATGAAAAAAATTGAATAGGTAGAAAAGAAATCGTATTAATACTTACTACAGTTGGCATGCTCATCGGAGCCATCCAGACAATCATTGTCGCCATCACATTCCCATGAAGCATGGATGCAGTGCTTGTTGGCACATCTGATATATTCATATATAATTTTTGCAAAGATTCGTTAAAGCATCAAACTAAAGAACAACTCTTTAGTTTGATTTCAATCGAAACAAACCTGAATTCTCCTTTGTTACATTCTTTCTTCTCGACTCCACATAATTCCTTGCTTTCATCCTCTCCATTTGCGCAAGTGACATCGCCATCACAGAGCCATGCTTTCGGAATACATTCATACTTCGGTTGAGTTAAATGAACATTTGATTTGCAGTGAAATTCTTGATCAGTACAAGTACGATTCCCTGAATAAAATAACATTCGTTTAATTAATAACTAAAAACAAATTTTCTTTTTTCCTTTCAAAAAGAAATACTACTATATTCAACTTACCACAGTTATGAATGACACTCTCATCGCTTGCGTCACCGCAGTCATCTTCGCCATCACAAATGAATGCTCGACTAATGCACTTCCCGTTACCGCACTGAAAAATAAATCAAGAAATGTGCTAATTCATCGAAATATGCTGAATTAAAGCTCTTCTGAATGAATATTTCACACCTGGAACAAATATTCGCCTAAGCAAACGCGTTTTCCAGCAGAATCTGTGCAATTTGTGTGATTTTCATCCCAAGCTCCTTCACCGCAATCGTTGTCACCATCACACTGCCATGTTTCCGGTATACATCGACCGCTTGGACAACGAACACTGCAATTTATATTATGTTTTTTGTAAATATCAAAGCACCAATGACAATGCTTACACATTTTGATATCATATGACAATGCATCATGACGATTAAGGATATCATCGCATTATCTACTACTTACACATTTTGATATCATAAGATTATTGCATCATGGAGTCAAACTCATTGTTAATGAAAAGTATTTGCCAAAGGGATATGTCTTATCATTATGGGAACGCACTAATGCATAGCGCACTGCTGATTCATGCAGAAAAGTTTATTTTCATCTGCTTTATCACCACAATCATCATAACCATCACAAAGATCTGCTGGTTGAATACAAATATTCGTATTTGGACAACGTATTCGTACTCCACGGCAATTGATAGGCAAATCTGGACATGTTTCCTTGTTTTCATCGGACACTTTTTCGTCATGACAATCATTGTGACCATCACATATCTAAATATTAATAAGAAAGTACTTCAAAAGATGAAAAAATTTTTTTTTTATCTTTTTTTTCCTCACTGGGAATATTTTGAATGTAAAGCAGTGCTAGAAAACAAAATTGCTGAAAGTAAATTTCCATGGATAGCAAATTTTACTTAGGCAAGCATACAATGTTGGCATGCAATGCATATTTCAATAAACTTTGCTAGTGAATTATTTTATGTAATAATATTTAGAACATTTAACCCTGAAAGAATGTCAATGTAACTTTAAATCATGCATCAAAAGAGAAAACTACGATAAAATCTTGAAATATATTGCATGCATACTTTGCTATTGTTGATGCAATGTCCATTAGAGCACTCGAAATGTCCAGGAGGACAAGTAGATGAAGTAACAGCGCAATCCAATTCATCTGAATTATCACCACAATCGTCTACATTATTACAGTGACGATCAGCTTCGATACAACGTCGACTATTACATAGGAAATAGCGTTCCGGACACACTCGCGTATCTAAATTATTTTTTTTGAAGGGAAGTTTATTAATAGAAAGAGGAAAAAACGAATGCAAGTGTAAGAGAGTAAATATATAAAATACATTTTTTTTCTAAATTTAAAACATAATATATAACTCACTGCAATAAGTTGGATGCTCATCAGAATCGTCTGAGCAATCTTGTTGACCATTGCATGTCTCGCTAAGTGATATACATGTGCCATCACCACATTGAAAGTTGTATGGTGGTTGACATGTCTGAAGAATCAAATGATATTACATGATTTCGCCATGTGAAAAAATAAGATTAATACAATCCCATAACTGCAATAAAACGAAACCAATACTAACCTGAACAGCTTCCCGTGGTATACACTGAGTAGCGACATCCTTCCCAGGTTCTACAACAAGTTCGAAAGAATCATTGCAAGCGCATTGCACTTTTGAAGCCATCATTTCGTTATCTGATGCAATTACATGGCAAAGCTGAAAGAGATACATAATTTTTTACAAACTTCTACATTATCAAATCCTTATATCTCAAACATAATTTGATAGCATATTACCTTTAAAAAATTCTTCCTAATATATCAAATATTAATTGAAATCCTAACAATTGTCAAAAATGTTAAGCAAATCTGATTTACGATGAGCATTACCTGTTCACAACCACCATTGTCTTTTTTGCATAGACTTGATACATATACACTGCAGAATTGGTTACGAGTTCGTGTATCGGCTTCAGAAGCGACAACTCGCAATGTGGATGGAATCCGCCGATCTGATACAATGCTCTGATAATCGATACCAGAATTCTTAAAAGGCAACCATCATTCATACTTATTATTAGAAAAACAATAATGAGTGGAAGCAACAAGCAAGCAGTACTTTATTCATGCGAAATATTCCATTGGCAAGCGGGTCACTCATGTACAACCACTGACCCCAAATATCAAGGCTTTTAGCGCGATACCCAACACTAACTGTACGTCGATTCTTGCCGTCGTAATCCGATGATTCAATATTTAATCTGTAACTTTTTTATTCTTTGTTTCATTTCTTTGTTTGGCAAACTCTATTTAAATAATCCAAATAACAATTTTATAAATTCGAGATTTATATCAATTCCCATGCTATGAAGTAAATTATTTTCCAATTTAGCTTAATAATCATCACCTATTGATATCAGCCCAATAGAGTCGTTGTTCACGGAAGTCAACGGTTAACGCTGCTGGTAAACTTATACCCTCCTTCAGGATTATCTGTCGATTGCCACCTGCCATGTTAGCACGTTCGATTCGTGGCTCATATATGCCTATAATAATATCTACATATTTTCAAAAATAGGAATTAATAACACTCTAAACGTGGTAGAAGCACTCAAAACAATAAAGTTGATCTATGAAACTATTTCATTTTATTATACGAAAAACTATTTCATTTTTTGAAAATAAAACACTATTTTCTAGTATAGAATCACGGAATTGAATGATATAGAAGAGAATGATGAATGTAATTAGCACTGATATATTTTTCCAGTAGAGAAAGCCAACAAGGATTATTTTAGAAAGTTCATACAGAAAAAACGAACTAAAGAAACATTGAGAAACAGTGGAAAGGAAAAAGGGAAATTTTTTGTGAATAATTTATTCATTCAATGACTATCAAGATCAGAATGATAATGAAAAAAATCTACCTCCAGTTATTTTGTAACCACTATCAGACCAGAAGACGAAACCGGCACATGGATCAAGAGCCAAGGCATACGTCCAATCACCGTTCGCAATTGTAGCGGCATGCTCGCCTTGAATATCTACGACGTATACTTTACCACCCCTGTATCATTGAATTCTGACTGAGAAAAAAAGGACAACGAGTAGATTTTCTCATGAATCACAATTCAGATGATTAAATCACATCTCACAGTTTGGGAATTTTACGGACATAGAAATTTGTATTATAGACATAAACATTCAGGATTTGAAATTTCTCGAACGATCACATAATAGCCTGTCAAATGAATTCATAACGCTTTCTACTTATATTCTAGGTTATCAATTTCAATTGCTTAATTTGAGCCAACAAATATTTGGCGATATCATGGCAATTTGTCTGACGTTGGAATTTACTTCACAAGCACCAACCATTCAGCATTTCTCGTGCATTAAGACCGAGTATCGGTCGGAATCCATCGAAGATGGAAATTAAAATCTGCTTATGCATAATATTCCGTACCTGCCAGTAGTGAAATATATTTTGTGCGTCAACCAATCAAGTTTCATATCCGAAATGTGTCGCACTGATTCAACAAATTTATTTTTTGTAGGGCCAAAAATGAGTCTGAAATAATTAAAAAATTAATATAAGTATTCTATAAATAAAAATAATGATGAAAGATTTTTTGAGTGGTAGTATATGGGAACCAACCTCTGTTTTGTTGGTTGATTCATTGCAAACCATGAGATATTTGCACCGTTTGGAGATTCAGTAACTATGTAGATACGTCGCAAATTTACGTCAACATCAAATGTTTGCAAATTTTCAATTTGTGGTAAAGCTTCTTTCAACGGATTTGGTGCTTTTACGTCTGGCTCGATTGGAGTATCCACTACATAACTACCATCAGCAAACATTAAGAATGTTTCGGGTTCTAAAAATCTATATGTTTGAAGGAATCTATTATTTAAAACATGTCAGAACTAGGATCAACAATGTCTCTCCAAGCTGATAATGACTACCTAATCAAAGATGATATCCATTTTTCAGTGAAGAGTGTGACAAATCTTATTCTGTATTATTCCTTAATAGTGATGTCACTTACAAAAAATGAATTGATAACTGATAATGAATAACTTTACGATACCTTCGCAAGATCTTCCCTTTAGTATGCCTCGAGCGCATGCGCACAAAGGACTTTGACTGCCAGGAGAGGCGAAGCAAAGTTGAGTGCAAGGAGTTTTTCTCAAATTATCCGTTATTTGACAAGGTGATGACGCTTTTGGCTGCACTGATTCATCAAACACAACAACATTTCCCAGATCGGTTATACCAGCAGCAATTGTCACCGGTGAGAATAATAACGATGTCTGGTTCGGACGGCTAAAATAAAATTCTTACAAACTCAACACAATAGTCAGTCATTCAATATGTCGTTTTTCTGATAAAGTGCATGATCGAACATTATTATCTAAAATTAGATTATGCTGCCAGTTATCACACTATTTATTCATTTAAATCTTGTTTAAAATGTTATGGATTTAAAATGATTTTCTATTCCACCAATATTTAACAGTTTTTTAAGGTTTAAGCTTCTGAACATTGCGCTTTTACAATGCACAAATCTAAATCACATGTTTAGAAGGATTCTGAAGTGTAATGTAACATTTTGAAAGTCACTAAAGGACAATTAATTGACTGTTTGCTTTTTAAACAACTCAGGAGCATTGCGATACGAAATCATTATTACATAAATAAGGTATGATTATTCCATAACTTGCATAATAATCTTGGTTTTAATCACTAACCTGGGTGCAGAAAATACTTTTTCTAAGCGGTTATCCGTCCAATACATCGTCTGCCCAAGTAATGAAATACCCGCTGCAGCGGCAATATCACTTCGGACTAATTCCACGGGGCCACCATCAGCTCGAACTCGATATATCCCTAATATTATGGCACATTCATTTGAACAAATTAACAGCTATTACCTTTGAAAAAAATTCAATTAATGATATATACATATCAAAAAAACTATTTAGGAAACTCTGAGTTAAGCAGCATGTCTTAATGATAATTATCCATGTCTTAATGATAATTATATTAATGACAATTATTTTTTTGTTTTATGCACTCTCCACATGCTGGAACAAAGGAAATATAAATAGATATCTGACTTACCATCAAGTTTAGCGTCAGTCCAGTAGATCATGTGATTGTTGGGATCAACTATCAAGTCTGTCGGTTCAGCAATATTTTCATGCACTACTACCTGTCGATGACTTCCGTCTAGGAAAGCTCGCTAAATTCAATAATCTTTAATATTAAAGACTTGAAAACATTTTCTGAAACTTTCATGAAAGACAACAGTAATTTGAAATCACCTGAATAGAAGGTTTCTGACCCTGATCAGCCCAGTACAAATATCTGCCAATTGGATCCACGGCAAGAGAAGTTGGCGTTTCAGTCTTCGTTGATAATAGAATTTTACGATGTTTACCATCTAGTTGACAAACTTCAATGTGAGTTCGGTCCGAATCAACATTGATGAAATATAAATTATCTGCAAAAACCGGCCAATAACTATATACAACTTATGCTGCTACAGCTGCTATTTCTAATTATCACATTACCTGATTCACTACTTATTACTATGCAAGAAATAAAGCTTTTATTCGGATTAAAACTTTGAATCAATAAGACATTTCCAGAAGCAAATTTTTATGGTCAATGAAGCTTACAATTAATCCAATCGAGAGCGATGCTTCGCACTGTGAATGATCCAAAGTTATCCTGAACAATATTCTTTACTTCACCGCTACCCAACGTAACTTTATAGATGCCCCGATTCGGACCCGATGTTTCAGCTATGAATAGTGATTTGCTTTCGAATTCAAAGTCAACTGCACTGATTGTTGTACCGCTAATTGGTTCTATCGCTGTCGATCTTTTTTGTTCTTCGTTCAACCTAATAGTTATTTCAAGTAAGAAAACACTCCTTCTATTTTCCAAATTGATCAAAAATAATAAATGTAAGAAACTTACGGTATCCCAGTGATCTGCGTCTTCGTAGCTACGATCAAGAATGATTGATCAAAAAGTTTGCAGTAAGTACTACCCTCGAGAATATAACCAGTAGCACACATGCACTGATATTGTGAAAATGCTTTCGGAATGCATAAGTGTTCGCAATTACCATTATTTGTCTGGCACGGATGAGAATGTCCTGCTGCAGAGTATTATCAGGAAGTGAAACTGCTTAAAATATAGCCTTGCATGACTATTTTTTATTGCTAAGTATTGTTAATAGAAGTAAATGGAAAATTGTACACAATTTCTGTCTAAGATTCATTATAAACTGTATTTGGCTAATATCATTTCAAGAGATTACGACAAGTATCTTACCACTTCGCCCAGAAATAGCTTTAATATTGACTAGCTGGTCAACATTTTTCTTGAAGTGTTGAAACTGTGATAGCTGATCATCACCGGATAAGGTAGTTACTTCAATACTATCAAATGCGCTATCTGCATAGAAAAGCCGGTTATTGAAGAATGCAACACCACGTGGTTGCTTTCCAACATCATTTAGTATATAACGGCGATCCTGGCCATCATACGTTACGAATGATATCTAAAATACGTAGAAATTAATCGTTGGTCCTTAACTTGCACATTATAAGAAGCAATTAATATCTATATGCATTCCATTTCCTGAAATCAATTTGCAATCAGCAACCAGTACTTAATTCACTTCATGAAAAAGAGTAGCTCACCCGACCAGCTTTTGATTCTGAGAAATATAGACGCTGATTCACTGTATCAAGTGCTAAATGGCTCAGTTCAGTGAGATCATTTGAAACAATAACCAACGCATTCTTGCCATCCAAATCAGCTCGAGCTACCTTAAATGCATTACAATGTATAGAATATATCTCGCATTAAAATGGAAACAGACGAAGATTTACTTTTGGTGAAATAGCATCGCGACCCCGGTCCAACCAAAACAAAAGTCCACGATCAGAATCGACTGCCAAATCAATCGGATTTGCTACTGCTGTAGGAGATTGATTGTTGTTCAGCACAGTTGCTCGATACTGCAAGCATTCTATATTCACGAATTATCTCCACTTCAATGCAGTTTACCGAATTTTTAATCAACATTTGAAGAAATAAGAACTGTTTTCAATTAAAAACACTACCTGCATATCTTTAGTTCGTACTACCTCAATCGTTTGTGAAATTCTATTTGCGACATACATATTCCGTCCAATCCAATCCATTGCCATTGCATAAGAATCATCGGGAATTTGTGATGCAGTTATCTGAATTTTGCTTACCTCATCGATTTACCTCATTATCGTTTCTAACATTTTATCCCATTCATTTTCCTTTATCAAAGCCAGTTACCTGCGTTCGATTCGTTGAAAATGATGATATTTGAATAATTCGAGATTCTGGAAGGCTATTGGGACCAATTATTCGACCAGCTGTTGCGTGTTCCAAATAAAATATCTAAAATTCCTTTTTCATCAAAAACCAAACTAAAATCATATACAATACAATCAATCTTTTGATTCCCATTGTTTATCATGTAACTCGATTTACAATATTTATTTTACTTCTGCGGATTCCGGATCATAAGCTGCATCATAAGCATTAGTGAGACCAGCCAACGGTATCATTCCGGAAAGTGAAGGCGTTCCGTCCACTATTTCGTCCATGGATAAACCAAAGATATTCGTCTTCTGGATCAGCATCAAGAATGATTTCATATCACCGACACAGTTCGTGCCACTTGCATCCAAAATTTTACCTAACGGACATTTGCATGTGCTTTTCTGCAAAACATAATATCATGCAATGTTCATTTTTCCTGTCATAACTCTATGGCTGCACACCAATATCAAATGCCATAAAATATCAATTACATTTAGCTGACACAACTAAATTCTGAAAAATAATACGAGAAAAATCGAAATGATCATTTTAAAAATTGATATTTCATAGACGAAAAATTCAACAAAAAAAGCATGACTTGTCATCAAAAAAACTAACCATATCTTTGCTGATCAAACATAAATCAGAGCAGGAATTAGCAGCGCATGGATTCTCGAAATGAGGTTGTAAAATAGGATGTACTGCAGTAACACCAAGAGCTTTAGAAAATGTATGTGATGGATATTCGATTGATGTACCATTTGGATATTTTGGATAAAGTTGAAGTCTCTGTAGTCGTCGATCACTATAGTAAATCATATCTTCAAATATTGCCAAAGCGTGCGGATGTTGGACGAACTTTGTTGAGGACAATACTTGTGTACGACCTGAAAGAGTCATTTTCAGTAGTAATAAGAAAATATAAAAAGAATTAAAAAAGACAGAATTATTAATATATTATAAGCATGAGATCGACAGAAACACAAATATTTTTTTCCAAAATTTCTAATATAAAAATAAATGATGCATTGGAACAAACCAGTGCCATCATAGTTAACAAAATCAATATAGTCCAATTTACTATCAGCAAAATAAACACGATTAGTTGTCAGGTCTAGAGCAATTGTATTCGGCCAGTAAATTTTCGAATTTACCAGTATATGTCTTTCCGAGCCATCCATATTAGCTCTTTCAATACGTGGATTCTGCAAATAAAACATAGAAAAGCACAAAAGAATTTTTGCACACTAGAAAAGAAAATCAGTAGTAAGCTATTACTAAAAGAATTAATAAAAAATACGTACCTGACCCCAGTCAGTCCAAAACAAAAGTCCTTTTCTCGGATCTACAGCAATACCTCGTGGTTGATCAACATTTTCATGAATTAATACCGCTCTGCAAAACCAGTATGGTAGACGTTGAATAAACATATATCAGTAATTCTGTTAAAATAGAGCGGATTTTTAACTATTATAGCAGTAGAAAGAAAGAGAAAATAAACAATAAGAGAGGAAAAAGAGCAATAATATTTGCATTACTTAACTTAACTGATTAACTGAAAATGAAAATAAACCTTGCGCCAGACCGTTCTAACGATGCTACTTCAATAGTGTTTAAACTGGAATCCACCCAGTACAAATTACGTGCAATCCAATCTAACGCAATACCTTCTGTAACATCCAAGCCCTCACTAATGAATATCGTCACGTTTGTGCCATTTCGTGTTGCTGAGTAAATTTTCTTTTCTCGGATGTCTGACCTACAACACAGGTTAGTTATTGTGTTCGATCTATAAACTACAGAGATGATTGTTGTTTGATTAATCACATAAATATCGACTATTCCTGAAAGATAAGTTGTTGAGAGGAAATTTCGATACAGTCGAATGATTTCACATATACAGGCCAAAAACTTCCACTTCTAAGCGAAGCATCTAACCAATAAATTCGATCTTCGACTGAATCCCAAGCCAGCGCAATTGCATTCTCTACCCGTGCTTCGAAAGTATGCCAATTTTCAAGAAAATGATCAGACCAATAAATGCGATTACGGTTTTGATACGTAGATACGCATATCCTGAACACATAGGCTAAAGCAGATATTTTACTTTTCCAAAATGATAATACAATAATATTTTTTATCGGAGAATGATACATTTGATAAGAACAATACCTGAACACCACCAGTAAATTGATAAGAACAATACCTGAACACCACCAGTAACTTTACAAGTCTTTTTATCAGTATCCAGTGTGTATCCTGCTTCGCAACTACAAGTGAATCCATGCTTTTCATCAGTACAATTCTGACTACATGAGCGAGCATCTAAACATTCGTTTTCCGGTTCACATTTAGTTTTGTTCACCAGCTGCAATATTCTCATCCCATCATTTCAGTGGAAGAAATTTTTGAGATTTGATTATCCATTAATTGTTAATTAGATTTTTTATCTTAGCTCATGACAAATGAAGATCATCTCATATAAAAACCACTTAGTAGATGTTTGATTTCAGCAACAATTATTTTTGTGCAGAAAGGACAACAAAGAATTTACTCCCTACTTTCTTCCGAAACCTCAACTTTCATTTCAATTTCTACTTTGAAAAATGAATAGATACGATACTGCACTAGAACTTACAGCTTCACCGAAAGGACATGAGCAGAGGGGACCATCAGGACTCATATGACACTTGAAAGCACAAGCAGCTCGATCTGCAGCACAGAGATCTCGAGCACATCTACCACCCTCATCGGTACCACCAGGACAATGATCTTTGCCATCACATAAATTATAAAACGGTATGCAGATATTTGGAGCTCCTGGACATGCAATCTGAATGACAACGAATTAAAATTTTCACACTTCACTTTAAAGATTTCTTAAAAGAGTGTGGACTGAGTATAATTCAGAAATAAATCTAATATTTTTAAAGTTAAAAAAGGTGCTTTCACAGTTGAAATTACATTAATTCCATGAATTCTTTTTTTTTTAATCATTCTGCTGCACATCATGTGTTATTATCTATCATCCATCTCTCAATAAGCTATATACTGAAGAGCAATTACAAAGCAGGCAATAATTAATTGTAGAAATTTATGAAGTACTGATTTGTGACATAATCAAGGACTTAATATTAAAATTGAAGAAGAAAATTACATGTTCGAAAGGACATCGAATTGCAAGTTGTTGAGAATGTTGGCACCCGTGTTCAGCATCTTCATCACTATTATCACCACAATCATTCTCGCCATCACAAAGCCAAGTCTGTAAAAAACATCAGCATTGACTCTCTTAATTCTAAATCAAAAATTTTCCATAGAAAAAAGTTGTCGGCATCAAATATTTAATAATCAAACAAATAAAATGCGTGTAGATGATTTTTTACTCCACTTTAATATACAAAATACTTGCATTGAAAATGCAGCGACCATTAGCACATTTGAAATGATCTTGGGAACACTGACTGCTTGAACATAGACCTTCAGGTTCATCGCTATCATCTTCGCAATCCTGAAATGTTAAAATATTTTTTATTTGACATCCCAATCTTACGACAATCCTATTATCAAATAAGAATAATGAATTCCGTTCCACAAAAAATTCTGGCTGCGAGATTTACAGAAATTATTCTGAATCTTAAAAGGTAGAATTCGAAAAAAATTTGAATCACTTTTTGTCCATCACATTTCCATGCTATTGGTATGCAAACTCCATCAGATACGCATGCAAATTCATTGTGCATACACTTATTTTCCTGAAAGTATTGCTTTTAGGGATCGCTTGTAACAAAATTCCGTATACGAATTCTCTTCCCAATAATATCTTTTCTTCTTTTCATTTCGGAGAAATAGCTACTAATAATTAAAATACTTTTATTGCATGACCTATTGGAGAGAGTGAGGAAGACACAACCTGAAGGAGACAACTTTCTTCATCAGATCCATCGTCGCAATCTTGCTGCCCATCGCAAAGATTTTTGAGTGAGATACACTGACGTTTATCAGCACAACGGAATTGATCAGGACGGCATAATGCTGACGGACATCTTTCTTTATCTTCATCCGTGTTATCATAGCAGTCGTTATCACCGTCACAAAGCCAATAAACCGGAATACAACGACCGTTGCCACATGTGAACTACAAACAAAAGAAGCAAAAAATTTATATTTGTCGTTTTATCTTGGCTCTTATTTTTCTCTTCTTGTAATGAGCATCATACAATTCCAAATTAATTGTTCTGAAGGATTACCTGATTGGAAGAACATGTCACATTCGTGCACATTTCCAATTTTTCATCGGAACCATCGCCACAATCATTATCTGAATCACATTTCCATTGCTCCGGAATGCATCGATGATTATCACATTGAAACTTTCGTGTTGCACAAACAGGAATTTCTCCATTTTTGCAATACTATAATCACAGCATGTACATTTCGAAAATCTATGATAGAACCTCAAACATATGCCATTTAAATACTTCTCATCGACACATTGATATGTTACCGATATTCATTTTTTAATTCTTTTATCTTTTTATTTCATTTCAGAAGAACAATAGAGATTCGTAGTTGGCAATACACAACATTCAAATTATACCTTAACATCTTCATCAGAATAATCACCACAGTCATTATCACCATCACAAGCATATTGCTGAGGTATACATTTCTTTGTATTATTACATCGAATTGTATTCGGTGGACATTCTTTTTCAACAAAGCAAGGCTCACCATCTGGTCCTCTCTGAAACTTTTCTTCAAGCAATTTGATTATTTTGATATAACTATATGATAATAACGTTATCTTTCTGTGTCTCATATTGTTAAATAAAGATACGGTAGTGTACAGCTGAAAGATATCACCTCATCACTGTCATCCAGACAGTCATTTTCCCCATCACATTTCCATTCATTTGGAATACATCGTCCATTAGTGCATAAGAACTGCGATGAATTACTGGCGCACATTACTTCGATCACTTCACGACGATCACGCTGACAAGTACGCATATTTTCTGGATTTATTTTGAACCCTAAATATAAATCTTGAAGATGAAAAACCAAACGAAAGATTTTATGAATCGATTAACTTTAGAAGAAGCTTTTTTAAATATTTAAAGTAAAACCAGTAACTTGCCTTGTTTACATCCACATCTTTTTACAAGTGGCTCAGCTTCTGAAGATGAAGAAGTATTGGGAAGTCCAAAGCAAAACTGAGAACAGTCACTTGAATGGCATGGATGTTCAACTGATGGGTCAGGTATCGGTTGATTAGTCGGTGAGCAAGCCTTGAATAACATTTCACTATTTATTTCTCTTGATGAAAATAGAATAAAAATGGTGATGATGCAGAGGAAAAGTCACCACATAGACAAAATCAAATTTTTGATTCACTATCTTTTTGAAAAAGAATGTCCGAAATACTTTTAATGAGAAAACACTTCGATCTTTGCCAGTAAATTCGCGAATAATAAGACTTTTTCCGCCGTTCCGTTTATTGACACGACGTATCGAGTATGGTCTCTGATGTACATAATACAGCTCATCTGCAATATTCATTCTTCGAGAATTAAGAGTGATTAGTAAAACAATAAGAAAAATGATAATGAAATAAAGATCAAAAATAAAGGATAAAAAAAATATTTGTGTCATAATCAAAAAAGTCATAATCAAAATTAGCAATAAGAATATATCTTTCTATGATTAAGCAGTTAGAAAAAAAATATCATGATTAGTTACCTCCCATTATAGTGATAGCAGCAGGAATTGGATTGTCTACAGGTAGAGTATAAGAATTTGAGCCATCGAAATTCATGCAAATAATCGTTTTCAGCAACGTATCAGCGAAGCAAAGCCGATCCTCCGAGAAATCGATAGCAATACTGGATGGTCGTCCGAGAGTTGTATTGCGTATGATTTGACAATTACTTGCATCTGCAACATTTTTTCGTTAAGTGCAAAAACGAAGAGAATTGAAACACTACTCGTTATTTGGAACTTTTCTCACCTATCATGCATCGATAGATTTTTGCAGGTCGCTGAGCTTCCGCGAAGAATAATATTCCCCGCCATGGATGAACAGCAACAGCAACCGGTTCACGCAAACCACTCAACAACTGACGATGAATTAGCTGATCTGGATGAACGAGACCCTAAACAGTTCATGTTTATAAGAGCAAGCAATAATGTTACTTCTTTAGCAGAAATAAAGAAGATCAAGAAAAAAGAAATTAATCTGAAAAAATATAAAATACTACAGGCGAAATGGATTTGAAAATAAATTTCTTTTTACGAGATCCAGCTGATAACACTGATCAGATTAAATCAACAAACTTTTCAATATTTTTATATACTTTCCAAAAATAACTTTGCTATAACTACCTGCTCAGATTTTTGACGATTTCAAGACTGTTTCTGATATTGTCAACATAATAAAGCTGTTTTGCGAGCCAATCGAATGACATTGAAACTAAGCCATCGTTATGAGTTACCAGTACTGGAGCAGAACCTTCTCCATCTGGCTTTACTCTGTAAATGACGTCCATAATCTGATGACAGGAGACATTAAACAAAAAACCTAATTGGTTCATTTAAGACGTATAAATATGCTATAATATCTTTTCTGCGATCATTGAATGCTATCGCTCGCATAAATGCAAATCGCTTTGGTACAAACAAGAATAGATTCTTTGAAAGATGCTTACGATGCTTACTGTTAGCATTTCTGATCAGTGCAATGAATAACTCAGATCGCTGTGCAGAAATTAAAGATTTTCAATAAAGCATGTTTTTATTCATTCACCTAGGAACAAATTTTAGAAATTTTTACAATAACCGGCTCCTACTGATATTTGCAGAGGAGGAGAAAATATATAATATGCAAAATGTAGAAGAAGAATGTCACTTCAGAATAAACTGTTTATTAGGCGAAGATAAGTGTACCCATTTTTGGATAATATTCGATGTTTCATTCATTCAAATTAGCCATATAAATTACCTGTAAACAGTGTTGTCCATGATATCAGCATAGAAGAAGCTGTTGCCATGAATATCACATTCCACTTCAAAATACATCCCTATACGACGTTGCGAAACTGGTGATATGGGCAAAATTGCTTCACTCAGAGAATTCTGAACCATTTCTGGGAATATGCCACGCACTATTTTATTACTACTGAATAGGAGATAATCGATGGAATTAGTGCATCGTTTTCCATCAATTAATTTCTGCAAATATGCACTACATAGTGTTATTCAAGTTGAAGAAATAATGCGAAAGTAAGAAAGTAACTGCTTATACCTGGATTTATTCAGCACTAATTTACCTTAATCAATCAATCGAGCAACATTATCTTCTAATATTTATGTTAATCAAAATCAGAACAATAAAAGAATTAGAACCTGTCCTATAGGACAAATACATCGATATCCGACATCCGAATTATCAGCATCTTTGCTTAAAATACACATCCCCTCACAATTTGCTTCAATACATGGATTATCAATTTTTAAGCCAAGACATTCACTTTCTTGAGGTCCAAGCTGAGTCATTGGATGATATGCAACGATGCCCATTGGGAACACATTGTTTTCCTTTTTCGTCCTGCAATACTTAAGAACAGCTTATACAATAATTTATTATCAGCTAATAATCGAAAGTTTTTGAAGTGAAAAAAAAATAAATTACCAAATAATATCTGTCGATGAGCCAAACTTCTCGACACGCATAACACCAAGACGTGTCCAATCTGTCCAGTACAAATATTGGTCAAATATAGTAAGACCAAATGGATGTGGAACCTAAACAATTTTGTCATTCTATTGAAAGATGATTATGTCCACTAATTAACATAAAGAAAAAAAAAACAGATTTCCATACGCATTTCATGTTGTTCTATGTCACAACAGTAAATAAGTCACAAAATGCTGCGTGTAAGTCGACTAAATCAGATAATATTAGCTATGAAAACTTTAGGTTTAAGAGCTCATCATAATCATATGCTTATTTCAGCGTAAGATAAGAATACTAAGAGCGTCATGAAGCAACAAAATTATGAACAGCCTACAGGTAATTTTAATAAGTAGACTAGATCGATATATGCTAGTTAACCATTTTATATAAGACAGTCGATCATTTGTAAAGCTTATTACAATAGGAAAAAAATGTTGCCATCCAAGAATGCATAAATTAACGAGAGAGAGAGAGAAAGTAAATTAGTCAAGAAGGACGAAAACTAACATTATTCATTCCCTGGACAACTATCCTCCGATCGTTTCCATTGTAATCTATTGATTCTACTCGATCCACTTTAGGATCAACCCAATAAACTCGTTTAGCGGCAATATCAACTAAACTTCTTAAGTATTAATTAATAATATTTTAAATCAAACATAATGTGAAGGAGCATCAATTTCTTTCCTGTGAACAAATACACTTTAAAATAGAAAATTCTTTGTTCCAAGATCAAATTAAGCATTTGAATTTCAAGAAAACAACAGTAAAACTGACCTATAACACCACTGACTTGATGTGTATGGGTGTCAATTAGAGTACGCCGCTGAGCTGAGTTCCATCCATTGCTGCACCTTCCAACTTGAATTGATTTGAAAAAAACATTTCACTGTAAAATAATCAACAAAAATACTCAAGTTAGCGCAACTTTAAACGAATGATAAATTTTTACAGCAGTCGATTTGCATGGAATTGTTCAAATTCTTAACTACTACTATTTTTGATCGCTGAATATAAAGCACACTAAGATATTTGCTAGAAAATGAAAAAATACCCTCTAATTGGATCAAGCGCAATATCTAGCGGTAATATCAAACCATCAGCAATCAGAACAGTTCTTCTCTCGCCACCAAAGGTTGAAATATCAATTCGCCTTGATCCAGATTCGACAATATATAAATGATTCGTAATCCAATCAACGGCCAAATTCCGCGGAAAAATCAAATTTTTCAAATCAAGCTTCCTAAAATTAAATTCACTGCTTACTCTGTAACTCAAAAATATAAACAACACTTAAATGTAATTTCAAAGGAAAAATAAAACAAACTTAATATTTTTTATGTCTCCATTGTCGTCGATATCGGCACTGAATGCTGAGTGAGACAATCGATCTGTCCAAAACATCTTCTTGTCTCCAAAATCAAATCCAATACCATAAATAAATTCACCGGAAACTAGTTTTTCTGCTTCTTCATTTGGATTATTTGGATTTATCCTACACAATAATATTCAGTCAAACAATGAACTATCGATAATATTTATTAAAACACACAATAAATTTACGCTTCGAGCTTATAATCGGTTAAGTTTTTTATTAGACAAAGTTCAAATATTACGAAAGAAAAAGAGAAACTATTAAAGACCATTAATGAGAATTTTTTTGATTGACATTCGCAAGTCTTTTTTCAAAATTTCGTGCAACATCGTTTAAACAATCTGACAGTTCTAGTAGAACAACAATACCCAGCAGGTAATCTATATTAATTAGATAACTGAAAAGAAAATAAAGACAGAATACCTGTATAATCCCTCTCTCCTAGCGACATATAGTCGCATAGCACCCGCGTCTTGCGATAAGCAATATCCTCGTAGAGTGTGATTGTCACTGCCAGGACCATGCATCATTTCCAGTTGAAAACATTCTCCAAGACACGAGCACGTAAATCCAGGACGATGATTCTGACAACCTTGATCGCAGTAACCCCATTCAATACATTCATTGATATCTGACAAGAAGTGAATTTAGAATAAACAACTACGTGATATTAGTTCTTCGGAAACTTAACTTTCTAAGTATTAAAAATATTTCCGTCATAACAGATGATACACTTATTTTGAAAGACGTTTTTCTCCTTTTTAATTTTTCAATTGTATGCATTAAATTTAGATTGACAGAGCTTCCGCAAGACTGTAAACACTTCTCTAATTAATTTAAGAAAATTTTTTTACCGGAACAAGTTCTATGGAATCGTTCATCCAATTTGTAGCCAACAGGGCAAGTACAGATTCCACCAGATGGTGATGGATGACATCCGGCTTGACATCCCAACGACGGACAAAGATTCGATGCTGAAATTTCAGTTTCATATTCCAGTTTTCAAACACTGTACGGGCAAAACTGAATTAAGTGCTATTTATCTTCTTCCATTTTTAAATTCGCTATTTCTCACTATCAATCCGCTCTTTGCGTGAGAAAAGAGAAAATTTCCATAAAATTGACAATATCTACGCAATGGCGAGCGATCTGTTCTTTTTCACTCCTCTCTTTTGCCCACCAATTCAATTTCTCATATTCTACAAAACCGTTGAAAATATTAACAGCAATTCTTCTCATCGGCACCATCCGAACAATCGTTTTTCCCATCACATAATTTGGTTTTATAGATGCAGTGACCCGAACCAGGACAGTTCCACTGTTGTGGTGGGCAAAGATATTGTCCGCATCCTTCTTCATCAGAATTATCACCTGCAAAATTGAAATCTCATCAAATATCTTGATATTACGATAAGCTCAACTGCTTGATTTCCTCAGAACTTCTTACATTTCTTTGTTTCCCAGCTGGATAATCCAAACAGGCATTGTATGCCCACTTATCGATAAGATATAAAAATCATTTCAGTTAGGGCACTGTATTTCGATAGCTTCCTTCTAAGATTAAAGAAATGATCGAACGGAGCCATTTCAGAAAAAAAATTAATTCATAATCCCAATAAACTAAATAATGCTTGTTTCGATCCAATAAAAGCAGAGAATTGCTTACCAATAAGCAATAAACAATTAATGATTTTTCAAATAGGAAAGACTAAATTCTTCATCCATAGCTTACTGATAAGATAACTGCTTGACCTCATTGGAAGTTACCTCAATGTCAACTGTAAAATTAAACGTGCCTTAGAGAATATTATATCTTTTTTGTGAAAGTCAATATGTCTTTTAAAAACATTATGTTTACGGAAAAAAGAATAAATTAAACCGCAATCATCGTAGTAGTCACAACGAAACTTCCGTGGTTGACATCGTTTGTTTTTACATTGAAATTCACTACCACTGCATTGCTTGAATTCTAAAAATCTCATCATCAATATGTTTATCTTAACTTTTTTCTAGCTAAATGTAACAAATTTTCAAGCACAAAGGATTTTTTTTCGGGTTTTTGATAAGAAGAAATGTTTCGCACTTTCGCACTAAGAAATATCATAAAACAAAGAAAAATCGATTCACCACATGTTGATGGTTCGTCTGAACCGTCAGTGCAATCATTTGAACCATCACAAACCCATGATTTCTGTATACATTGTGATTGGTCTGCACAACGAAATTGATACTGGAAGCAGGCAGTATGGTTGCGTGGGCAGGAATCCTACAATTCATATTAAAATATTTCACTGTGAAATATGCAGAATTACTTTTTCGTGCCGATTATTAGAAACATTTGGACCCTCGGATATAACTCAATGAAATATATCTTCCAATGGTAAGAAAAAAGAAGCGAATGTTTTTTTATCTAGTCTTAAAAACCTTAAACAGGTTCACGCTTAGATCATCAAATATGCTCGATCAATTCGAATACTGTTAATAAATCTTATATTAAAAAAAGTTAAACAAGAAAAGCACAGTACGTTTTTTTAAATATGATAAAAATATTTTATTTCTTCCACTTCCATACCAGTATAACTTTGCATCTATATCTAATACCAGGTATATTTTATCTCCCGAAGTCGCATCCCTATATAAAGAATCTATTGTAGAACACCTGTAAAGTAACGAAAACAGAAGCAATTTTTACTGTTCCCTTTACCAGATCAATTTAGTAGGATTATAGATTGTTTAAAAACCTTCCCTTAATTCTTGTAGTCAAGTAGCACTATTCAAACTGCTGTAGAAATGTGATTTATAATGTTGTTGCTAAAAAAACTATCGGGAGTTCCGCGATCTTGAAATTCTTTCACAATCATACTAATAAACAATTGTGATGAACAGACCTTTTCGTCGCTGAGATCCCTGCAATCGTACTTCCCATCACATTTCTTTGATATATCAAAGCATTGCCTCCCATCAGCGCATTGGAAAACGGAGCCGTCGTTGACATTGCAGGATACGCTCGGCGCAGCTGCAGTATGCATAGATCAGAATTTTATTGACAGTACAACATTAAGAATATCATAAAACCGGATTATCATAAAGCAATCTTGAAATATTTTGAAATACTATACGATAATCTTGACATGTCGCATACATTCAAAAACGAAGATTAGAAATCAATATATAAAACTAGACTAACGACAGTCCACTTCATCCGAGCCATCTGCACAGTCTGTAATATTGTCACATCGCTGGTATTCTGGGATGCAAGAAGTTGACCGCCACTCGTACTTGTCACATTGCCATTGATCCGCTTTACAGCCAGGATGCGCTATAATGATAATGAAATTAATTGTTCTCGACATGATTATTCCAAATGCTCATAACTATTTTTTCACAATTTTCTAATTTCTATTTCCTTTCCATTGCAATAGTTAGATTAAAATATTACAATAAATTCGAAATCTGTACTAACCGTTAAAATTATCCTTACAAAGATTTGATGGTACTCAATCTGGAACTGACTATTCAGTATCCCTTGTAATTAACTAGATATTTATAATTATGGCGAAAAGAGAGATCGAGAATGCAAAAATACACTAGGATGGGAAAATGACAAAAACCAAAAGTTTAAAGCAGCTTATCAAAAAAATTAAAGTGTAAATCAAACTAACGGCAGTCTTTCTCATCCTCGCCATCTGAGCAGTCGCCCGACCCGTCACATCTCCATTCGAATCTGATACATTTGCCATCATTACAGCGAAAATCATTTTCTGAGCAACCAGTAGCAGAATGGACTGATGCTGAGATTGAACCGGACAATGACACCTCAACTGGCGAAATTGGTGAATCTACTGCAATTAATGTTGCATATTATTTTTTATCTATATCTTGCATTAACATCAGTGATCTTAATGTTCACTAGCATGTGGACAGTTCCATACGAAGATGAATTAAACTAATCCAATTTGATACCATGATAGCAATCTAATCTTTTAGTACTCATAAACATCAGTAAAATAATTTCATTTATTGCAATAATAATTTCACTTTACACATGTATCGTAAGACATCACGGTACAATATTTGTTGACGAAAGAAATAACGAAAGTATTTCTTGTTGTATCGAAGCATCTTTATTTACTTTTATTTTTGATTTGATGTTCAAGTATAAATAGTTAAATAAATAGAATGAGAAGATATAACTACAGACTAAACTTTTTATAAGTTTTAATATTAATTTCAATCTAGTACTATCTTATATGATTATAATGATATAACATGCATACTCATCAAAGATTGATATCATTCGATGTTTCTGCAGAGAAAAGGAAATCAGTAGAAAGTTGCACTTCTTATTGAAAGCAGTGTTTTCGGATTTTTTGAAAATTTTATTACATAAAATGAATGTATATTGATGAATGATTTCTTTGAAATATCATAAAGTGAGTTTAATAACAAAATGTAACAGAATTGAACCACTTAACGGTAATTAACTATGAATGATTTCAGAAACTGATAGTTTCATTATGAAAAATCCACTAGTAAGTAATAAAGCATAAAAACTTTTTTTGTGATCCGTAAGAATCTGTTAAGTTAATCTTATCTTGTTCTGACTGCATAATAAGTTAAGAACTAATAAAAATGTATTAGGAAATTTGAAACACTAATTAGATTCATAGTGACGAGCATGAAATTCAAAGAAGTGTTCAGTACTTTGAGTATGTGTTGTCATATATTACTTTCAAGTGCAAAAGAAGAGTATTTTACTTTCAAAATAAATTCCGATATTTCTTATTTTGGGCTTGAAATTCTTTGAATATAATCAGTTTGTGAAATTATTATTCATCATGATATGTTCCTGTAGAATTATATAAATGTTTCCGTTGCAAATATCTTAAAATTAACGAATTCCCGATACAAGAAGGTTTTGAGAGATATTACATATATTGAGAAAATACTACATTTTTAAAATCATTTCACCGGTTTATAACGATAGATGATGAGCGAACTGAGTAAGGCACTAAAATTGTGACTGTATGAGTTGTCATGTGAGGAATCGCTAACACTCGTTTTTTTGCCAACTTTTAAAATTTACTTACTCTCATTTTTTTTCTTTTCAATAATTTTCATTGTTTAAATGAAACAAAATTTTTCATATCAAGTTATATGATCTTAAATTTGCTGATCTGTACTATCACATGATATTAAACAAGTAATTAGTTTTTCTACCGATTTTATCAGATTTTGAGATGTTCTGAGATATCCTTCTTGCTTTTATCACTTCAGAAGGAGAATTCTACAACAGTATCGGTTTAAATGAATTGTGTTCGAATACTAGTAACATCAAAACATCCTCCAGGAGCAGTTATTTCTGGTTAAAAGAATTGCGCTATGCTACCCATATTTTCCGTCATACCAAGAACAAAAACGATCGCAACACCTGCCACCCCGATGGAACTATTGTAGCAGTCGTTTTTTCTATCAGTCCTCTTTCCATCTGCTCTATCAGTGACAATAGAAACAGATTCCAAATGAAACCGATTCTTTCCATTATATCAGTGACAAGAGAAACAGATTCCAATTGAAACCGATTCTTTCCATTATATCAGTGACAAGAGAAACAGATTCCAACTGAAACCGATTCTTTCTATTATTGCTGAGTAATTTTCACTTTTTTCTACAACACAAATTATCATCAAAGTTGTTCGAAAATGAAGCATTATGGGAAGAAATATGGTGATCAGTCATCAATGACTTATCATTCTATTTCTATTTCATTTCAAAACGTGCAGAAATGACATTTTGTAGAAGATTTTGAAATGTTCTGTGAAATGTAATTTCGTGAAGAAAAGTATGTATTTTTTATACTTTCCCTCGCAGGTTTACAAGAAAACAAAAAACGATGCGTTTCAAAAGAAGCCTTCGATAATTACACTTATATAAGCGGCGCAAAACAAAGGGAAGGCTTGTGAGTAAGAAAACCTAAAAACATATGATTTCGATTAGTCAGCAATAATTCCACTTATGATTTCACATAACCCGAATCGATTGATCGATATTTATTCATCAAGCTATGGTCAATACATTTCAGAATTGCAATAACGACAATAGCAATTCTAAAATCGCTAGGAATAGTATAGAAAGATAAAGCATTTTGCTGTTACTTATCGAAAGAATCTGCAATTTTTTTCTCCATATTCTATGGTGCAAAAAACTCAGCCACGTCATTATCGACAACATCACTGACAAATATTGAAAAGTTGATGATGATGCTCTCCATATAAAGCACTTTTATCTGATGAAAAAATTGCTTGAAAAATTGAATTACATAATTGTCAACAGAAAAGGTTATTTTACAAAAAGATTCATTTTTTTTGAACGACAATTAGAAAAAAATCTT
The DNA here is from genome assembly GCA_008729115.1 of Dirofilaria repens. Lineage (NCBI taxonomy): Eukaryota > Metazoa > Nematoda > Chromadorea > Rhabditida > Onchocercidae > Dirofilaria > Dirofilaria repens. The sequence continues at coordinate 1,521,297 of SNRZ01000009.1, forward strand.
ATTTATGGATAGAAGAAGGACAGGTGATTTCGTATTCATTGAGTAAATAGGCTCTTCTATCATTAAAATTAATAGGTTAATTTTTAAGCCCTCGTATCCAGTAAATTAAAGATTAATCAGAAATTTTTCTCTTTCAGAAGTACAGTACTGGACTGATGAGTGCTACCGGAAAATTTCTCATACATAGTAAATGCATAAATTATTATAGAAGATAATTTTTTGCTATGCTTTCCTCTATCATCGCTTCCTCAAATCTTCAGTTTTTAAAATGATTCGGAGATTTATCAATTTATCTGATTTATCAATATCTCCATATTATAACAACTTCAACAAGATAAACCCTATTTCATTAAGAGATGTTTACGATAAATGAATTCATAATAAAGAATTTCAGTATAACAAAAATAATTGTCAGGAAACGCTTCATAATGAGCTAAAAGTTAATGAATAATTCAAATGGGTCAGTTTATTGTGCAGTAATACGTTGTACTGGAAAAATGTAGCAAAGACGATATAATTATTCTAAAAGAATACACTTCTGACAATGCAGTACAATTTATATTTTGGTAGATTCAATAATTTCCATTAGAACAAGGAAGACTGATACAGTCAATATTTATCGTTTTAACTTCATTTAAAAAAATAACAAACTGTATTCTCAAAAAATGCAGCATTTATATGTGCATTCATTAAGACTTCTTGGATACAAACGTGGTTATTTAAAACAGTTTTTTGATAGATTCCAGACTTCAATTCTTCTTGTTTTTCACACATAATTTTAAAATGAAATATTTATGAAATTTTTCGGCTCAGAAGTCACCTTCAATTTATAGAAATATACTGATAAAATAGTTTAAAATCGTCTAACATTGTTAATAGTTTGCTTTCATTCGGAATGTCACTTTTCACGTTGTATTGAAGCTAATAACCATTATATTAAAGCTTTTTTAAAGAGAATTTTTTTCTCAAGAAATCCAGAAACAGGAAAATTCAATCCACTACTAGTAGCGATTCACAAACTTCACTTCGGAATTCATCTATTTTTTTTAAATATCATATTTAGAAAGTTCATATCTGCTGATTCTTCATATAAATCCACATTTTTTCAATTCCGAACAAATTCCGGGTAAATTTATGTATTTGAAGTAAACAAAAAAGAAATGTCTTTCTGAAGCAATATTTTTATTAATTGAAGTTAGAAACTAAGGATAGATCTCTGAATAAAAGAATGAAAATATTGAGAGACTGAGTAATATCAAATAAGCATTTTCTTAAAGTCCTTAATTTCCTAATGTAATTTCCAAGGAGTCATCTAACTATATTACAATATTACAATCATTTAAGGACTAGATCACGAATATCCATGATCTTATTTCATCATGCAAAACACACATTTGTTTATAGTGAATTCAAGTAAAGGATAATATATGTAATCGCAATCATAATGTCACTCGGTTTTCTCATGTTTAAATGTGAATACTGTGACTCAAAAGAGTGAATTTACAATAACTGTCTCTTGATTTTCTACACAGATTCCGTCTTGCTTAAACGAGATATAAGGATAAATTGAAAATTGCAACAGCGAAATGATGTTAAAGTGGAGAAGTCGAGGAACTGATATCAATAATAATGAAATCTTAGTAACGAGAGAGAGAGAGAAAGAAAGATCTAAGAATATAAATAAGAAAATAATAGGAACCTTGTATGGGTATCAGATCTGGATTAGCTGCCCATGTTTGCTGTACATTTCCCGATAATATATAATTCAAATAATATATTAATAGCAGCATGCTTTAATATAGAAAATAATGAAATATAGATGTGATTTATTGTATAAATGATTAATTCGTCTAGCACGACGATTATTACCACATCTGAAATCAAATTTTAAAAACATAAACGAATAAAAATTAACGCATATAAAAGATACACACTAATTTTACATATCAAAAGTGTTTATCAGTAAAAGTGTTGCATCTCAGCTTGCTGGTATGAGCCGATGGTTTAAAAGTATTAAAGGTATGTGCATCCATGCATACAATGGACTCTTATTAATGCAAGCAATAAAAGAAAAGAGATGAAAAGGACAAAAACTGTAAATGAGAAATGGGGGCCTTCAGAAGCAAAATTCTGATTAGGATAGAAGCCGTAATAGCAACAACAACAACAATCATCATTGCTGCAATTTGCATTTATTTGTTTCAACGAAAGTAAGACCATGCAAAGTGGAAGAAGGGAATTGAACATCGTTGCGCATGTCAAAGAGAACAAAAGATGGCGGTACTGTGAATCAATTTCACAATCCAATTAATAAATGTTTGTTTCGAAATTGAAACTACTCAGAATAAGGCTGAGCATCGAGAAAGAAAAGGAAACCATTACAGAGGTAAGCGGTAGGCGGGAGAAAGGTAAATGAACCACCTTCCTTCTTCCTCCTTACCTTAACCATTATCACGGTGAAGCAAAATGATGCTGAAATATATGGTGAAGAGAGGGGCGGGGGATATGTGTGTTCAACAAATTCTCTCACTTCAATGATGACAACAATGATGACGATAATGACGGCACCCTTCTCCTCCTCCACCGATCCCTTCCACATCTCGATCAGCATCACCGGTCATGTCTCAGCAATACTATCTTTACCCACCGGTAACAGCATCGTTATGAATAGCACACCTTTCTTCCTTTAACTCTTTTCTATTTTAATTGATGCTATTACAGGCTTTATAGGTATGCCATTGCATGCACCTTCCGCACTTTATTTTAGAATAGGAGATGAACTGATTTTAATTGCTTACTCAATCATATTCCAAGTAGCTTAACAAGAATTTGTTATCAGTAGATCATGGACTACCACTTAGCTAATGTCTTATACTTCTGTCCACAGAATCTTTGTTTTTAAGTTTTAATTTTCCTTTCCAGCAATATTGATTTATTTTAACTCGTCATTTTACCACCTCCATATCCTTCGCTGAAACCATAGTAACAATTTATATTATTTAATACTCTCTCAAAATTTGCATTAAAATATAGCTTGGCAATGATCAGTTTCTTAAGGAGCTCAATATGTATGATGTGAATTAAAGAATGTATAAGCTGTTGTTGACAAAGGCATTTCTTAATATATTGGACGCAAATGGAAAATCTTTACAAACTTCTGGATTCATCGTATTTAATTTTATTACGCTGGAACGGCATATTTTGTTGGTGAGGTACACCGTAATTTAGATATTTGAATGACACAAGGTCAGTGGGATTGAAGATGGTGGAGAGAGTTCTTAATCGATTATATTACTGTCGCTTATGATTAATGGATGAGGAATCAACACACAAGATAAATGAATGAACATACATAAACTGAAACAATGATAAAAAGCAATAGAATTGTCAAATGCAGTGATTACAGAGAAGTTGCTAATGTGACGATCGATTAAAGTAAAAAATATTTACCATTTTTATAATAATTTGAACTTTGCTTTAAATAGCATTCAAAAGTTAAACTGCCTGTACGTTTCCAAAAATGTTGGTCAGATCAAAGCCGTCAATTCTACATATATTCTCCAAATGCAATAGTTTCCGCAAAATGTAATTCTTGCATCAAGCATAAAAAATAGCATAAAAAGCACCACGAATGACATAAGACTTCAACCATATAACACGCATTGACACCATCGATACTACATTTGTCAACATGCAGTGCTGCTCAGAATACCACGGAAGGTGTAGGAAGATTGTCGTTGGTCTCGTTAACGAACTACCAGCCATCATCATCTCACTATCGCAAACCTGATTTTAAAAGAGCAGGAGTAGAAAGTGATCATCTATTCATTCATCCATCGTCCATAGCTCTGTTTTATTCACTTTACTGACATTATCCCACTGTATCATTACATGACAACATAATGTCCGACAGTAGGAAAGCAATGTATCACAATTGAACATTTTTCTTCAGATTAAAAATTCATAACACATAAACGGAGAAACAATTGAAGCTCCAAAAGATAACCTCAAAATAAATTTGGAAACAGGCAATGGAATATAATAAAAATCCATTGGTAGTTACTCAAGAAAAGCTATTTCATCTTGCCCTGCACCTAAGAACTTCGAAATGTTCATGATGCAGCTTTAAACACCTATATTTAATAAAATATCAAAAATTCAGAGAAAGCAAAAAATCTATCGAGAAATCAGCATGAATATATTGGCTCTTCCTGATATTCACAGTAAGAAGAAAGAAGCGAATCTATTGCAAATATATCACTGTAATATTTTCAAAACAAATTTTGTAGAAAATTTTCAATGGGAAATTGTTTACATTAAAAATTCGCATTAAAAAAATCTCAAAGCTATTGTCAGTTTCACTTTATAAGAAAACAAGCGGAAGACTTATAAAACTCGATTTTTCTCTTCTATTCTCATCCTGGCTATTTTTTTGATAGCATTATCTTCGTCCTCAGAACTTTCCAGATCCGGTATTTCGTCCACATTAAACAAATCCTCATTAATTTCGACATTTCCAATATCATCAGCAATCTCTTCCGACTGAAATTGTGAGAATCAAATTTTTCCATATCAAAATACTGAAAATGAAAATTAGGCAAAATTTTGCGTCAGTAATCCATTATTCATTTATTAACTTTTGAATCGATAATTAAAAATATAAATTTTAATTTGAATTTCAAATTTTCTTCTCATTGGTTTTATTTCATTTCTTTATTTGTATTTTTGATTTTGAAAAAATCCGAAATAATCCAGATATTACCGAAATTCAAAGGAATAAAAATCTGTCGTATAAGTTTTATGCGTAACTGTCTCCAAATTAATAAAGTTAAAAAAATTTCAAGCAGAGATAATTTGTTTTGTCAAATCAGGTGAATAAATTTTCAGTATAAAAGAACTGAAAGCAATTTTGATATAGTTCCATAGCTAAAGTAATCAAAACTTCGTTTTCAATATTAATAAAGGAAAAAAGATACATCTGTTAAATAGTACAAAGATCGTATATATAAATAAATTAATTTTCAACAAAAAGTAAGTGGCAGACGAGGTTAGGATGAAACATTTTTTAAATTACGTTATAGCAGTTCTCAATAAAACTTAAAAACAGAGTAATATTTAGGAAAAGTAAATCTGATCTAGTCTAATAAAAAAAGTGTAAAGCATGATAAAATGAAGCGAAACCTTTTCATCGTCATCTAGGTCGTCATCCAACATATGTCCTTCGTCATCAATACGATAAAATGTACGCTCATCGATCTCAAACGCTTTTATCTCTAGCTAAACGAACTAATAAAACCATAAAATTTTGAAATCATCAATTTTTTCATTAAATTAAATGTAATAAATAGAAGCATTATGTCACAATTTCGGATATGCGCCAATAAAATATGTTCTTGTTAAGTTCCATGATCTCACTAAGAAAAATAGGAAAAGAAGTAAAAAGAAGTAAACTTTTAATTATTTCGAAGCTTATAACTATTTCCGAAAATTACTAAAAAATGAAAAATAAAGTTCCATCATAAGTAAAATAATGTTAAATGCAGCTACATTTCCAAAACTTAATTGCGCTATTTACTGATAAAAAAGCAGAATGAAGGGATAACGGGCAAATAAAAATTATCTTCCTCTTCAGATCCTCTCTCAAATGCAACACCACCTTCCATATCTCCTTCATCTTGCATTACCAGTTCTGGATTGTAGGTAAACAAATCCCGTCCACTCAATCCGATCTATAAGATCGAAAATATTCTGAAGCGAAAATGCTTGCTTGTCCTAATGTTGAAATAATGTTAAAACATTATACTTTTAAATAAAAAGCTTTAGGCACTAACTGTACGATTAGAAAACAACGAAAGCTCAACTTGTGTCAAATTTTATAGCTTTTTTATATGAAATCTTGCGTTTTCTCATTCAAGGGAAACATTATTTGAAAAAAACTGACAGCCAATTGAAATTGGTCAATAAACTATTTTCTGCACAAGAATTGAAAAGATATACTAATAAAGCTAAGGAAATCTCACCGATTTACCCGTCTTGATATTTATTTTTTTCTCTTTTTCTTTTTCTGCAACTTTTTTTTTCCGCTCTCGCAATTTCTTCTTCTTCCAGCAGATAAATGTTTCCAATGTCACTTTCGTAAGACTTTCTGACTTAAGCTGTGCACGCTGAAATGTTAGTGGTAGAGATCAAACATGAATAATATGAAATTTCAAATATTTTAAATATCCTCAAATTTCCAAATACCTCTTTTTCGATGAGTTCTTCTAGACTGATCTCATTTAACCGCTTGTGTTCTTCCAACTTGTTTCTATCTTTCTTCAAAACATAACCTGATGGTAAAGCATGCCTATAAATACAACCATCGCCATTTGGGCATTCCCAAAACCAACCATATTTACTACTCTCAACTGCTTCCAGAAAATATTTACACACCTGAAAACGGAAGTGAAATTTATGCCAAAGAGAAGTTATTCGGGCTTGTATGTCTATTATTTACACAGAAACTGACAATATCTGTTTGATTCGGCTTTTTCCTATCATGTTCTCCATGTTTCTTTTCGGCGACTTCACTCAATTTAGACTCATCCCATTCATCTACGTCATCTGAAATCACTACTCAAACCAATAATTTCTTTATTAATGCACATTAGCAAAGAATAGAAGCTTGAAATGCATAATATTCTTAGGACGAACGAAAAGAAATATCATTTGATCGTAAGATAATGATAGCAGAAGAAAGAAACAACTTTCTCTTTGCTTTTTTTGTTTACCTTCACGCCCTTAAATCACATTTATAAACAACCAGCAAAGGCATAATATCTACCGTTTTCTTTTAATAAATCTCGACTGTCAACATAAAGATTCTTTTTAGCTGTCTTCTGATCTTTTGACAGGTCATGACTAAATTTGCACTTTTCACCTTTATGGCACATTCCCTGCTTGTAAAATGAACAAACCAGTGATTTAGGATCAATGTCTGCAATAACAAGTAAATCACATAAAAGCTTTATATCAGCATCAAACAGATGTTACCATTACTATTATTGCCAGAGATGTAATTTGCATGCTTTTGATATAAGTGTACACAGAATACATCAAAATTTCTGTCATTCTCTGGCACATGTAAACATCACTTACTTTGGGAAACACAACAGCTGTGCCGTCAACGATAGAAAGTTTTCCTAGCAACCATTCAAATCAAGGTATACCTCGAGCCACCTTAGGCATCTCAGTCACCGGTTTCAAAAGCTTATTCAAATCCCGCAATTCACTATCAGTTATTTTCCTCTTTGCTGTAGCTTTCTCCGCATCAATTTTCGCGTGGCTTACATTGCCGTGTTTAATCTACAAAACAATATAACCTATTCAAAGCCTGTTAAAATAAAGTCAACATTAAGGTTATTATTCTGCACCTGATGCAATTCTTCTTCCTCATAATTTAATATACAACAATAACGAAAAAACTTTGTCAAAATATAATTCTTAATAATCTGAACATTCTAGAACTGTCGAGAAGTTACGGCTTCTTTTATGTTTAATCTTTAAATAAAAGATTTACTCCAGGCATCTTTTATGTTAAAGATTAAAAAAAAGAAAGCAAAAACAGTAGAATGATGGATTACTATTATAGAATTCTAGATCTCGAGCAATAACATTTACCTGATTTGTCACTTGCTGCACATATTTTTGCGTTTTCGCCCCTTTCTTATTTTTCAATCCGAATGTTTTGTCTTCAATTATCTTTTCTTTTTTTTTCTGCTCGGCTTTCTTGTTTGGAGCATTCTTCGGCGGCATTTTTCTGGAACTTTGAAAGATGTTGGTAAGACAAAACATTCTGCTGATATAATAGTAGTGGATAGGATGACTGATATATGGTAAGAAATAAACCAAATAACCAATAAACAAAAAGAAAAAGTATAAATTATCATAAGTGATAAAGATCATACTTATCAACAGATTACAGGATAGTTACAAACCAGCACTGAAAAACATTAAATTATCAACTATGCAAACAAAGCCTGAACTGATAAAAAAATCAAATCAAGATTTTCGACGTGTAACATGAGAAGACTGATTGTAAACGGGCGAGCTATATATGAGTAAGTAACTCTCCTCATCTCCTTTGCCTTGTTTCTCCTAGATATAGATGGAATAATACGAGAGATACATGAACAGGAGTACGAATCTAAAAAATATATCAATCATCCTAAACCACTGCTATTATATCATTTGAACAATCATATTTGATAGGTCAAATGCGCCACGTTATAATTAGTCATAATGAAGAGGGAGGAAGTCATCTACCATATTTTACATCCTCTTCTTCCACTTTCACCACCATCATCTACTGACCATCCAACGATACCACAAACTTCAAATTACAATGCAACAGAATAGCGGTGGCATTGATATTGCATGCTATATTTTATGAAATGGGTAATCGAGAAAACTTTGATTGATAAGATTGTCAATAGAGATACTGCGAAGGTGAAATTTTACTGTTTATTTTCCAACCTAGAGACCCTTCTAGGTTGGAAAATCTAGCTGGAAAAAAAAAGGTTTCACTGAGATTACTTTGTACATTTTCTTAAAAGTTCAATTCAGGAGGTTGTTTGTCAAGAATATAGATGACTTTTAGCTTCGGCTCAAGCAGTGTGAAACATTTTATCACATGCACTATGCACGCACCATTATATGCGCATCCATCATTTCTGTTTTATGGTTTTAAGTTAACGTAAACTGTTATGATATGCTGCAACGCGTCTATAGATTATTTGGTGACGATGAAAACGCTAACGTAACAAATTTATCAAGCCCTTCCGCAGATGACACTTCACAAAATCATGTTTGTCTTTTACTCATATTTCTTTCATTATTTCTATACCACTTTCAATTAACGTGATGACTTGAACTGTCCATGTCTAGAATTGTTCGGTCTTTAGCATCAGATTTCTTTCCGTTTTATGCTTCAAATAATAAGGTGATGAAGAATGATATAGATCTAAAATTGTTCGAAGTATAGGTAATAAACAATGATTTTATTTCCAGTTCGATGAAGTTTCATCGCTCTCTTGGGATCTACGAGTGCAGTATTTTCTTGGCTGCTTTTGTCTTTCAGTAATATGCTCTTTAGCTGGAAGTGCTCTACTTTTTACTTGGAGAATTACCGGTTTTACTGTAATGGTATCTTTGGGTAGTATTCTCTCTTTGTTTGGGTTTGTCTTCATATCAGTCATTTTAGGAATTCATTTTTGTTTTGATGTTCTCCCTCTGAGAGGACTACTGATAAAAGAACTTTTGATAAATGTTTCAGTAATGTTATGGAAATTCTGAAAAACTTTAAGCATACTTACTTTCAGAATGTCTTCATTTACAGTCCTCAATAAGTAAACTGTCAGAAGGTTTTGGATTCAATTAGGTGAATTATGTCTGTTATAAAGTTTCCTTTTCTAAGTTTCCCTTTCTAAAAATATCTCTTTAAAATTGAGTGGTATTCCTGCTGCAAGGTTGGACTGATATTTGTGTCAATTTCCCAGATTTTCAGGTTAATAGAATGAAATATTTTTAACAATTTATCTCTTTTTAGGACATGTTTTCTAATGGGCCCTTTGAGACAATTGCAAAAAATGTTTGAACAAAGGCGTTTCATGGCATCGCTCATGTATTTGCTTTTTATAACTTTCACGCTTATAGCCGGCCTTGTTTTTTCGAATCCTGCACTGGCACTTATTTTCGTCATTGGACAGTACATTGCTATGGCTTGGTATTCTATAACATATATACCCTTTGCACGGTATATGACTTTACTTTTTTCAACTAATTTAATTTTAAAATACCGGTATTTCTCACAATTATCATGACAAAAAATACTGAAATATAGGGAAGCTACTGATAGTTTTTATAATGCGGAGTTTTTCCAAAAAACTCCGCATTATGATATACTAAATAGTGTACATTATTAGATATTGTATAATTTGAATATCTGTTTTTATAAATGTGAAGTATAATGACTTTACGTTCATCTTCAAATAATCACTGAAAGTTTGCTATATTAAGCTTTGTCATTTTATCATATCACTTATGCATTTCAGAGAAGTAGTATCATCATTCTTCTGCAATTATTTTAATGGCGGATGAGTCAGTAAGTTATCAGAAACATGGGCGTTTTAAAATCAGTACAAGTATGGTTCACTTTTGTGTCAAAGGCTTTTTTTTTGGAATATGGAAATATTACTTTTTTGCAATTCATTTTTGTTTTAAGTATAAGAAATACTCTTTTCTGATCTCAAATTCATTCAGCTCAGAAATGATAAATTTTTTTCAGATTTTAAAGTTGGATATGTTATATGCATTCTAGTTTTCTCAGACAAGGACATGATGTAATTTCATTTTTTACTCTTCTGTTTTGATATGGATTTATTCTTTCCTGGTATTTTTCCAAATGGAAATGTTCAATTAGAATATTGTATAATAGCAACTGAATAGAATATGTACTGTTTCAAAATTCTATAGTTATTTCAGTGTTTTGGCCTTCAATGATTGGAATTTACCTAGTGAACTAGTTTTAAAACTTCTTTCAATATATAAAGTTGACAGGTGGTTGGATGTTATCTGATATACTGAATAGTGTACATTATTAGATATTGTATAATTTGAATATCTGTTTTTATAAATGAAAATGTATTTGATTTCACCAAAATAAAATATATATTACTAGTAAATAAAATTATTTTGCAATTGTTTGTAGTAATTTCATATATTAAATTACAAAATAGTGATGCACCAAGAGCCATTAAATTGTCACAGTTTGATCTCTCAAGATATATATATATAGTCACTTATTTAGTTCTGACAACGACTCTATTATATTTTGTTGCATCTCGATTTACCGAGATTGTAAGAAGGATTAGCAAATGAATAAATGAATGTGGAATGGCATGCTATTTAAGAATTGATGAATTTAAATTTAGTTTAATTTGAACTCCTTTAATTTAGCTCTTTGTTGCCGATGTCATGCATTTTGAATGAAAATTTGGCTTCGATACATAAGCAACAAAAAAAACTTGTTGTGAAAACTAAAACTAAGATTGATTTAATTCTTATAACAAAAATTTTGGTTTAACTGCTAAAATGATTTGTGAAGTATGATACAAATATTTTAGAAATTTGAAAACTAATATGAATTTTTACAGTGCATTTAGTCTCTGGTAATATTACTAAAATTATTCCATTCAAATATTGTTCTTCGAAAAACGGTAAATTACCATATCTTCGTATTTCCATAATCAGCATCGATAACAACCAGAGAATCTCTATAATATCTAGAAGACACATCTAATTGCAAATAGCAAGATTATTACAGTAATATCACTTTGTTTAATTGCGATCACATCTATAATTCTTTCACACTGAACATAGTCAATCTTAATTAGACGCACACACTAATTTTGAGATCCTGTTGAAGCGAGGAACTAATAATTGTCCAGTTCTTAATGGTCGTTTGATTTGTTAGTGGTCCTGGGATATTATAAATTGATAATCACTAGCTATCTAGCTGTCCACGCTATATAATCTATAGAAATTTAGTGAAAGGAACAATAAAGTGTCCTAAATTTCTCAAAAATCGCATATTTAGAAATAAGTTGATATGAATTTGAAATTAATTTTTAATTGTGCTTGTGTAAATATTAATCGTTTACTTTAATTAAAAATAACAAAATTTCCGCTGCATTTCCATCTATCCTTTTTCATACCATCATTCGACTTATCTGCCGGATAAGAGATACCTATCGGATATTCATACCATTCGATTTATCTATCGGATAAGAGCTCATGTTACTTTTATTAAATGCAAACACGAATTTGTGCAAAATATCAATCATTTAAACAGCGATATGTCCACTGAGCAATATTTCATTATTTTATATTTCAATTTTTGATATATGGAAATGTTGAAAGTGTTTCTCCCCCCCTGAAATTTCTTCGTATAAACGGTAATGCTTGCATTCTTACTTTCCATATTATCTCTTGATTGTATATTGCGGCAAAGATCAATGAATAAAATTGCTGCAAGATTTTCAAACTTTGATAACTTGTCCGAAAAGAACGGATTATCCAAAATCGAACAATTAATTTTGTTTGACACATTTTAAGCAGAATAAACTATTTATTGAGAAGCTTTCAATTTTATGCCCGTAGGGTGTAACGGAGCATTTTTCGCGTCAAATATTGCTCTTTCATTTATTTTCCAAAATGACATTCTCTGCTTCATCACCGCTTACTTTTTCCTTTTCAATAATCATTTCAATTCATTCATTTCAAATTTATGCTTAGAAATCATTCACTTTCATTTATCGTTCATCTTCTCTGCCTTTCATATTTATTTAATCTTTTACTATAATATTCTTTAATTCTCTATTTCTAATTAACCTTCTCAAAGGTTGAACAACAAGTGAGTAAAACAATAAATATCAATGCTGGAAAAGGCATATTTTCTTTGACATTTGATTCCTTATCAGTGAATAGTATACATTTTTTCTTCGTCTTTCCAATTTACATTCAAGACTTTCAAATACTTTTACCAGTATTTGATTAATTATTGCTGATTAATAGCACAAGCAGATTAATGCAATTGTTTGGAAGACAGGTGAGACTCAAAAATGTTATATCCCATTATGTCAAATATTTATCACAAGAACTTTTCTGTTAAATATTAAATATTCATTCAACTTACTCAACAATACCACTTAAAATAAATGCCTATTATTAATTTATCGAGAAAAAATCTCTATGCAAATAGTTCATAAAGGAGCAAAAGATGATTAGTTTAGGGAGAACTTGTTATGCTCTCTTCTTTTTACTTTAAATTTCTCTTTTAGGCATTTATTTTGAACTTATTTTCTGATTATACCAGGAGAAAGTTATTCGTTTATTCGTTGCACAACCAAATATTGACTTATAGCTCATCATAAACAACGTTTCAGTAATATTTATGTCATATCATTGAATGAATGAACAAGCATTCGTGCTAGCTTTTCATTCTGCTGATTTATATATGATGTTCTAGAATCTGAAACAATGTTTCTATGTTTGTGAGAGATATTTAAGGTTAGATTAAGCATATCCGTTAATATTCATTTTCATAATGTTGCTTGTTGAGATAATATAGAAGCATTTCAGCTATGCTTTATCAAACATTTCTTATTTTTTGTTATTCATTATTATATCATTGGAAAGTTGAAGCAAACGATCAATCTGCTAATCGTGGCTTAGAATCAACGATAGCTCCTCGATTGTATTTGGAGATATCGAATTCAATGAATCCAAAAAATGCATCGTATTATCGACCATCACCGCCGCCAATTGGTCGTAGTTCATTGCAACAAAAATTGGATCATTTCGATAGTAACGATGAACGAAACTGGAGGCAGGTAGCCTGCTTCATCACGATTTCTACCTAATACTAGCAGCGATTTTGTCACATAGTTTTTGCATATCCAAAGGATAACAAAATTTACTATTGCAGTATTACATACACAGAAAATCGCAGTATCAACGTCCTGATGGTGCTGTATTTCTCGTAGTTGGTGGTGAAGACGGAGCAGATCGTGCCTGGCTAAAGAATCAAGGTTTGCCATACGTTCAGTTGGCAGATCAAATCAACGCTAGTATATTTATGCTTGAACATCGATTTTATGGTAGCAGTCGTCCTACCAAGTATTTTATTTTAGCTTATTTAATTCAGTATATTTTTTCAAATCTCGGTTATTTGCAACTTAATTAGTATGGTACGAGAATACATCATCTGATTAATAATTCAGATAATTCAGACAAAATTATTATTTGCTTTCAGTGATACTTCTGTTCGGAACTTAAAATATCTTAATGCAAAACAGGCAGTGGAGGACATTGAAAAATTTGTTCAAATTATTAATCGACGAGAGAAATTGTCGAATCCGAAGTGGATCACTTTTGGTGGAAGTTATTCAGGTCAGGTTACTATTAAATCTTCGCCTTTGAAACAATGTGATTTGATAATTATTGAAAACAGTGGAAGCGCACTTTCGTTCATTCAGTCTTATTTTTAGCAAATATAGCACCGATCCATATATATTCTAATCAAAATTCGTATCATTTGAAATACATTTTGTTTTTTCAGAAGAAGATAATAATGACAAATAGTAATAAATGCCTTTTCCTGTATTTGTATCAGCAAAGAGGTTTCAATGCTGACTGCTTATAAATTTATCATTGATGGTGGTGTCTTTTAAAACTACATGAACCGGCAATAGAAAGAACAGAATTCCACGGATGTTTTTACACTTTACATATGAAAAAGACGAGCATTGAAATAATTAATGTTTAAACACTTTCAACAAAAAAAATTTTCCTGTCTACCTACCATTTATACAAAAAATTTTTTGTAAAGAAACCGGAAAAATAACGCAACTAATAAATCTTGCAAGCACTTAAAGTCTTCAAAATAATAATTATTAAACTTTGTACAATCCAAAAATAAATGTCTGAAGAACTTGAATTATTTTGCAGGTAATTTGGCAGCATGGGCTAGGGCAAAACACCCGCGAAGTATTCAAGCAGCAGTGTCAAGCTCATCCCCTTTACAAGCTAAACTTAATTTTAAAGGCAAAAATTTTGTTCAGAGATTTGTTTTATCTTTCATGAGCTTATAATCAAAATAAGGGACCGATAAGCTAAGAATTAAGTAAATTGTCAACTTGACCAAGAATAAACTTATCAACTTGGACAATAGAGCATATTATCAATTTACATTTCTCATTAGCAGTTGTAACAGAACAGTATGAAAATTACAGAATTCGAAAGACATGTTGAGAAAATTGTCGAGAAAAAAAATCCTAAATGCTTAGCAGTGATACGAAAATTATTCCAAAAGATGCGTCAAATGTCGACAACATTTCATGGTAGACGTGAACTCGTGAAAATATTTAGGTGTTGTTATCTTTCATCTTTCTCCAAACATTTACACTCATTTAAATCTTACGGAATTCAAGATCAGATGCCTAATTTGTTCTCCATTTCAGACTGGATAATTCTTTAATTCGGCCAACAGTGTCCCAAAAAGATATCGCCAATTTTTTTTTTGTAGTCAGTAATTATATCAGCTTCATCATAATGCACAGTGGAATCAATGTGGTTTGTTGTATCTTATTCTTGTGATTGGATAAATTCTGCAATATTGCTAAAATTTTAAAACTTTCAAATTTTGACTCATTCTCTCAAAAAAACCCTGAGAAATTACGTTCGATCAGAAAAATAGAATATAAGATTATGAGACAATTGCAAGCTTCCAGAAGGATCATCGTGATATGCTGACTCTTGATGCGATATGTAACAGGCTGATTTCTTCATCTACACTACAATCTTTACGAGTGTTAATTGGAATGGTTATGACATCTCAAGGGAAGTCTCCATATTCCAACATCGATATCGGCTATGATAATTTCCTTACGTTTATGCGTGATGAACGTTGGAACACGCATAACGCTCAACGTTAGTATCATCTCTTCTGCTTCAATGTTTTGGATTAGTGGTAAGAAAAAGTTAGGTGTGAATGAGTACTTATCAATTTTGAGATATTCTTTCCCTGCTAATGAAGGAAGAAAATATGGAGGAAAACGACTTCCCACTGAATACAATGAATGCAATTCGAAGAACGTTTCATCAGGTTAAGCTTGACCATGAGCGTCTAAGTGAAAATAATAAATAGTCATATTACAGATATCACTAAGGTGGAATATGATAACTGATTTTGAATATAGAATTTTATGGCAGTTTAAAGAAATGAGAAAAACGAAATGATTATTTCAGCTCGTGTATGGCTTTATCAAAATTGTTATGAATTTGGCCATTTCCGAACCAGCGAAGATGTAAATGGTTTATTCGGTGGCACGTTACCTCTAAGGTGATTTGAATGCAATAGTTATATTGCATACTTTTATAAGAGATTTAATTTGTTTAAAAATATTTTAGTTGTTCAACATACAATTGCAGTTTCTTTTTGACTCGTTGTAAGGACGTGTTTGGGGATCATTTCTCCGTGGAAGAGACGGAGAGAGAATCGTTGAGACGAATCAGTATTTTGGTGGAAATCAACATTTTCAGGTTTGCATATCCAGAAATTCTATACTTTTCCAATAGAGCGTTTGTTATTTGGTGAGCTCTACGATAATATCATTGCTAATCATTTTCTTCGTTTTTTTTTTTTTCATTTTTTTACCGTTGCTATTATCAACGAAGGAAAATTTTAAAATCTGTCACAACGTGGCTTATCTTTAAACCCTTAGAACTTAAATTGCAGGCGACAAATGTGATACTATCTAATGGTTCCGATGATCCATGGACCTTACTTGGCATATACAATGATACCAATGCTGGTGGCAATTATATTATTTATATCGAAGGTATCATGTATTTTACATGAATGCAAGGCTACCAAATTTGTTAAAGGATTTAACGGCTCATAATTCAACTATTCTAAGCTATTGGAAATTCAGGACTTCCTTATAGGCTAAGAGATATGCAATAATGAAGAAACGCAGATAGACAAAAACAATAAAAGCGTTATTTTTAAAAATGTTGGATGAGTGAAACGACGAGATATTGATGGAAGAGATTGCAGGAACGAGTCATGCAGCCGATTTTTATCCTCCAAGTTCTTCTGATTCCAGTGCCCTAAGAACTGCACACCATAGAATAATACAGGTGATCGAAGATATAGTGCTGTAATTGCTCAGCGAATTCTGTAAATGATTCAAGAATGCTTATTTTCGACTAGATAAATGTTATTACTAATTTATCGATTCTATCTCGCCACTCGCATAATCTGCTCTCGCCAAATGAACCGATCCGTCGGAATTTTAGGATCTGGAAATTGAACTTATGCTTATTTTGACTATATTTAAATGCAGCTTACTATAACGGCATCTTTCATGACTACTTCAATCGTATTTTCACAGCATCTCTTCATGTTTTAAATTTTCTTAGACGCTTCATCATTGCTAAGAACATCATAAAAATCGTCGTTAAATTTCGATTGATTAATGCGTTAGCAATTGAAATTGAAGTTTAAAACGAGCAATTTGAATGCTACCCCAAAAAAGATATAGTCAACAGAAATATCACTTCAAATATTGTCCAAAATAGGCTCGAGTTAATTAGTATTATAGCAAAAAAAAATATGCTATGGATTAGTAGAAAAGAGTGTGCCACGAAATATTCAATAAAAGAATTTTATTGAACACATCACTGAAACTCATAAACTAATTTGTAACGAACGTAAATACTAATTAAGCATTGAAATGAAATAACTCATGATAGTTATTGATTTCATCGTATAACAATCAGTAGCTGCGCTTTGATTTACGGTGATAAGCACTAAAATAAACTTATTGGGCGCATTTGTGTTATAAACATGGGGTAAGTGACAAAAATATCGTTTATACAAATGCATTATTGTGTACTTCGTTCCCGTCGCCACTCATCACTTTTATCAGTCGGCAAAAGATTTCAGCAGCAACACTGAAATGATCCCAATTGTGTACTGTGGTTTCGCTAAAAGCATTTGTGTACTTTTTCGGAAGAGCGTTTCATTGAACTGTCATTCTGCCTATTTCATCGTCAGTTTCCCTTTTGAAATATATTACATGATCAGGAAACATCATAAAAATCAAAACAATTCCTTTCTCCATCCGCTCTCTTCAGATGCATTACATCAATCGTTTTCATCATCACTGATTGCTAATTATTGATCTAAAGTAAGTAGAACTGACTTGTGAATTCGATCTCACGCAAAATTCAACTCTCTGACAACACTATTTGATACTT
Source organism: Dirofilaria repens (assembly GCA_008729115.1). NCBI lineage: Eukaryota > Metazoa > Nematoda > Chromadorea > Rhabditida > Onchocercidae > Dirofilaria > Dirofilaria repens. The sequence goes on from SNRZ01000009.1 coordinate 1,539,159, forward strand.
AATCCTTCTATTTAAAAAAAAAAAAATCTATAAATAAATCCTGAAGGATTACAATGAAACAGTTCATTTGTTTTGCTTTTTTTAATTTCTTTTTTTTTTGGCAATAAATATAGTTTGAGAGTTTATTCAAGAATTTTTGATGAACTTATCTGATTGTTTATTTTTTCGACTTGTTCTTATCCTCAACATATATAATTATATTATATACAGACCATTTTGTATTAAACTAGAGATAATTCAGCATTACATGTGCAGCAGTAAATTTTAATACTTGAATACTTTCAGGCTTCTGATGGTAATGTGCTTCTTTCTCAAACTATGCATTTATGTGGAGCTAATATACGTCCAAAATTGCAAGCAACTTATATTTCTTTATCATATATTCTCTAGAATTTAAATTTCTGATCGAATCTCAATGATGAGGAACATTTGTGGAAGGCGCAGATCAATACAAGAAACGTCAAGATATGGCGGAATGAAATGTAAGATCATCCGTCTTGTTTCGCCATAATATTATGAACACTTTGGAGATCAATGAATGAAGTGTAAACATCCAAATGAAATTGGGAAAGAGTTAAAATTTATCAATCAATATCACTTCACAAAATGGGATTAAAAGGAATGCCCAGGAATGGTCGATATAAACATTGAACTGATTTCTCAGAATTACTAAGAACATTTATATCTTTCGTATTAATTATCATTACTAATTTCGGTCCGACGATAGAGTTGCATCGAGCGCGAATGTCGGTCTTCCAAGAAATTTTTTTTTTTAAATATTATAACATACTCTTTAAGATATATTTGTTAACTGCTATTTATAAGATTTGTAACATCTTAGTGCTAATTTTATTAAATGGATATAATTTGTTTCAATAGAACAGAAAAAAGACGAAACTTGCTTTAATAAGATTACAGTTGGCAGATATGAGATGCATACGATATACGAGCAATCTTGCATCTTGCTTGAAATGCAAATGTTCGTTCTAGGCATCGATATATTTATCCTTTGCATTTCATGTTATTTCACAGAACATCAAATTGCATGCAGGTGAAATGACATGGGTTATTTACGATGGCAGTCATTGTGTCGCAGCAGTTACTACGTATTTTAAATGAAAGCTTCGATTATATAGAACTACTTATTGCTCTCGCAAACAGAAGGACAGCAATGCGGTACAATAAAGAAAGATGAATATGAATGAACAAATATATATGTATCATCACTGATTTTATTCATATGCGGCATATACAGGGAGGATCACATTGAAGAGACAACTAGGTGACAATGCCTATACATTCTACTGCACTCGTAATTGCAGCGTCAAGTCGACATAGGACGGGTGATCGCTCTCTTTCGGTTGGTTGCCAGAATCGGTCACTCTATGCTGCCATTTCTGAACTAACACCATCGATGTCGCTTTTTCAAGGTAATATTAATGAAATTTTTGTAATTAGAATCCTCATCCCATTCAGAATCTTTTATCTTCCACGCAGCATTTTTATATCTCTGAATATTCCAACAATCAGTCTCAAACAATTATCATCCTTTTCCAATTTTTAATCAACACATATCCCATTATTTGCATATTTTGAATTCTTTTCCAGTTCTTTTTTCTTTGCCCATTTCCAATCTGTTCTCCTTTATTCCACTCTGTCAATTTTTTCATTCCTTGCTCATCAGCTCAATTTCATTTGGTTAATTGCTTCAGATCATAGTTCTATTCTACTGAAGAAAAATTGCGAGTAGTAGTCTTCCTGTTCCTGTGCTTCATTCATCATCTCACCGAACATCATTAAACTGATAAGCTTTATTTTCACGAATTGTTTTCAATTCATTACGAGCACGAGAGGGTAGAATATTGCGCTATTCATATCTCTAACTATTATACTTTTATCTTTTAGTAGTACTATCATAATTCTTAATTGCAGCTCATTGCCCATTCGGATATAAACTCTTTTTTATGAACTCATTCACTTTATGGATTCTGAAGCACTTTGATATAGCACTATGAAAGAGCGTACAAATCTGATAGGTGATCATCTTCAGTATCATAAGCATATAAAAGTAGCACAGAACATAAATTCAGGTGTTTATGTGAATTAAACAGATTAACGACTGGATGAATACATTTCTACACTATTTTTACAAAAATTGATAAGTGATAAATAACAGCTAACGTAGTTACTTAGTCACCAGCATTGCGCTAATGAAGATTGTCAACAATATTCCCGCACAATGAATTGTTCAGCAGTTACTGCGAGCTGTTTTTTATTCATATAAAAACAACTAGTAATTGCTCTTACTGTTATGTTTGCTTAAGTGTAGCTTGAAATGTAAACAGAAACTAAGACTTTAGATATCTGGCCAGCCATAACTGCCTAATCTCTGACTGGAAATATTAAAGAGTAAAGGAGTTCTAAGTGGAACTTTAAGTGTAATCGCAATGGTAACCGTATCCTGTTTATCATACAATATCAGTTAAATCCCAGATGTGTGATTATGCCGCAGAGCGGAAAAGCAAAGCTAATAGTGGAGAGTAACAGTAAGAGTGTAAAAGAAAATACTAAGTCGGAAAAATTCTGCAAGTGTTATTGTCAAGGTGGCAAACGAGTAAGCTATCCATACGGTTGGACCACTACTGCTTCCACAACTGCCACTGCTTCGTTTCATTATGATTCTATCGGTTCGTTTTTCTTCTATCCTTCTCCATCACTGATTCAGTAATCAAAGCATTGCAAAGAACCCTCTTCAGCAAATACATTATCGGGTGTAATCGTAATGAAAATTGCTCTTTTGCAGATGAATTATCTCGTGTAGAAGATCGTTCAACAACAGCAAAATCACCCTACGTGGAACATATATCCTATCAGACGGCACATCCCCTTGCAATGAAACATCTCGAAAGTCAAACATTGGAAAGAAAGCCAAGTTTGTGGACCTTTAATTCATCATTAACATCAACTCATTCAGCACTTTACATATGTCATTTCACTTGCCAGTAAAAGTATTTCTCAGCAGATTGCAACTTGGACACGAACCTTAAATTCTTCAAGAATTGAGACAATGAAGAAGCGAAGCTTATTGAATCGCATAGGAGCATCCATACATTCGAGGAATAATACATGGAGAAATTTTCAGTGGCTGTTTATGTTTTCAGGCGTTTCAACTCAAGTACTCAGCGCTCTTATTGGAAATTCAGGGGGTACCGTATACAATCGAACTATGGGTAAAGTTATGCGAATCCTTGTAAGTATTCTTTCAAGTGTGCCGCTCGTAAAAAAATATTTTCAAGTATACTCATCAGATTTTTCAGTTTCGTTTTATCTTCTATTATTATTCTATTGTAGTGATAAGTTAGAAATGTATTTTAGAGTACTGTGGGAAGCTGTGAGTTGTAGCAGCAAAATTTAGGATATGGTAAGCTATAAATAATCATCTGCTTCCAGGTAGCGGCTCAAAGAAGGTAGGAAAAACTGCATGCTTAGAACAGCTCGCTTGTCTTAACGATATCACTAATCAGGTTTTTTTTGGCATTTTTGAAAAACTTAATATCCCTCGGGGATAATTTTTCTTACCATTGTTTCTTAGCTAAATTTAAGTGAAAGTAGTAATATGCACACATTTGCTATATATATATTTCAGCCTTACGTACCTACAATAGAAGACACATATCAGGTGCAGATGGATTACGGAGATCGACCTAAAGAAATTATGGTTTTTCATGATACGGCCGGAATTAGTGAAAGTGGCCCTATTGATCTTAAGCGATCCTATATTCAAGTATTCTTTTCTTTTATTGTTCTAGTTCATTCAAAGGTTTCTATTTCATCAATTTTATAGAATTACATGAAGTTTGTTACCATACTTCTGCATAAGTGCTTTACAGATTAGCTAGCTGAATCATCCTTTAACATTTGTTATAACTTCTCTTTTACTGATATGTAATTCCATAAGATATCTCGTATTTATTCTATCGGTCTTTTTAAATAAGGCATCGTAATACAGGTAGCAGACGCATTTTTGTTAATATACTCGATTGTTGATCATGAAACATTCAATAGAATGGACATGCTGAAAAAAACGATCGATAAACAGTTTGGTAAAGATAAAAAAGAGGTAATTTCACGTTTGTTTGCCGTTTCCTTGTATTTAGAAGAATTTAATGATGTTTTTTACCTTAATCATTTTAGATGCTCAAGCTTTTTCTTTATTCATAGAATTTGATTGCTACTGGAATATTTTATAACATTTCAACTTTCAGGTGCCTATAGTTGTTTTGGGAAATATGACTGATCTTCCAGATAGAAAGGTTGATAGTGAATTTGCGCGAAGTTGGGCTACCAAAGAAAAAGGTTATTGTAGTTTTCAGATATTTTACATCTATTATTTTCTAGAAACTTTTTTTTTAAGTACAAAAACTTTTACTTTTACGTATAAAGTTTCCTTACTGAAAACAATTGTTCTTATGCTTTTTGGGATTTTCATCTCTTCTTCTTGAATTCAACATATAAAATTTTCAGTGAAATTATATGAAGTAACTGCAAAGAACCGTAACACATTGATTGATTTAGTGTTATATTTAGGTAGCCGTCACTTTCACTCACAACGTAAGTTTTCTCGTGCAAAAATATGCAAAAAAAATATTTATACTGCCGGTAATACAGGCCTGAAAGAAGTTTCTAATTTTGATATTGAAGTTATCAAAAAAAAAAAAAAAATTCACGACATTCTATTTATCTCATTGTCCGATAAGATGTCATTCTAAATGTAATATTTTTTCGTAATCATTAGATGAATGTCATCTTTAAGTTAAATTGTATGCAATAGTTGGATTAAAACAATCGGAATTGTCTAATTATTCATTTCGTTTGCAGGAGAGTCGAAATTTTCTCTCTCTAAAAAGCTGAAAGCTGAAAAATCTAATGCTGCTATAATAATGGATTTATGAATTTACCACTATGTTTTCTATGTTTTTATTAATTTATCAAATTTGCGCAGTCTACAGAATTTAAAGATTATATTTTTTAATGGAGTCTTATCTGAAGATATTTTTATGGTTTCCGAAACTTACAACTGATGATTCGGAATATTATGTCGTCTACATTCAGAAATAATTTCTAGTCAATTTTTTGCGCTCGCAATTCTTTTCCACAAATCAAAATATCAAATCAAAATTGAAGTATTCAATAAGAATTGAATTTTGCATCCGTAATAATGAAAAAAAGAAATATGCTTTTGACAAATTTGATCCTGTTTTTTTTTTTCATATATGAAAGCTGAAAGAGAAAAATATATATATCTTTGAGTATTTGATCCTGCTTACTTTCTTTCATATATTTCTTCAATTTTTTTCATATATATATTTTTTCTTCTGCGTATTCTGAGGATAAATTTTCATATATTTCTTCTATATATTCTGGAGTGTAGATTGATTATGAACTATTTCTTTTATATCGAAAGATGTGATATATATGCATCTCCTTCATTTTTCACAGTGATTGCTTCTGCATCCTACTAATATGTAAAGTTTTTGAGGAAAACAAGCCGCTTTTGGTATCTCACTTTGCCAAAATATTTGACATATTAGTAATTATAAATTTCGAATTGCAGTTTACAGGAATAAATCTTGATCCGTACTGGTATAAAATATTTTTAATATATACATTTAAAGAAGCAGGAAGTTTCTTTAAAAAAACAAGAATATGAGTTTTAGTTGGTCAAAATTAACCACTATAGCATAACTCCACCAAAAGTAGAAAATCATTCATTATATCTCGAGGCAGCACTCATTTTAATCTGGAATGAATAAAAAATCGGAAATAATGAATATTTCCGACAAAAAACATGCATATCATTTGATATGCAAGCAATAATGTCCCGAATTATTCTCTTGTATCTTTTATCAGTTGTTAAACAGACTTCTACGCATCGAAAGAAGTCATTTTTCTTCGTTCATTGGTTGTAAACAAAAAAAATATAAATACCGATGTTATCCAGGAATAGTGTGTAGTCCAAAAATTTAGTCTAAAAATTTCGAAGAACTGCTTATTTAATGTCTAGTATCTGAGTGGCAAATAAGAGATTTTCTAGCAGAGGGAATTGCTGGATTTTCCCGTTCCAAGAGTGAACTATTTAGAAGTTTTTCTGCTGTTTTTCCCTACTAAATTGAACTTTTTTAAAATATATTTGAAATCACGAAACTATATAACATGCCAATAATACTTCTTGGCCAACGGCAATTTAATTTAATTATAATGTCAAAATGAAGCATAAAATATAACGGACAGGTAACTATTAGCATTGTCAAAATTAATAGAAATTGTTAACAAACAGTGGCTGATTAGTAATGATATACGAATAATTTCTCTTCTTGACCATAATTTTTCTAACACGTTCGTTTTTCTTAGCAATAGCTGTTAATGTATCCTGCGGTGTATACTCATAATTGATTTGGAAAATATGGAAATATACTTGCTTGTAATTTTCATTTAGTAAACAATTTTTCAAAAATATATCTTATCATTATTCTATTGCACTATCATTTCAATTTCAATTAGATTATTGACGAATACTACGATAAGTGATAATACTGCAAGAATGAAATCTCGTATTACATTTCATCCTAACTGCTAAGTTATTAGTAAAACTGAGATCTTATAAATTTCTCCAAAAGCACATCATCTATTTCTTGGACATAACAGGATGAAAATTTTAGTACAAAATATGGGATTTGCAAGATTGACTTTCTTTAACGCTATTACCTATACCATTTCACGGCAAACATAAACAATTCAGATTAACAAGTATTATGCTATTGAATACCAAAGCTAATAAACAGAAGTCAACAACACTGACAACAGTAATTTAATTTTTAAATTCCGAAAACAAGTTATGATTGCCTTCAATTTTACGGAGTTAGTGGCTGCATTCAAACATGTAATAAATGTTTTGAAAGGTGAAAAATCATCAATTATGAGTTAATGTTCATTTTAACGAATGTCAAAGAGATCGTCATATATATTACAATATCAATCAGAACTTCTGCAGCTTAGAGCAAACTAATTTAAATAAAATAGCCAGGTATAGCAATAGAATATTATAAATTACTGTGCGCACGCACACACATTAAGTTTGTATCTTAAACTAATTGTGATAAAGTTTGAATGAAGAATTGATCATACTATATATCATGAAAATAAGTGAAATACTATCAGAATAAAATCATCCCATTCATCATTGAAAAATTAACATGTGGATACGCCATGAAATCCGATTACCATAGTTTCACTCGCTAACCTCATAATTCGTTTTTGGTAATGATTTGACTCGATGGTTTTTCAGTCCTTTTTTTAACTGTAAAAAAATAACTCTCCCTATTATTTGCATCAAATCTTATGTTATAATCACTTTTCCTTTTTTGTTTTCAAAGTTCAAATAAAGATTTTAACAATGACTATAAAAAACATTTTTGAATTAAAGGAGCAACGAAATATTTGTTAACCAGGGATAGGTATATATGTATGCATGGACCAATTTTGACGCTAATTAATCTTATCTGCAAATCCGGTGATAAAAAATTATATCTGAAGTAATCGAACACTTAGGACAGCCAAAAAAAGAAAAAATTGAACACTTAGGACTAAAAAATTATATCTGAAGTATCTGCAACTGAACTTCATTGCCTATATAGCATCTTCACCGTATAGAAAAAGACGCGAAACAAAATAGAAGTCAATCACAATAACAAGCAGTTAATTATTTCTTCGTAAACAAAAAAGGGGAATAATTCAATTTCGTTTTTCAGTCTCGAAAGACCAATGAAAGCTTCAATTTCGTTTTTCAGTCTCGAAAGACCAATGAAAGCAATCCGCAAAAGGAGCAAAGAATCAAATTGCTTATTAAATATAGAAAACAGAACTGAGCAGCATGCAAACGCGACTATATTGGACGGTTGCATGAACATGAAATGAGAATGAGCTATCTAATTCATCCAACACATTTGATTTTCCAAAAATTTAATTTAGACGCTTTTTGTTTCCGAATATGGAATTCTTCAGACGCTGACCCAATCCACTATGTTTATCCGCCATCACTAAAATTTGAATATGAAATAATTCGGACATATGGGATGCAATATTATTTATCAAAATAAATGATTTTATGTTACTGAAGAGTACTTGAAAAATATTAAATCCGAAATATTTAAAGATAACTTTCACGGCATTCAGCATTAAACTAGAACTAATTCAACTTACAAGGACACGTGCTGCTGTTCATATTCTTCATAGCATGTTTTTTCCCTGGATAATGACTCATACTATTACTTTTCATCAAAGGAATCGGTCTGGTTGGCATTATTTCACTAGCCATCTAAAATTTTGTTTATCATTTATCAAAATAATAGAGAGCTGATTATTTCATTTCGATCATCTTCAAAACTGTTCTTATGCGCATTTGTAACAAAAAAAATATCAACCTTATTGAGTGATACCAGTGAGGCAGCGCTGACAGGTGGTTTCGATGAACTGATTTTCCGTAAAAATTGACCAATTCGATTAGTTGCCGATTTATTGATGATACCGGGTAGTTTATTGGCATTAGTTGATAAAATACGATGACTACAGATCGATACACTGTCAAGCTCGCTGCCACGTGAACAACTTTTGTCATCGATCTGATATGATGTAAAGTTGCAATTGTTGATGATATTCGGGTAAACGATGAGTAGATAAAGCGTATCACTTTCAATATCAATTTGATATCAATCTTTTCATTAAATTGATCTAATAATAACGTTATTCTGATTACCTGAATATTATCGTAGAAGCCATCATCTTCGTCCAAACTGGTTATATGAGAAGAAATCGATTGCTTTATAGGAATCGACTCTCGATTACCAGACGAATGTGGTATTGATGAATGGTTACTTGGTGATGCGTACGATGATTGAGCACCTAAAGATGAACCAGAAGAATAATAACCACCTGTCTGGGAGGAATTTGTGGAACCTGCAATAACGCTTTTATTACTATTTCCTTAGATAATAACTATACAGTTTGATTGTAAGACGATGATTTACTAGAGTATTCCAGGAAATGCTAGAAAAAATGTTTTAATAAGTATAATAATTCAGTCTCAACAATTCATTGAAGCTACAATCATCAAGGAAAAAGATACGGTTTATTCTTCTATTCGAGTGAAGTTTAATTCCAAAATTAATATCTAAAGTACAGTTTTTACTAAGAATGCTCACCTGGTGGACGAGGTGGCGGGTGAGTCACTGGAAATATCGGAAGACACTCAGATCGTAATGGTGCAGATGAGCAGGGGATGCATCGCTTTGACTGAAAAGTTATATGAAAAGCTGAAGATGATTGCTGTCTTGATGATCTTGATGATTTCGCATGGGCAGGAAGGAACTAAAAATATTCAATATTTCTGTTATTCATATTTGATCAAAGTTCAGAAGGTTCTATGACTTTATACGATGCTGATTCTTAATTTATGCATTGCTATTGCACACCTTTTCTTGAGCAATACCGGTATCATTGATTTCGTAACAATTATCATCCTCTTTGGCATCTGAAGCTGATTGGACACTGTCATTTTTATCATTAGAAATACTATGGCGCCATACTGATATAGCTGTAAAATAAGGATGAAATTTTATAGAAGAATCGAAAGATGGTATAAATCTAGACAAGAAATACTACATCCAGATCCTAAGATGAGCAGAGAAACAGGAGCATAAATAGAAAACAGAAATCAGATATTTCGAAGAAAAGCAATCGAAAGATGAAGCAAGCATATAAGAGAAGGATAAGAATTGAAGCAAGCATATAAGAAAGAGAAGGATAAGAGTTTAATCTGAAAGATATCGCGTCGTCAATGAAATTGTATTTAAAAAATTTATGAATCTTAAATACTAAATTAAATCAGAAATGACTACAGTGAATAGAAATGACTAGAGCAAATATATAAAGTCTATTTAATTAAGACAATGCGATAATTAAGACACGTATGCCACATATTGCACGTTCTGATGATATCATAATAAATCAATTTTATTTGAAATTATCTCCTTTTCTTTTTTAATTCATTAATTTTAAAAGATTTTGATATAATAAAGCATAAAAAGATAAACCACACCTGTCGCTCTCATTTCAACACTTCCAATAACTATCAGATATTAAATTTGAGGAAATTAGAGTTAATATGTCAATTAGTCTGTAACACAGGGTGCACTGAGTATGCTTTCGATTATTTTCGACAGATTACGAGAAGATCTGTTATATGCAGAATTATGATAAGCATACTGATATGTCTCGATATGATTTTTGAATTGCAGCGTAAAATTGAAAAGATAATATAATGATTCATAGCAAAAATGTTTCTGCTAGTAAGAAATGCTGATGAACGAGAAGATGCTAAATAATTACGTTGCTGTGCTTGTTTATTCTCGAATATAGATTGCATAGCTTCCACCTTGCTTGGATTCAGCTTTTCCTGATTGATTGTTTCAAATGGAGACAACATCGATAACGTCGAACTGTTTTTCACTGCCGTTTCTGCAAATTATATTTAAAGCTTTGTAATTGTTATTTTCTCTACTGTTGAAGATCAGAACAAAATTGCATCACTGAAATACTTACGCACATATTTACGACTTTTGGGCAGTTCTTTTGATGCAGTCACATCACTAATAACACCTTGCAGCATATTCGTCATTTCATTAAAGGAATCTTTTAGTTTCTGAGGTTGCTGCATCCGACCAATACTGTTTTCCGATCTGTAATTACGCACTTAATAAATGCTTACTTTGATCATGTTTATCCTGGAATTTGAGAGATATGTAAACATCCTTCCTCACAACTCAAAAAAAAAATCCATCAATTAACCAAATCGCATATATCGTACTTTGTCTTGGCCGATGACTGCATATTGCTATATTTCACCTGTTGATTATTGAACGGTTTCTTGCAGTTAGCGGTATGACGCATATGAGACTCTTTTCCAGTAGGAAACGAAAAGCGCTTATTAGCCATTGATGTCTGGAATGCTTTCTAAATTGAAATCTAAGTTTTTTTTTCTTTTTGAAAAAACTCTTTTTAGAGAATATTGTCATAATTTAGATATAAAAATAGTAAGTGAAGTGATAATGATTACATTTTAGCTAATAATTAATTTATAATGAAAAGAATAGATTCTGTTGAATAAGGAAACAAGGCTCATATACATTTTTTAGTATTTAATATCGTGTAATAAGAAAAGTACCTGATCGGTGTTGAGTTCCAACTCCGCAACTAATGCATCGATCGCTATAATAGGATCTACACTATGAAGAGGCTGAGGTCGAACGTTAGATGAATCTGGTAAACTGGCGACTGAACCACACATCCTAACAATGCTGAATGGTTGTAGTAGCGTAAATGCGCCCGTTTTCCGTGCGGAAAGATGTATTTCTTCTGATGGAAGATTGCTCAGTGTACTATGATGCGGGTCCTAAATTCATTATTTGTCTCTTACTTATTCATAATTTATCTAATGGATTAAAATAATATTGATGCATACAAAGGTATTATCAAAAAAAAAATGTTACCTGAGATGCGGATCTCCATGATATTGCATTGATGTCATGGTATCTTTGCTCTGACATCCGATTGTGCGATGGAACTCTTTGTAATGGGATTTGACTACTATTTATGTCACAACTACTTGCCCTAAAATGTTATCAAATATTGAAAGGAGTGCTACCACTTGACATTTCATTTGAATTAGCTGATTTTCTCTCTCTGATGATAGCTTTCTTTAATTTTAATAAAGAGTTGTAAAATTTGAAATACACTGAACAATACGAACCAAACGTTATTATTACGGAATGATTGAGAAAAACTGGTGAAATTATCCAGGTTGTTAATACTTCCGGCTGGAAAGGATAATGTAGATGTAGCTTGTGCTTTTATTGCTCGAGGTTTAATTGGATCTGTCTGCTGGAAATATTTGCCACTACTACATTTGCGCATCGAAAAATCCATCTGATGAGCATTTGAATGTCTACAAGGAAAGTGAATTAACAGATAAAATAATGAAAGACACTAGACAATACGAGGTGAACGAGACGATGAAAATTATTGAAGTAATTAAGCGAAATCGGATGAAGTTATTCATCAGGTGTATTGAAATAAACATCTCTCCCTACCTTACATATTTGGCTGTGGAAGCCACATTCTGAATCAGATCCGGTACATCTAATGCCTTTTTTTCCTTTCGAACTACTGAATTGATTGCTGCCACCTCCGCTGAACAACTTCCTAGTGAATATTCATCAACATCAGGCTCCTGCAGTCATTACAAATTATAAAGCGATGGTCGTGTCATGATGTCATCAGCTATACAGTCATACTATTTTTGGTATCTCAAATCTTACATATCCCGAGAAATTTTACTGCAAATCTTAATTTTGATCAATACCTTCATAACTATTTGCTAACAATTTCTAGTTTACTTAGGAATTTGTGAATGTTAGATTTTGTACAATAAGTGACTGAACAAATTTAAGAATGAATCAAGAAAACTGATATATTTTTTCCGCTTTTTAAAGAAAGCTGTGATCATTTCTCTCAGGTCCATTTTTCTTGAGCATACGTATAATCAATCTTTTCTTTTTGTAAATTATAACGAATAACCAACTCGTTATTTAAAAAACAAAAGCTATCGATTTCATATAAAAGGCTACAACATTTAGTAATTCTAGCACAAGGAAGCAGAAAGAACCGTTGGGACATAAGAGATTCTAAATTTCGGTTTTTTAAAATTGGACATATTTCTTCTGATTTCTTGATTCCACCTTCAAAATGCATAGAAGCATTTTTCCAGGATCACTTGAAACTTAATTATGGTTATACCGAGGAATGAATAACACATTAACTTCAATGTAATGCTGATCAACAGATCTGAGATTAGTAGCTTTTCAGAAGTATTTATTGAATTAAAGTTAGGAGTTGCAATTACCTTACAATTTTGATATTCGAAAAAAGATGTAATTTTTCATTCAATTATTTTCAAAAAATCAAGAGGAGATCTTTTTTCTAACCTTTCACAGATTTTCTGCTATCACTTAACAAATTTCTAGATAAGAAAAAACTAAAGTTTCATAGTCAACATGTCATATTTTCAAAAAACTCTAAAAAATAATTAGTTCTCAATCTATTTTTTATTTACTATTCAGCATAATTTCGTGCACTTCTTCATCAGCTTATTCCATTAATGAGTAGGTGTGGAATAATTCATTTGCACTCAAGCGAATTGAAAATTATGGACTTTTTAATTAAATGCTCCTATCATATAGCGTCTGCAAAAAAAATCATCCCAAGTTACAAAAAAAGTTTAGTAGAAAGACAGACACCTTGATTCTTCTCAGAGATCATTTTATTCCAACTCAAACGATTTATAATTTCCTAACTAAAAAAGTATGTGGGCAACAAAAAAAAAAAGTTGAAAAAAATGATAGTATATATTAAGAGAGTACTGGGTAGCGTATTGTACCGATATGTTTGACAAAATGAGTTCGAAATTGTTAAGACAGGAAAAATTGGTTAGTATCGGAGACACATCTTCAAGGAAAGCTTTTTCGTACAAATGCAAGGGAAAGCCCATAGATGCATATACATACCTCTTCTACTCCACCAAGGATTAAATCTGGTTTTGATTGAACAGCAACCCATGATTTAATATCTCCAGTGAGCCATCTCCTAGTAAAATCCATCCTTTCACTTTTAAGTTTACTATTTTGTAGCGGTAGTATAACTGTTTCTGAAGTTTCAACATTTCTTGATGTCTGCTCAGACGACGTAGCTTTTTCTTCCAAGGAGTGCTTTTTAGCAACCTGAATTGAAGCGTTTTATTCAAAAAAAATTTCTAAAAATTATGCAAAATACATATTAAGAGATCTGTTGTCCTATAACTTGCATTATGTACTCCAACGATTAGTGGATCGACAAATCACATCGATTTTATCATGCTTTTTATCAATAATTTTTCGGTGAAAGTTCGTAAGAGTTCGTAAGAGATAATGTCGTGACTAGCTTACCACTGATTTAGATGCGTGTATCGAGTGCCTGTTAGTAGTTACAAGATGCGCTTTTCGTGAATCCGTCTCCTCCAGGCTAACAACGCCAATCTCTCGCTCAGCATTACTATAATAGTTCAAAATGTATATTTTACATTCGATCCGTTCTGTTTTTATTCTTATTTTCTATCAGATATCTTTAAACATTCGAACTTTAAACTTTATTTTGCAGTCTGCCACAATTTAGACACATAATATTATCCCGCATATTCTTGGCTCTCAAGAAGTAATGACATTTCATCGCACTGCTGTAAAAATATGATGGAAACTCATCGAGCCCTGATATCATAATAGGAAGGAATGAAGAGAAATGAACATTTATAGTTTAAACATTACTAGTAGAATTTCTCTCCCCACTGTACAACTTTTTATTTTAATTAGCAGCATAATATAATCTTAAGATATAAATAAATGATGTCAAATTCTACATCATTATATAATTATATAAACTGAAAACGAGATGCAGAAATATTACAGCTTAGTAGTATTTCTTTGTAAAAAAGATAATACGATTACTTATTACGCTGTCGCAGTTTTACTGATGGAATAACGTCATTCATTAAGTCTGTACTATTGTTTGAGTTTTTTTTTTTACGTGTTGATGCCACAGAGAATCCACGTGGTCGCTGCATGCTATCTACCTATAAAATTTCGGATTATTATGCAATTGTTGTTTAAATTAAGAATAGTTGCTAAGTTAACGGTATGCACTTGTTCGCCTTCTTTCTTGAGATCTTCGAATATTTGGTCCAAATAATCAACAGCTTCTTTAAATTTATTTCTATGCTGGTGATGATTATGTCGAGCTTGATCGATCATTTGATCCAACTGCAGATTAGCTGTCTCCGTAGTACCACTGCAATGTGCATTTCTTACTCATTAAACTGTTTGACATGTCATTGTCCAAAATTAGTCAATACGTTGTCATAATTAGCTGTATATCAGAGGTATCCAAAACACGTCTTTTGTTCTGATAAAGAAACTCGATTGCAAAACAACGCCATCTATTCTCTAGAGAAATCAATGAAGAAAACAATAGCAATGAAACGGTGATAATAATAAAAATGATAGTAATGCAAATGACAATAAACTTAATAATGATAAAAATAACAAATAATGATGGGTTATAAAGAGGAAAAAGAATTTCCTCTTCATCCATCATTATCAAATATGAAAATTATGCATAATGCTTTTATAATTAAACGCTTTTATGACCAAATTCATCATAGTTGAATATTTTGCAACATCACAGTCGATCTTTTCAAGCATATCATTGAATGTCTCATGACAAATTCACTGCATAAGTGACATTCCACAGAATCAAAATTAAATAATTTTTGCAATAATTAGAGATTTGTTAAACTTTTTAAATTTATTATAAATCTGCTGCATATTTAATGGGATACTGAATAAATCTGAGATAAAGCAATAAAAGAAAAAAACGCATAAGAATAATTGAAGAGACGTGAATTATTGACTATTTCTTTTGAGCTTTTTTTCAGCAAAAAAAAAAATACAGTATAAAGTGAAAAATTGCAAGAAAACTGAAATATGAAATAGCTGATGGCGGCGAAGTGAACTGAAATGAAATGAAAGCAAAGACAAAATTGTAAAGGAAAATCTGTCAGTGGAAATGAAGAAGTTCCGCCTCAATCAGGACCCCTTCAGATCAGCATCTATACTCTCTATGTTCCCATCATTATTTACACAAACGCCAACTGTAACAATCTCAGCACTTCATAAACTAATGAAAAAGAAGAAAATCATCGTTGAAGAAATGAAGAGAATTAATGAAGCTTGTAATATGTAAATGGAGAAACCTGAATGCAGCGATAGATCAATTATCATTTTCAAAAGTAATAAAAAACTTCATACTCCTTTTTCAATAGCCTACGGAAAGCCTTAAAAATAAGATATTATTAACTCATGAGGATTCATCGTCCTGATACTTCGTTTCATAGTTTTAGATATGATGTTATTCATAGTAATTATAATAATAAAAAAAGAAAAAACAAAAAATCATAATTATTTCAATTCCGTGAAAGTTTCAGATTACATGCTTCTCCTTCCTCACTATCGTTAATCTTTATCGATATTAAAAATGAAATGAATACGAAATTGTTTACTCTCAATCGTTTTGAGATAATCTTATCTTGGTAGCGATTTTAATTTACATCGTTTTCTATCAATATTTTTACTAATCTCTTCCTATCAAGCAACAAACGTTCTGCCTGATTCAGTTCTTCATATACGTTTTCTTCTTTCCATATATATCAGATCATTCAATCAACCAACCTATTGTGAGAACCGATACTAGTTGCCGATTGACGCCCACTTCCATCGACACGAGTAATCGGTATATGTGCCGCATAACGCTCATGCCGTGGCTGCATCGCTGCTGCTATCGCAGCTGTGAAATTTGACGTTAAAGATGAACCTGTAATTAGTGATAGTGTAGACTTCTAATATTATGCGAATTATACCAGTACAAATTTGCATCCCTTTAAAAATTGAATCTGTACCTAAGTCATATTCTACTCAGAATCTATACTTATATTCGAACTATATTGATACTTGAGTAATATCATCTTTCTAACCTGCATCAATATACGAATTTTAAGTCATATAATCATATATCAATGCAGAAGTTGTATATTACTACTAAAGCTAGAAATTTATACGAAATATACCAAACTTATTATCAATAATTGCGAACAGATGCGTTGTTCTCGCAGCATTCTCACTCTCTGATCATCATTTAACTGCTAATTCATAGAAAACTGTGTTGAGACACAAAAGTTTGTCGGACCAAAAATTTTAATGCGAAAACAGCACTACTTTACGTGCTGTTACTATTGGAGTAATTTAAATGATTCATAGAAAACACCTGTTTGAAGACCTTGTATGGAAAGGGGTGGCATCTGCTTAAGCATAAAGTTATCATTTTTATCACTACTATAAATAAAGTATCATCAATGACAAACCTTCAATAGAAGGATATCTATTGTGGTTATGAACTGGTAGTTGCATCGTTATTTCTACAACAGGTGTATCCTGTAAACAATGATTGTGTTCGCAACTTATCACCTCAAAAGAGACAACAATATCTTATTGGTTTCAACTGAATTATTTTGCCTACTAAGTCCATTTTTACGACTGACAGTTTCGACAATTTAATTATAAAAATTGATTTATTACTGAGAAATTCTAGCTTTATATAATAATAAAATAAGAAATTACTAAAAAGTAATCATAGGAAGAGAAATGGAAAAGAAGCGCACAATCGAATGATAATACTTTTGGCATTTTAAAGGTTTTCTTTTTTTGGTAGGATAATGAAAGAACTGAAAAGAAAAAAGATAAGTTCTGTGCTTAAATAATACTGAATGAAGTTAGATTAAAAGAATGCTAATAAAAGATTGTAATTATCAGAGTAATTAAAGCGAAAGCGATGAGAAGACGGAAATCTGAATGTCTTAGATGATTGACGTACGATAATCTCTCTTTAAATAATCTCTAACTAGATTATCTCAGTTGTTTGCTTTAATTTTATTCTTCTTTTCATAATCAATGAAATTGCTAAAATCATATAAACAATCAGAGCATTACTTCTTCTTCAGAATTCTTATTTTGATTTGCTATTTTTTATTCTTGAAATTCATGTGAGTGAATAGTGAGAGTGAAATCTGAAAGCTCTTTTCTAAAGAAATTTTACGATCTCGTTTGATAAGTAAACAGATTATTGGGTGTCTTCATATTCCTTCATTTTTAAAATTGAAACCGTCAATGTACCTCAACCGCTTTAAATATTTAACGAATCAGAGATAGCAGAACTAAGTACAGAATAAAATTAGCCATTGTGAACGATGTCAGCAAGCAAAAATTTCATTTATAAAGAAAGATGGATAGTGAAAAAACTTTTCTACATAGCAAAGAAAAGAAATGCATATTTCAATGGAACAATCCGTTTCGAACTTACAATTGATGAAGTGAAATATTGCTACCAGAATATTGCTCACTTACAACTGATGAAATGAAAAAAAAATGCAAATGAAAACTGCTACTAGAATATTGCTCGAACTTACAACTGATGAAATGAAATACTGCTGCCAGAATATTGCTCGAACTTACAACTGATGAAATGAAAAAAAATGCAAATGAAAATTGCTACCAGAATATTGCTCGAACTTACAATTGATGAAACGAAATATTGCTGCCAAGATATTGCGGGATGTGGGGAAAGCATTAATGAACTCATCAAGTTATCGAGCTTAGCACCATTACATCTTGTGTTTTATTCATTTTAAGAACAATAAAATAAGAGGGAACATATAAGTCACCCATAAGTGAATCAATCATACAATCACTAAAAAAGAAGATCCGATAGAAAAGAAAGTGCTGAAGAAAAATGAATGAAGAGGAAGAAAAAGAAGATGAAAATTAGTCAGAGAAGATAAGTACGAAGATGCCAGCTCATTTGAGAATCATTTGGAGAATGTGGACGTTAGATCAAAAAGAAGTTTTGAGAATCTTCAATTAAATGTTGATGCTAATAAGTAAGTCAAAGAACAAGCGTTGGATTGATGCAAACAGCCGATTAACTTCAGGTATGCTTCACGAAATATTGCGAAATGTTGCAGAAGCAATAATGCTAATGGATCATAGCTTGCCCAGTTGTTGTAAATAAATATTCAACTTGTCCAGCATACATCACAGCAGACTTCGTCTTTTTGTTAACTTCGTCTTTGCTGTCTTATTTGTTCCTTCCTACACAATACATCCTCTTCCTGATATTTCGCCCGGGTGTTTAGTAGAAGCCTATTGCTTCCATCTATTGTTCAAGTTTCGTTGACGAGCAATTAATTTATTTAACCTGTACAGCTCGGCTGTCACTATCAAAGAAGGTCGATATTTTGCGAAGCCGGAATGCCTGATTTTGCAGTTTCTGTTCAAATGGTGACATTGGAGCATCAAATTCAAAAGACTGCTTTGCCAATGACGTCGAACGCTCTGGCCTGAAACCGACCTATTTCGCTTCATTTGTTCGGTCAAAATTATTGTATTTTTTAGATTTAAATAGATAAATGATTTCTCAATTATTACACATCATATGAATAGATTAAAGACGATCCTGGCATATACTGACAATGAGAAATATAGATATAGAAATATAAGAAATAAAGTAAGAAAGTGAATCGAATGGTAACATAGAAGGACAATACTTGATAGTTGCTGAGCTTTTCAGTCCATGATAACTTCTAGCGAACAATTGTTCTCTGTATGACAATAAGTCAAGCGTCTTAGTAGAATCAGCAGGAGAAGTTTTTTCTATTGGACTTGAAACGGATTCCACTTCGACACTTCCCAAACGTGAACGATTTGGCGCTGTGATGTATGGCACTTGACGAGTTGGTTCCAGTATTCGAACTAAGTTTAGTAGATTTGTAATTTTATATATTCGTATAATATAGTCATTCAACAGGAAATTTTCGATAAAATTTCTAATATCATAGAGTATGAAACTTGCTTTGATAAGGAGTATCAAAAAATATGAAAATTTAGAGCATTCTGATTTTCCACTACATTAGTAAACTACGTATTATTTTCTATATCAATTCCGTAACATTATGTTTAATTTATCCTTAAGGTTTTCTTTGAGTACTCCTATTTTGGCCGGAATAATCAATAAATATTTTAATAATATTACTGACAATAAAAACAAAGTAATTCCTATATTGTCTATTTATTTTATTACTACTTTTTGAGAAGTCAATGGTCATATTGCTCAAGTATGCATATAAGTAATAATTATTTAAAACCTACCAGCGCAAGTTCGCATTAGCTCGGAAGCCGCTAAAGAACATGACGATTCTCTACTATCAAATTCCATTAACTCACTGTGCATACGTTTCAATTTCTCGCGTTTATATTTCACGCATTTTTCAAATAAGGAATGATCCGAAAGTATAAATTCATCGCTCTCCGATAATGCCTGGCAAATAAGAAAATGTGCAACAAATGGGATAATCTTTCTGTTGAATTCTATCAAATCTATTTATTAAAAACGATGATACCATTGTTCCTGAGAAAATGTTATTTCTGAACGAGAAATAGTATGTAAATGGACTGTATAAATGACCTCGTCAATAGTGACTTTCCTAAAAGACAACTACTCCGATGCGCAGTTGATTTCATTCGTGACTTGTGACCTCTGATAAAGAAATTTTGAGAAAATCATAAAAAAACAAAAAGCATGCTATGATTTCTATTCATTTGTTTTGATTTTTATCCCGAAATCTATTTATTTATTTATTCGATAAAGTAATTATACGTCATGAATTGGACACTTCCTTTTATTTCCAAGTAGATGTGGTCATACGGATTACATACCGAAGGGAATTTCAAATAAAGAATACAAAAAAGTTGATAAAATTGTCAGAAAGTTTTAAATTAGATAGCGACAAGAAGAAACTTTTCGTGCAGTATTTAGTAGAACAGCTATATACTTACCATATTTTTCTCTTCAACAATGCAGACTTGTTTCAGCATTTTTTTTGCGGATCTAAAATCGTTATTATCAAGCGTATACGGAATATAGTTTTGTTTACAATGTGAAGGTTAATATTTCCCTGAAAACTTTTCAGAAGAAATTTTTCCTCAATCAAAGACCTCTGATCGGCTATTTATAAATATGAAAATAAAGGATGAAATGGAAAAAGGTAAAACATTCTAAAAACATTCATTATCAAAATTACATCATTTGAAAACTAAAACAACACAAATGACTAACGCAGGACAAGTGTGTTTAGGATGTATAACTGGATATATAACTTGGACATGTTTCAGGCACTGATAAAAGTTCATATTAGCAGGAGGTGAAATAAGGACTATTACCTGAATATAGAACAGTGGAATTAAAAATATGACTCAAATACTTTCTGCAGAAATGTAAACAAAGAAACATTTCGAAGAAACAGTCTACTACTATTTTCAAAAAACGCTGGGATCCTGGAGATATCGGTGTTAGTGATAAATGATGGATCTTAACTACTGTTCCGCTTCAACTCAATTTCAGGGTGTAAATTTAATATTCCGCTCAATTTAATATTCCGCTAAATTTAAAGAATTTCATTCTCTAAATTTACTAGCCATTCAACATTCCGCTTCAACTCAATTTCAATCTGTTATTGATAAACAGATCAGGAATGAAGATAGATTTATCAAGGATTTCATATTCGCTTATTATGGTTCATTATTACTCACCTCAGCTCGACAAATATTTCGTCCATCCGGTTTTTTGGATATCGAATTTCGGATAGTAATCAATTGAATACTAGGCTCCTTTACTGTCATTGAATAGATGCTATGTTTCCTGGAATTCAAACCATAAGTATACAATACTAATAGGAACAGGGAATTATTAACTTTTTCGGCAATTAGTAAATTCTTCACAATAATCCATTAATTAACATTAGAGCCAAGTCTACCTTTTCATTCTAATGATATTGAATGTACTTTCCATTGATTGCATTCCGGACGTAAATGATATATTAGATATGATGGCAGAATTAATTATCGCCAACAATTTTTTACTCATTTTGATTGACCTGAAATAATCTCAATGTCCTATTTTGGTCGAAATTTCAAAAAATTTTCCAAGAATGACTTGTGAATTTATGCAAACGAAGTGAAGTGACAGTAATGCATGTTGAGTCTTCTCAATATCTCGCACTCTTGAGAGATACATTACTCGCGTTAGTCAATTATTTCTTCTTAAAAATATTTATTTGACAACGAATTTTATTGAAGATGAAAATAAGATTGTCGTAATATGAAAATAACAAAGAATAGAAAGAAAACTCAGGAACTATGGAACTAAGAAATGTTATCATGATAAAATTTACCTGTGATATTTCATACTGAAAGAAACTTTTTTGCCGTTTGCAATCAGTGACCGAAACGCACAACTAAGCGTAATCTCGGTGGACTGGCAAGGTCTCAGTGCCATTGCGCAAATAGTCACTGCTGGTACCGTACAAGATGCGCATTTTTTTTTAATAATCCCAAATGTTCTCGCACTGCTGCATGTTTCGTGCCTAAAATTTCCACTTTTTTGATCCTTTTTGATTTGATATGAAAAAGCTGAAATGGAATTTCATAAGCATTTATTACCATCCATAATTTCTAACAGCGATGAGAATTCAAGAGATCAAACTCATTTACGAAATAAATTAAACTTGAATTTATAAAAAGGAAGCAAAAGCAAACCGCTGTAATTGTTTGTTATGACTAATATTCATTTCATGATAATTAGGACCGCTCCAAGTACCTGGTACCGGTGCCAGAGATTTCGATTTTGAAATTTTCTTTTTTTCTAAAAATTTAGCATTTGATGTGCATCAAAATCCCATATGTCTACTACATGAAAAATTTGAGACAGACAAAATTACTGTATGGTAAATTTTCAAAAAAGAAGAAAAATTAATTTAATAAATAATAAGATTAAGAAGTTCGAGATGAAATCGAACCCAGCTATTATGTCAATATGGTTTCTTAATAAATTACATTTCGATGAAGAACCTCAGATTACAAAAAACTATTTATAACTGCAATGGCATTTTAATGATCAAGAAGAGCTTTTTTTAACAATCATTTTGGGAGAGATCAAATCAGTTCTCATGTGGACGATGTATATGGTGCAAATAAATAAATATGCTGCAAAAAAATGATGGAATCAAGAAAAAGAAAAGAGAAATCGAAATCATTAAATATCGACTTAGAAATATAAGACAATGTATAAGGAGAGAGTTTCATCTTCAAGCTGCATGATTCTTAAGTAGACAAAAATCTAGACAAGCAAACCAATCTTCTATTTCTCTTTTCTGATATCAATATTGTCTATTTTGATAAACATTTTTTAAAAAAAGATTGAAATAATTGATTATGATGCATAATTTTCGACAAATTATATATTTCGAATATCGTTAGAGATATGGTATATAAAAAAAAAGTTTGCATGAAATTCACTTCCACTTAAACAGCCAAGAAAAACAAAGATAAAAACGTGAAATTTTGGTAAAATACATTAGTCCTCTCTATCAGCAAAATCAATTTTAAAAAGAGCATGATTGTGAATCATCTAAAGAAGATTACTTTCAAGTTGTATCTGAAAATATTTCTGTGCATAATATCTAGAATTTCTATAAATACTTATCTGTATAAATTTCCAATATCTTCTGTCTCAATCATAGCCAAAATCCTATGTATAGCGGATATTTTTCCAACACTGGGATTTAACTCTTACATATTTTACAAACTGTTTTAAAACAGAAGGTCCTTATCTGTTCTCCTAATTCTTCAAAATGCTATCTCCAAAAGATGAAGAAATTAAAAATCAAAAGAATTTTCTATACATTTATCATGAGCCAGATATCATAAACATATTTTTTGTAGATATTCATTAATACATTTACCTAGCCACGTGATCTGAAGATACTACTTAAATTAATAATAATGTGATTAAAATTTTGAATAATGAGAACTGGTAGATCAAAAAATTTTGGAAATTTATGATGTAGTTGTGAAACAAGAGTTTGTACCTATGGGAAATTATGCCACATGTTAAGCCACATGTTTAATATGGGAAATTAAGCCAATAAAAAGGAGTTTAACTAATTACAAAATCGAGAATTTCATATGGTATTTTCGAGATTATTGACTAGGGGAATTTCATTATCTAGGCTTTTTTAATATGGACACAAAATTTTATATCCAAATAGAATTAACTTCTAACGTTGTTTTCATATGTATCAGCTATGTGGACAAAATGGTATTGAGCATTCAATTTGCAAATTAAAATTTTGTTAAGACCAGTTTGGTTTCATTTTGATTATAAAGCAAAAAACTGTGTATTTCAAGTAAGGTACCGAAAGATTTTACAGAAGATGAATTGAACAAAATAAAAAGAATTTTTGCATTATAAAAAATATCTTGGCATAAATAAACTTTTTATTTGTTAATTGTGTTGTGCTATGATGACATGAGCAAACAAATTCCCTTTCGCTAAATTAACATATTATAAGTTGACTTCCTTTGCAGATATAAGTTCAAAGAAAAAGAATTACATACTGTCTTATTTGATAATGACATCAAACTAGGATTTACAATCAAGGCAAAAATTGAGATAAGAATTGGAAGAGAAGGAGTCATAAAAATGGAGGCCAATGTGATAGTTCTATTTGACAAACAAATTATAAGTAGTTAACTTGAGACTATCTTCTGTTATGATCAGCAATCCCATAGTGAAAACAATAGACAGACAGAAAAGGGGAAGACAAATGTGAAACAAATATGAAAAATAATAAATAATTCATTGAATAATGGATTTGAAATTTGTAAGGTTAGAATTAAATGATTGCGACAAATGATTGGTTATAAGTGCTATTAATATGCCAAACTGTACAAATTATTGTACTAATAAATGTTTTTGTTAACTGTGACAGAAAATATATGCGTCTGTTAAGCTTCTACTAATAATTTAGCCAAAATTCGTCGGACAACAAAATGCGACTATATGGAAAAATATTATTTAAGGGAATAAAAAATTCAGCAAAAGGAAAGTGACAAGAAATTTGGCAATAAATTTTATGGCAAGGAATCGACAATAAGCATAATTGCAATAATTTCAAAACTTATAAACCTGAGTGATCGAAATGAGTCACATCATCATGGTGCTTGTTAGTTTCAAAGAGTTTGTCAGTTGATGTGTCCGTAGCCTATAAAAAACGAAACAATCATTCAAAAGCAATTTAATCATTATGTGATTAAACATACGTAGAAAAAAATTTTAAGAGAAAAATTTTCGGATTTTTACTCATCTTGAAAATAAAAATTTATGATTTTAAGCAATACAAGAAGAAATTCATCAGTTTAAGTGTAAGTGAATGCATGTTTGCGAACAAGATCAATGGGACAGTCGAATTCATTATATAATTATTATGTGAAAAAGTCTTTAGAGAGATGAGGGATGGTAAGGTAACAAATATGAATAACATATGATTTATCGAAGAGATATCAATAAACTCAATAAGTCACATTGCTCAGAGTGGACTAAATATAAATTTTAATTTGATAATTGCAACTATAACTTTCTGCAGGCATTTGGTCATGTTTTAACATGAAAACTCTAAAAATCTTAACTAAACCAAGAAAATATTCATTTAAGATCATACAATATAAATTAGTGATAGCAAAATTATTAGCTGAATATGAAAGTAAGTGATATCTTAACTTTTCCTGGAAACAAGAAATGTAATAATGTAAGCGAGATAAGTCGTACTACACGAAATGATCAAAGGCTAGTTGATTTAAGCAAATAGCTTCACTTCAAATTAATAAAATATAAGATATCTAAAACCAACTGCAAAATTAGCAAAATGGAAGTCGGCATCACAGAGTATGGCTTATTTTGCAGAAGATGATTTATTTGTCAGAAGTAATAGAAATGACTAATCGAGTTAGTTTTTCTCTTGCACTTGCTCATTCATTTGAAATATGTAAGCTTCAACATTTCTTCAAAATCAAATTGCAGTTAATCCATAAATATAACAGTGATAGACTTGGAAACATAATATTTCTTCGTTTTTGCTTTAAAAAACAATTTTCTACGAGAAGTGATATAACTAATTAAATTTCTACGTGAACTGTTCAGTAACGAAACACTTGCCAGCGATAAGAATGGAATCCCAAGTTGATCCGAACTAAACTTTTTTCCCTGTTCTGCCGGCTTCACATCTGTATTTGGAATTTTCTGCATTTCCGTCGATATGTCTTCACATTCTGTACATTTATTGCCTGAACAATTTAATTTCATTTAAAAGAAAACTGATACACAGCTAAATAAGAACACAATACGATCTGCGACAAGCAAAAGATCAGTTTTAATTATATGTTAACTTTTCTTCGCTCTATTACTAATAGTGGCGAAGTAAGTATTAATTTACACTGATAGAGAGGCTTTGTATAGTATATATATGTGATATGGATAAACATTGCCAGAAGGACCTTTTTTTTTTTTAATGGTTGTATTCGTCATTTCGTTTTCGGAATTGGTACAATTTGTCTCGGGCGCTTTATCCTCGCTTTTTTCTGTTGACTTCTTCCTGCTTAACATGAAAGAAATTCTTCGTTCAGCTTCATCTTATTCTTCTGCTCGCCTTCTTCGGATTGTGCTATAATTTAACAGTAATGCTGAGAAAAGTGGAAAGAGATAGAAATTATTGTTATGATCAGCGGTATGTATATGTCGCAAACCTTGTGAACTTTACGTTTATTGCAATGTATACTTCTATAAGGAAGATTTGGTATGAGGTTTGAACGTTTATTTGTAGGAAAACTTCAATCCTTATTTAGAATATCAATCATTTCTTAGCATTTTCTCATAATTGCTGTGAAGATTTAATAAACAATTGTGAATGGCATTTATAATCAAAAATCAAAGAGATTAAATTATTCATGGGAACGACGGTTTTCGATAAATTCCCAAAACTTTTCCCGAAGAGTCACTATGACTATGATATCATTAATAT
This sequence comes from Dirofilaria repens, assembly GCA_008729115.1. Taxonomy (NCBI): domain Eukaryota; kingdom Metazoa; phylum Nematoda; class Chromadorea; order Rhabditida; family Onchocercidae; genus Dirofilaria; species Dirofilaria repens. The sequence continues at coordinate 1,565,878 of SNRZ01000009.1, forward strand.
GTAGAATGATGCAACTATAGAAAACCGGCAGCAGTGCAAACTATTACTAGTAAGCAAATTAACAGTAGTGCCATCATCTAAAAATCAGACTATCTAAATCAATAGCATAGTTTATACCAGAAATACATATATAAATAGTATTGATGGGTCAAAATTTCGAATCAACAAGTTGATTAAACAGAAAACAAAATTAGGTCACCAAAATAAAAAAAATTGAAGGAACAGTCTGAAGATGCAATTAAACAAATCAAAAAAACTACAGTCAGTAATAATAACGGAAATTCTAAAAATATTTCTCTCATCCAATACCATTTACTTTCATGCTATCGACGGGCAGTCTACTAATGATATCTAAACATCCCAGAATAGATAGATGTTTTTCTTAATAATAAAATCGAGTGCTAAAGTCATCAATGTTTCATTCTTAATTATATATGAACTTAAGAGAAGAATGGATAATTTAACTAATCGTAATATGAATAATCTATTGAGAATAATGATTTTCAGTGATCGTTTGAAAATACAATTGTTCCGTCATTTATATCAATAAAAAAATAGCAATAATGCGCAACTGGGTGATTCTCATTGTAGTCACAAAAATGATCGTAATAATGATTAATATTGATCCATTATGCATAATTGTTTGTTAAGGAATCTATTTGAAAGAAAAAAAGAGAAATGAAATAAAAACGAAAAAATGTGCAGCACGAAGATACATCTTTGAAAAGTGCTTAAATAAACTTAATAATAACTATTGTTATTATTAAGAGATTACAAGGAAATGAGCGATTTGATAAGTATGGTGGTTAGATCTCAATTTAGTTCGACCCCAATTGTATTTATATACAGATTAAAATTCATAAAATATGCTTTTATTCTTTGTAACTTCACACAAACCAATAAGCTTCACATCAGTGCTCCACCACTATTGATCAATGACTTTTTATATGAAAAGATGACCGACCTTCATCGTATTCTGTAGGAATTATTCTCAATTCTAATTTTTCATCGCATGACACCGAAAAATTCATCGAAGATGATGTCCTGAAGAAATTATTGCCAACAAATATTCACATATTATTCTTAGCTAAAGATGTGTTATTTGAGATACTACTACTTTCATTAGAGAATTTTCAGGGATACAATCTATTTAAAATTGTTATTACTAATGAAAATTTTTCTTTTCTTTTTCATGTGCACCAAAACATCCCAAACCAATTTTACACATACTCACTTCAGCTGCGCGAAAAGGAACAAACATTAAGACTTAAAATCTGCAGTAAAGTAGCGAATATTATCGAAAAGATAGCTTCTGTCTTTAAAACGGTAAATGAAAGTTTTAATAAAAGAAGGAAAGGTTCAAACTCTGAGTTGTCTAGAATTTGATTCTGTTGCATTTTTCCATTATCAATAACATTCTTTCCAATACCATCTTTCTAAAAAATAGTTACATTCATTTCGATGTCTTTTAATTTGAAGAAAAAGAAAAATGATGGCAAAAAAGATTATCTAATTCAAATTTAATTAATAAACTCAAGAATGGCATGATTCTGAAAACTAGTAACGTGGTACTGGGATCGAAACTGACCGCATTTATCTTATCGTCAGTTACCGTCATTCCTTTTTCTACACTCGCCAATAATGTGCTTTCAACTCTGCCTACAAAATCAAATCATATATAAATATGTGATAAATTTCTAATAATTTAAAATGTTTGTATCATGCTAATCACTTATCTTCATTACTCGATTTTTTCTTAAGTCGTTTCCGCAATTTTTTTTCACGCAATTCAATCCGATGTTCGATATCAGATGAAGAATCTGATTCCAATGCTAATTTGCGCTGTCGTGAGTGATGACGCAGTGCTGTTAATTTGAAAATTTGTTCATATTTAAGCAATATTTTCGAGAGTTATCTTTGTCAATCTAATGAGCAATTCGAAAGTTCTAGATTAATAAAATTGAAAGACTTTCGATATAATATGATAATTTTTTAGAATTGTTGTAAACTAATTTAATCGGATATTTGGTAAACTAATTTATGTAATGATCTATTTAGAAATAATTACTTCGCTTTTTGCTGGATTCGCTTCCACAAATTCTCTCCGATGTTGATGGATTACGAATAACCTGACCTAATAGATGTGATTTGACACTTTTATACAAATTGTTAACGTTGGAATACGATAGGAAATGTGGCGGTGATAACAACATGTCTCTGGAACTATTAATGGATTCATTAATAATCGTTTTTATCAATTAAATAGATCAAGTGCAATAAACCAAAGGAAATACTTACGTAGAAATGGAATTATATTTAGAGAACTTTGTATAATCCGCACTTGGAGTTAATCGAATTGGAGAATGGCCTCTAAAACAAATATTCTTGCTAAGCATCTATGGCAACAACTTTTATTCTTCCATTTGTGTAACAGATACTTAAATTATATAGTCCAGCGAAAAGCCTCTTTTTAAAGATTATCTGTGTAAATGAATTCTAAAATGACATCATTAAGTACAGTAAAGAAATTTAACCTTGATATGTATCCTGGAAATCGTCCTGATTTCCATCGGGTTGAGTTGAATCCTTGAGTGGGAGTACGCTGACTGGTAGATATAACAGAATTATGAAAAGACGATTTATCAGTGAATATTGAAGATTCACGCATTGTAAGCGGCTATCCTGTCGATAGAAATTCTACAATTTTTGATATTATTGGAAGAAACGAATTTAAGACTTCATTTTACGTCTTTAACGATTCATTATAAAAAATTTAAAAACTGAAAAGTTCAGAAATATTCAGCACTACTCTTTCATCATGATAATGATAGTGTCAGTAGGAAGATTACCGTAGTTTGCTCATCTATATAACTTCTCAATGAATTAAGTGAACTTCGCAATTCATCGCTATTGTTATTGGCATTGCTGCGTTCCTTTGGTATACTGTTACGGCGTGCTCGTATTGTTGCAAGTGTTGAATGTACTGTATTACTAATCTCATCTCCGTAAACATTACGATAACGTGTCGCATCAGCCATGCGGCGACGCCATGGACGATCCGCTTTCAGAACTGCATTTCCATAAGAACTACAATACAGGATATGATGATGGATGCAACATTTATTGCGGCGCTATTCGAATTCAGATGGATTGAGTTGGATCAATATAGCATCTACAAAATTTTTACCTACTAAACGTTTGCGACGTATTATTTACGAAAGGTTTATCATGAAGCGATGTTGAAACTGGTGATGACAATGCAGGAACTGTATTTCGTACTCCTGATTGAAATGATCGAGCTATAAAGGATGCAGTTGAAGGCCATCCTTCATTTTGTGCATGCCGAAACATTTAAAAATAAGAGAAGGATAAAAATTAAAAGTTTATAGTTGATAGTAATGGTTAGATTCTCATGAATTATGAATGAAGCATCCGACACTATTTTAATTCAGATGCTTAGAGATAAGGACGATGTATAAAAAAGATTCACGAATATTTTTCAAGGTAATATAGCAATGGATCATATAAAAAAAGTAGAGAAATTCAACATTGTGAAACAAAATGCCATATAAGAATAAGTCAGATAATCGAATGATTATAGTCAACTTATAACTATTAGCAGTGAAAGTACTTTCTCGTGAATTCCTTCCGAACTTATTGTGAGTTATGTCTCTGCGATTTTTCACTGAAATGGAATCTGTTACTAATTTAGCATTATTCCTTATCATAATTTTATGGCTTAGTATAAAATCTGATCTTAAAAGCTTGAAAATGACAGATTAATATCCTAATATATATACTTTTCTTCGAAGTTTAAGCAAATCAAAAAGATAGTGGGATCTAGTAATGATAGTAGTCAAATAATAATTTGAGCATGAAAATCAGCAAGTGAACTTTCAATAGGTGAACTGTTGAAAAAAAATATTCCAAAACGCAAACAGGTATCAGAGAGCCAAGGAAGTTGGGGAGATTTCCTGCTTGGTATTTTATCGTTCATCGATGATAACATTGAATCTCCAAAGCGTACGGAACATTTCCTTATATACGGACCGGAGTTCCTGAATTTCCTTTCTTTTTATCTTCAAATGATACATTAATTTGCTGGAATATGGATCTGATTCAAAGACTATCAATAAAACTAAAATTTGTACTCTTTAAAATGAAAATTGAGTTTTCTATTTGTAATGTAGCGAAACATTTGCGTAAATTAAAATGCGTCTCTTAACTGATCAAAAAAAGAATCAAAACAAGGATTTGAAAAAGCGGTATTATGAAAAACACCTAATTATTATTGAAATTATTTAAAGGCATCTGAAGTGAAAAGAAACGAAAATAGATGAGAAAGGAAAAATACAATATCAGATCATCTACTGGATAAATTAACATCCAAGAAAAAACAACAAATGTTTGCACCGAGTAAGATGAGAGGAAGAAATGAATCATTATAAGCCAACTTCATTTCGCCTTGCGGATCGTTGTCAGAATATGTATATGAATAATAGGATCATTGGAAAAAATTATTTATAATAAGCGATCGTATTTTCAATTATATTATATTAGTAGAATTTTTGAGAATCCGTGATTTTCAAAAATTTTACATATATCCACATATATAAAATATATACAGAATTTTATTGGAAATTCTAAAAAAGCCGAGGGGATTCTCTCTATCTCTCTCTCTCAAGAATTTTCTTAGAAGATTTAAAGAAAAAAAAACTTCAATTCGATGTTGTTTTTGCCAACAGACTGTGAGCTAAAGCGTTCTAAGGGAGACAATGAATAAGAGGAGTTGATTTTATAATCCTTCGATACTGATTCGAAAAAAGACATGGATCGACTGCAGTATTCATTACATCTATCACTTCTTAATGATTTGTTCCAGCGCACTGAATTCCAGCTGCAAATAATTCTATCGAGATAAATGGCTTGTTCTCATGCAAATATCCTATGGTCATGCGATTCAGTGTTTTCTTAAAGTGTCGTAGAGAAAAATTGTAAGTCTCAGTGAAATGAAGAAAAAATGAAATGAAGAAAAAACTTAAGAGCAATTCTTGTTTGTTTTTACTCGAAGTTGTTCATAAATAGATCTTTATTATCATTTCTGACCGATGAATATAAAACAATCACTTAATTAACGATAATATTGATTCTATTTTCAGTGTTCGTTCTTTCTATTTAAAAAACATCTGGGAAATAGATCGAGAAATGTTTACAAAAAGAAGGATCAACATTATGAATATGATTATACAAGCAAGTCTCCAAATAACAAAAAACCTGGTTCCGTATGTACGAGGTGCAATAGCTTGCGTGACATTTTTACCATGTTGAAACTGTCGTTGAGATATCATCACTACCAACATTCACCCATCGTCTATGATACATTCCCGATGACATCGCTATTTAATTTCCAATTTCTGGCATAACTTCTCAAATTTATTTTAAAAATGAAATGATGGAAAACAGGAAATTGGTACAATAAAAAAAAATGAAATTCTCGTAGAAATTATAATTAAGCATATGGAGATTTCTTATGAGTTTATCTTTTTACCTTAATAGAAAGAAACTAATAAGACTCTCAGTTTGGAACTCCAGAATAATATATCCAATCAGCCTTCAGGAAACCCCACAATGAACTCCGGTCTGCACACGATCTGAAATTAATAAGAATTTCAACAGCAAAATGATCACTCTCAAAGAGAATCATTAGCGCTAATGAAATGACTCAATTTGTTGACGAAAACCGTACTATGACAAGAAAGATTAGGGATAAATTTCGATACTTAGATAATTGACGAACACACACAAATGTTGAATTTAAACCAGATTGGGTTAAAATAAATGTTTGTCATTAAAAAAAATATATATCGCATCATATATATGTAATAAAGTTTCATAGAAGTAGCGCATTCTAACAGTATCTAAAATAATTGATTATTGACAATAATTTTTCAAAAAAAATTAAAGATTTTTCTAATTTATTTTATTTTTTTATTTGCTATTACCTGCGCTTTTTATGAAAATATGATGATTACGCTCTTTTATTCAGATAAAGAATGTTACAACAATTATAAAAATTGTGGAATTTCCTTTTTTTTCCCTCCTTCTGTTCACTTGCATATTCTGCAAAGAACTTTATCGAATGATGAGTTATGATACAATTAGACTGACTGAAAATAATTTGAGAAATAGGAGAACATATAGTGATACAGAACTTTGTGTCATTATTGAACTGTAGGAAAGAGTTTATCTGACATTCTCATTTGAAAGGCACATGTTGCCGTTCTTTTCATTATGATTTCGAAGCTGATCACAATCTCATTTACAAAGCTTTCAGCTTGACTTTTAAAGAATGACAGCCTGTATTGGAATTTTTTCGGTAGTGAAAGATTTTTAAAAAGATTATTTCTTTCTCAACTTCAATCGGCATAAACTGTGAGATCCCCTGTGATATTTTGCAGAAAAAACAAGCAAAAATGGATAGAGCAGTGAAAGTGAAACAACAGTTTGTGCTAAGAAAATAACATTTCGAAGCTTTAGTGGTGATAAATTTCATATTTTAGATAGATTGCACGAACGACTGTCTTCTAACAACTCTTGAGAGTGAAGAAAACTTTTCCCTCTCTCTCTAATTCATTTGCTCACTTTTCTCTTCTCTTTCTCGTTCTTCAATTTCAAGCATCAATGAGAAACAAGCATTTGAAATATTATTCAAAGGCGTTGTAAAGCAGAAATATTACTCCTCAACATCATAAAATATTATTAATTAAATTGTCTAAACTTAAAACTATTCTATACTCATAATTAAGCAACTACTATAAAATCTAATTTCGAATTTCTCAAATAGCCGCGAAATCAAAAAACACACACACACACAAGCATTTACAAAATTTGAAAAAGCAAATTTTTTTGCTATTTTCAAAATTTTGAAATCAATAACATATGAGGAAAGAAGATATTAAGCTAGCGCTAAAACAGAAATTTTCTCTTTTAATTCTAAATGATTCGATCAATGATCGCTTTTTATATCGATTTAGCGATTGATCACCTCGTCAGCAGTTAAATGAAACAGAATAATTTCATTATTGCTTTCATGCGCCGTCATATTTGGTGAAAATTTACTCAACGCTGAATGCATTCCGCATTAAACAACCAATTCATTTAAGTAAGATGAATTTGAAAGATACAAATAATCTTACGTTTTTTACTAGGACGATACAATATAAAGCAATTAATTTATTTTATTTGATGCTGGCGATGATAAGGAGGGAGTATTTCTTGCATTTTATTATTTTTGGCAATATGTTCTTATTCCAATATGTTGTTACTCCACAACAATAATTAGAAGTAAGTGCCTTAAAAAGTATCTGTTAATCCTAACTACACATAGCAAACTATTTCTTTGTCCCCATATAATTTGTATGCAATTTTTGGGATAAAAAATAGTTTGTTTATACATCCAATCAGTAATTTTTAAATGAAAAGGCAATGAATGTGGATTGGAACAGTTGTCATGAAGTTGGATGCTCGAACTTAGCTACTCGTCCTATTCCTAATTCAATATCTTTTTGCATTACGCCTATTTCCCTTCGCCTTTATCTTCCTAACTCTTCTCTTTTTGTTTATCTGTTTTTCTAATTATAATACACTTTTGGTATGAATTGCATTAGTTGCTCTTTTTTATTTTTGAAAGCAGACGGCCTTGCCTGTTGAAAGGTAGTAATGTCAAGATTAATGAATTTTAAGAATACATCGGCATTTATAGATCAATAATGTACTATTTATTGAATAAATTCTTAGTCAACATTTATCAGTAACACAGATTGCATTATTGATAAATTCAATAATTTCATTCGCTTAGATAAGCGAATGAAATTAATCAAAAATGAAAGACGAAAAAAGCAGAAAAATTAAAAAAGATTCAACTAGTACTTCTACATTTTAGTGAAGAAGTAGAAAAACAGAAAATCTTTTGAATATTAGTAATCTTTTAATTTTATTCACAGCCTAACTATTCGTACATCAAATGATCTTCTTATTTTTTCTTATCGTGGAAGGAAATGCACAGTTGTTGCCAGAAACAAACTTTTAAAGCAGATTTAACAATGATATTTTGAGAAATGGAATCAGATTACATTAGTGAAATCAGATTATTTTTCTATAATTTCCATGAATAGGGTAAAACAAATAATAATAATTTTTGACTGCAAAGAGAAATATTATTCAAGCCATAGTCTGGAGAAATAATACGAAAAATATGTGAGGAAGTGTAAGACAACATTGAAAAATGGAAATTTTAAATTCTATGGCAAGGAAGATACATATAAGCATAAATGGACTTGCAAACATGTGTCGATTATCTTTGAATACCTTAAAGATGGCGTCTTTTCAATTTGATGTTTTAAAAGTTATCAATAGATTAAATATTCTTTATAATTCAAAAGTAATGTTAAGCGATTAGTCGATGTACATTCCACTCATTGTTAATGAAACAATAATTTTATAATTTCAATTAATTTTTTTCAGTACTATTTCTGTGCATAATTGGTCTATTCTAACGTCCTATTTTGATTATCTGATCAAAAGATGGCGTTTTATGAATAACATATGTGATCAACAAATAGTTTTGTAGAATTATATTGATCGAGTTAAAATTTCAGAAGCATATTGTATAGAATCAAACGACAGTGATCTTGTTTAACTAGATTCAAGAATGAATGCATGAAGAAGCATTGCTAAATGATGTTTCACGGATTTTACGACATGAGTAAGTATTGATAAATATATAAATATATCTCTGTAACAGTTCGCTTCCTTTCATCGCTTTCGTTCATTTCCTAATTTTTTTCTACTGTGTGCATGACAGCTGTCATTCGCAACATTTTTGAACTTGAAGTGCAATTCGTATTATAAAATGCATCTTCTTTCTGAAAAAGAAAGTTATAATTAGAATCTTTTCTTTTATACATTGGCGTGAAATCAAATAGAAAACTGATAGAAAAATCATATGGCTTTTTTTAATTTTCATCTTAATCTAGATCAACGAGTAACAAGTTCATATTTCTAAGCTAATCACTAATCTCGTTAATTATTTCAAGCAGCGAAAATCGCAAAAATCAAGGCTACATCTTGGAAGTTTTCTAATAAAGTACCAAATCTGCGTCAAAACGTAATCTGTAATCGTGTAATAATATCCCAGTTAAAAGATTCGATGTAGCCAATAGCAAATTGAAGTTCTGGACTGTGAGTCTTATTCTAAAATCCGATATGCGATGTTTCTTTTGGCTGATTGTTCGAATGAAAAAACGAAAAACTTCCATTTCAGCTCAATGTTGTCTTACACTTCCTCACATATTTTTCTATTATTCTCCAGACTACGGCTTGAATAATATTTTATCCCAAATTATCTTATCTAACTATTCTGTCTGAAATTATTATGGTTGCAAATAGGATTTTGCTAGTTAGAAGTTAGAAGTCGAGCTGTTATGCTCTTATGCTCCTGCTACTACCAAACCATACTTACACTGTATTATTGTGCATGCATCATCAGTCTACAATGATGCACACTCTCGTTTGGAAAAAAATAAACTGGACATTTCTTTTGTTACTTGTTCGTTTGCTAGTAAAAAGAAAAATTACTATTATTTTCTTAGTTTAGTACCCTTTTAATATAAGTAGTTGCATAAATTCGTAGCCTCCCTTTACTCTTTCTCGCACTGAGGTCACTATTAGAGCAGATTTCTAGCATTCAATAAAATCCTCATTTTATAACACGCATTATTATGCTGTTATACATATAAATATTTCGAAGAAGATTTCTGTCTTTCGGTGTATGTTCGGTTTTCTTCCTGAAATGTGGTTGGCATATTTTATGTAAGGATAATTCAATTTAGGGTTGGCTGTAGTCTGAGTGTCTTATTTCGTAATGTTGGGATGATATGTCAACTTTTTATTGATGGATGATTACTATCTGGAAAGGAAAGAAAGGACTGATTTGGTTAAATATAAATATATTCGCAGTTCTTGCCAATCAACTCTGTGCAGTGCTTTAGTGGTCAAGTATCAGCATGCTTTCATTGTTCTATTTTTAACATATCTTTTCGCATTATGTCTTTCTCTCCCACTGTTTAATTAATTCAGTTGTTTATTCACCGTTTAAGTCACATAGCTGTATTCGACATATTGAAGTAAACTAATATGTACAAAAGAATATATCTTTTTTTTAGGACTTTAAAAAGAATTAATGGAGACAAATCAGAAAGCAGCTGACAATGAAAGGAATGAAAAATTAACTACGAATAATGGAACTGCAGTAAATGATAATAGAAGTGAAAAAAACAATGATGTTGATGCCAATACGCCCTTCAGAAATATTGCGCGTGTGAACGACTCTAATGTGAGCATTCAACAGAAGATTGTTGAACAAGTTGAAGTAAGTTAACTTTTCGAGTTCGGATCTTTTTTGCTTATTAGTTTTTTGACAAGGTTTGTCTCTTTAAAATCCATGTATTCCTGAAAGAATGTCAAAATTCTCTCATATTTGTTATAATGGTGCTGTAATCATCATATTATTGGATCTTCAATTAAGGAAAAGTAGTAATGAAACTTTAATCGTTCATATATTTATCATATTATCAGCTAAGTGAAAGAGATAAATTGTGAAATGTATAGAAGCTAAAACTCTTGGCATAAAATGGCGATCTCCCGTTTTCATCTTCTTTTTCATTCTTTTTTTTCTCTTTTAATCTCTATTTTTAGTATTATTTTGGCGATATTAACTTACCTCGGGATCGATTTCTACAGGAAGAAATAAAGAAAGATGGTGGATGTGAGTGATTTTATTACGTTCATGTAGAAATATTCTAAGCAAAGCAAAAAAGTCGTATATGTCATAAGTTTAACAAGTCGGAAGTAATGGTCTTTTTCTGTTTGAAATTAGTAATCAGTGTCACGTGGAAAATATTAAAAAATGAAGTAAAAATTCATGGTGTAAATGCTATTTAAGCATAATTTCACCTAAAGCACTGATTGCTTATTTGCATTTAGGGATCCAACTCACAACGATGTTAAAATTTAAACGCTTAGCACAAATCTCTTCTGACCCCAAAATAATCGGAGAATCTTTAAAGCATTCTAAGTTGATCCAAATTTCTGAAGATGGAAGTAAAATACGACGTAATCCTGAAGTACCATTACCAGAAAATTCTCTTGAATATTGGCAGGTTGTAAAGCGTCGTACTGTATATATTGTAAGTTGCTGTTTTGCTTGCCTGCAATAAGTAGTTCTGGTCAGTTATGATCGTAGCAGAAAAAGATTTTTTCATTTTCATATCATTTTTCTGTCATATTTTTTCTCTAAAGCTTGTGAATTATGAAAAAATCAGTGCTATTTATTATTTATAGATCTAATCGAATAAATTCTTTCTTTTTAATGGAAAACAAAAAGAAATAACTTGAAATCGATTTTTTTTCATAATTTGTCTTAAAAAGATATCGATTTTTTGTTATAGGGATTCTTTAATAACATTTTATTTTATTCTTCAACGAACAGCGTATAAGTCCTTTATGTTCTTAGAAAGGCTTTGAACGAGATACGAAATTGGATGATATCTTAAATTTTGCTAAACAGTTTGGTAGTGTTGAAAATGTAATGATGCGCCGTGAAAAATCAGAAAAGCGAGCTTTTAAAGGCTCGGTGTTTGTCACTTATAAAAATCAAGAGGTAGCAGAAGCTTTCGTTAATAATGATACAAAACAATTCAATGGCAATGATCTTTTGAAAATGATGCAGTAAGACTTTCATTCTGTCAGTAATTTTTGTATAATTCCATATATTTAACTTCTCTGCTATGATTATTAATAAGTTTTAAAAAGTTTTAAAACTTCCAAAATGTGTAAGAAATCTTAAAAGAACTGTTCTCAATATATATTTAACTGGAGATATAAGAAATACCATGTGTCTTTTTTTGCTTATTTCATATGCCACGTTGAATTTTTAAAATTACTGCAGTAATATTTTCCAGGAATGATTACTGGGCGAATAAGCAAAAAGAGCTGAAAGAAAAACGACTCGCTGCTCGTGCTGCGAAGCAAGCTAAAAAGGTCACTTGTCTTGCGTACTTTTTCTGAGTTAAATCTGTTTTCGATGCTACCAATTTTTTTTATGTGTAAATTATTTCGGTCAAGATTGTGTTCTCTTAATTTCTTATTTTTAGAAAGCCGCCGAGATAGAATCAAAAAAAAAAAATCTGGATATAGTACATTTTATCAAAGGATTAGTGCTCTCAGTAATAAATATTCCAAAAGAGAATTGCGATCTCGTGAAAGTTAAGGAATTTTTCAAGCAATTCGGTGATGTGCAATATGTTGTTTATGAAAAAGGTGATGATAAGGTAAGTTGTCGGCACTTATTTCCGTTTATTTGGCTTGAAATATATCGCTTGCTCGAAGAAATTTAATTATTTATAATATGAGAGTTTTTTTTTTTGAATTATAAGAAATAATTTTTAAGGCCCAGATTCGTTTTGGTGGTGAAGAAAATGGTGCTGCTATTGCTTGGAAAGTGGCGATGGAAAAAGGAGAAAATGGAAAAGTAATGTTTGAAGGAAATGAGCTTAAGGGTACAGTGCTTCAAGGCGAAGAAGAAGAAGAATACTGGAATAATTTTAGTAAAAAAAAAGCTGATAAACAGGCGCGAATAGCAAAAAATCGACGAGGAACTAAGATTCGAGCCCGTGGTCGAGGAAAAAATGGTGCACGGAATGGTGAGACACGGAGCGAAAAGGTAGATATTCAAAACGTAACAATCAACAAAAATGATCTCACTATTATAATTAAGGTCCTTTTTATGTTGCTCATGGATTAAAGATAAGTTTATTTCAAGTAATTATAATATCTACAATTGCAGAGGTCAGCCGAGGAAGTCGTTGAAGATACACCTGAAAAGAAATTAAGAAAAATATCTGAAAATGCAGAGCCGAAGAAAGCTACCAAAATAATATTTGCAGATTCGGATTAGTTAGTCCATATCGTACTTGCTGCTGATCCATTAATGTTTTCCTCTTCTTTATCCTTTCTGATCTTCATTTCTTCGCCATTTGTTTCTTGTTAATGTTAAGCCTTTCTAACGAAAATAAATCATTTATAAAGTAATTATTTGCAGTGTCCAATCTAAACATCATATATTTTCAGATATATTATTTTCTCATAACTTACTTTGTAATTATTGACCTTGCTAATGCTGTGATAAATCACACAAATAGTTTCTATGGCCTTATGTGTTACTATGCTGGCGAACCTGAATAATGCATCCTAAAGACCTTTTATCGTGATCCAGAACTAGCTCTATTATTACTGTTTAGATGAATTAACTCTCCAAAAGATTTCAGTTCAAAATTTGAATGTCATTCATTGAAATTGTTCTCGAAGTTTCATCTTATTACCCATTGAAATGTGGATGTTGAACACTTCCCCTCGCGGTATCGTTGCATAGTGTGTCTTATAAAATTATTAAGATTCTATAAATGAAAAATCGAAGTGAGGATTGCAGATTTTATTAATAATTTTATCATAAAAGACACTTTAAGTTGAAATTTCCTGAAGTCAGAATTTTTAGCTTTAATTTTATTCAGTGCTATTCGCTGATATTGCTCTACTATTTTTGAATAACCAATAAAGTAGTAATGCAGGAGAAGATAACCTCAACTACTACCGGTTCCATTACCTCTGTGCAGGCAATATATGTTCCTGCAGATGATTTAAATGACCCAACGGTGTGGCACTCTCAGATGAAACACTGTTTAACACTTTGTGCATAATATTGTTTTGCTGAAACAATTTGATATAAACCCGGTTATAGTCCATGATGGGGAGCGTGAAATTGATTCTGTGCTGAAAACCTTGGGCATAGGTAATAAGTTTGTGAATAATATTAGATTTAAGACAAAGACACTATGAAGATCATTGAAATAGCGTTGTGTGGTTCAGCGAATACGAAAATTGAAAGCTCTTTCATGATTCGGTAGTTGGTGGTGCACCATTCTTAGTTGGTGAATGATTTGTCTGATTCATCCGATAACAAAAGAGATTCTAGCCTACTAGCTACTGTCGGTAATGTCGAAGAAACCGATTAGCATATGTTTAAACAATCAAAGCATTTTACTGTGGAATATTTCTTAAATGATTCATCACTTATGATGAATGTAAATAAATATTGCGATGTCTAATTCTCATTTTTGTCTCTGACAACCAGGCTTTTCTCCTCAAATAGTGAAATACCGTGAACAAAATTTTTATGAATATAAATGAATGTTACGATGTCTAATTACCATCTTTGTGTTAAAGTATATTTACCTTGTAAATTAAACCACTATATCAAGGCTAAATATCTTGCTACAATAGAAAAATAGGAAATAATAACATGTCAAGAAAAAATCTTTTATCTACAAGTGATAAATTCAAAATAACTTAATGAATATTTTTGCAAAAATGTTACAATAATCAATCAAGTAATTTGCAATATACTAGTAAAGTAAAGAATATTGGCAAAATTAATTTAAAAGCAGTGAATTTCAAAGAATGTTACAATAATCAATCAAGTAATTTGCAATATACTAGTAAAGTAAAGAATAATTTAAAAGCAGTGAATTTCAAAGAAATTAAAAACTCAATTTGATTGATTTTGATAGCAAAAAAACCAATAATTAAGAGGTAATCAACTGAATAATAAGGTTACTGTTGATGTAACTACTAAAAATGCATGAAGTTCTAAGGAAATCGATGGAATTTATGATTGAAAATATTAAATTACGAATATTTAGAAACTTATCGAAGCATATTAAATTCGGGTCATATAATGCATGTTTACATTTTCCATTTTCCTAAAAGAAAAATTGGAAGGAAAACTGGATATAAAGGATGAATGGATAAAGTACTATTTGTAAAATTACTGAATTTAAACAAACTAGTAAGATTGACAGGTAACTAACACATAAGGTCTCCAACTGGCAGTCCTACTATTCACTAACTGGTAAATCATATTTCATTGCGAACACATGCTAATATTTTAATAGCAAAGAGAACATCTCCCTAAAGTTAATGTCGCAGTGTAAAATATCTTTCCAAATTTATATCAATTAAAATATCTTTTAAAATTAAAATGGCGGGGTGTATTTGCGGATATGTAAGTGTACTGTACACTTACGTGAATTTGTCATGTAGGACATGTACACAAAAAACTCCAAACTTTTATATAGCGCTTTGCACAGTCTGTTTAACATTCAAAAAAAAAACCAATGTTATATTAAAAAAAAAATTAGAAGTTAGAACATAAATACGGAAATATGAAAACAGAAATAAATAACCGAAAGCTACTTCGAACTTAACAAACAAAAAAAATCAAATCATTTAATTTTCTTGAGAGCTGCAATTCGTTCTAATATTGGTGGGTGTGAATGATTGAACATTGAATAAAGCGGATCGTCTACCGGCAATAATAAGTTATCCTTGCCAAGTTTAATTAGAGCGTTACGTAAGTCATGTCCATAACCAAGTTTTTTTGAGAAACGATCAGCTGCGAATTCCAAACGCCTCGATATTATCTATAAAAAGAGAATTAAATATTGAAGATTTAATTCCATTAAAAAAAACAACTTAGTATTTCCAAAAAATAGAAAAGAGCAAATCCTTATCTAAGCTATTTTTTAGGAAAAGAAAAATACCAATAGAAAATAAAATTATAAAATTAAATAAAGTCATCAAATATAAACCGTTGAAATTGACGAGAAAAATTCATTATACGGAGCAGTGATATACTGGAAAACGATTATGAATCCAATAATCGTTGGTTTTGAATCATAAAAGCCAAATGCATTAAAGAGTGAAGTAGAACGATAGAATTTTGCAAATATGGTGAGCAGTAGCAACAAATTTATCTAAAATCAGAAAAATCAAGCTCTTATAATTTTTTTGCTTGCGAAAATTACACAATTGATCGATTATTTCAATTAATCATAATCGCAAACCAAAAAAATAAAAAATAAAGCAAACAAAAGAAAAATTTTTCTTATTCGAAAAGTGATTCAAATAGATTTGTTACATCAATTTCTAATTCTTAAAAAAATTTGCTTCAGATTCAATAAAGAATTACTTCAGTAAAAATGAGATGGATAAATGTATGCCATAGAGCCCAGTGTCCAAGTTCATGACCAAGCACAGCTAAAATTTCATTGTCTTGCATGCCTAATTTACGCTTGCTTATTTTTTCGTCACCTTCGCCACAATCTTTTTCCTACAAAAATATATCCATAAATATGAGAATTATTTTTTGCCATTCCTAAAAATTATGCGAAATAATCTATAAATAATACTCAGAATTAAAAACATCGGAGGATGACTTGTTTTAAGACAGTAATTTGTGTATTAGTTAATTTGATTTTCTTGAGCGCATCAAACTCAATTAACAATACGTCAACTTTCAGTAAGTATGATTACTAACTTTGGAAAAGCAGACATTCTCATTTAGTTTTGCTCTCATTTCCTCACCAAATAACGTGTCGTAAAGTACAATACGTTTATTATTCCATAAGCCATACATATAGGCATTACTATGTGCAGACCGTTTTGAACCTAAAATATAGGTATTTTAAACCATTGGTAATTGCGAATGATATTTAGAGCTGTTCAAACAACTGTTTGAGAATTTGACTTGCAGAAAAAAAAATTTAGCGAAAAGAAAATGAAAAATCCAAGTCTTTTCATAACTTTACCATAGACAACGAGTAGTTTCTTCAACGGAAAGTTTACACTTTCGGCAAGTTTTTCGATTCTTTGTTTCAGTTCGCTTTTGGGGAGTAGAACATATCTGTCGAACATTGGAGCTATGAATTCAGGATAAACTGTCATTAACAGCTGAAAATCCCAAACGTCAATTTTTTTTAAATGAAATGTAACAAACAATTTTAATGTCTTACTGAAAAAAAGAAAACTTGCAAAAATGACAAATGAAATGAAGATCCAAATATAAAAGAAGAAATATGGTCCTCCACGTTCCACAATGTATACAATTGCGGCCACTACTGGCGCCATGATAAGCAATGATACTATCGTTTTCTTAGTTTTATCTTTTAGGAAAAAGCCCAATGTCTGCAAATTTTCTAATGGTACTCAAATTAGAATTGGAAATAAGTTAAACATAAAATTATTTGCATAATAAAAAAATGGAACTTTTATTCACGAATTCCAGAACATATCTACCTGAACATTTATTTATTACTTTAATACTTGCTTTTTAAAGCAAAAGTATATGTACTAGTCTAGCGTATCTGTAAAAAATATGTGTAATTTTTAAAACAAAAGTCTAGCAATACTACCTAGCTTTCTGTTAATAGAAATTCGACGTTGTATATTGAAATTCTTGATCATTTTGATAAGCGTAGAAGATAATAAAAAATGACCTGCTTATTAAACCCGTGTTTCTCTTCTATTACCAATGTGTCATAAAGCTGCCATGGCATAGTGGTTAAGTATTCGATAAATGATACTAATGATATGAACGTTATTGTTTGAGCAATCTGGAAAGCTAATTATCATTCTTTAAATCTTTCGGATGGAAATTTATGTACTGCTAATAATAATTCAATTTCGGGAAATGTATCTATTTTGGGTTATTAAATAAAGAAAAACATAGTTCATTACTTTTTTCTTCTTTTATAAAGAGAAAAATGAAAAATTATTGCTGATAAATTTAAAAAATCTACTTCGCTCGTAAATCCAAGTTTGAGATTGATAATTCCACTTTCGATCCATAAAATATGAGGTAAACAAAATATCAAAACAGCCTGCAATTTCTAAAACTTGAATACAATAAATAAAAACTCAAATAATTAAATCGAGCATTGCATTCGCATTTAATATAAGTCTTAAGTAAAAGAGACTAAAAAATGGAAGGCAACATACCATTAACTCTAACTGTGAATATATAGAATATACGAAAGAAAAGCGATGTTTATCAAGTCTATAGATTCGCGCTTTTCGATATTCTTCTTCACTCATTATTTCATCCACTTCATCTGGTCGTTTCACCGTATCGCGATGAACACGATACTGTAAAATGATATTTTTCTGCAACTTAATCGTACAATGTTTCTATCCACTCAAATATAACTATACTATGATAATTTACTTTGTTTTAACCTATAATTAGAATAATTACGAATTTCAATTATGCTGCGAAATAAAGACTAAGTTTATTTCATTGCAAATCACCAATCAGAGCAATGGAAATCTGCAGTATCGTGAAAGATTGATAAGCAGTAAGTGTCATAATGTCTACCCTAATTTACATTTTCTAAATGTAAAATTATATCTAACTTTTTTAAAAACACTAGAATGACAGAAAATTACTAAGCTGGAAAAAAATCCGAAGAAGTGAAATGCTCACTAGACACAACAAACACCACTTGTTAGTCATTTCGCTAATTCGAATATTGCTCCAAAAACCTCAAAGCTCACCTGTCTAAGAGAAAGATAGAAATCCCATAAAAATATTGACCACGTGATAAGTATAATCAACCAAAACATCAGAAATCTTGTTATTGCACAAAACAATAGAACATTTCTAAAAGAATGTTTCCCGCACAGAATGTATCTAATTAATATTTTCTATAAACAACTTCACAAAGTCTGCTAACCAAGGTTGGGAAAGTCGATTAAAACCAAATTAAACAGACTAAAACCTTCTCCTGTTGATATCTAAAAATCCATTAAATTCAAAATTCCCCCAGTGCATGTGGATCGATCTCTATCCATCAAACGTAAAAGAATAAAGAAACTGATAGGATCCACTCTACCCTCATGTCGTAAAAATAAAGCATATGATATTAGTTGTTGCTAATACCATATTTCTTCAAGCAACGTAGATGAACAAACAGCACGCTCCAAATGAAATACTTATCTATAATATTTGACGAATCATAGAGCGGGAGAAGTGACAGACATTAAACCATTCTAATTTTATTCATATCACAAATAAATAACCAATCGAAAAAAATGAGGAAGAAATCCATAAACTGGAAAACACGTTGCAATTTCTCGTTAATGCTTTAAAAATCAAAAACACTAATTTAATCCTGATTTCTTAACAAAACCGGTTTTCAAGTAACAATGAAAGCACTATCGATCGATAGAATATAATTAGAACGCAAAATTAAACTATATCGCAGCTTCAATTAACTGAGTCCTGAATGCAACTTGTATCTCCTATTCTACTAACATCCTCTGCATTCGTAGAATAGGGAATACACAATTTATAGCAGCATAGAAATGACAATTAAAAACACAATAAACAAACGAAAGTGGTATTTACAACAGATCAAATTACACGATTTAAAGCACTGTGACTTTCATTAAAAGATAAAAAAATGAATCCATTCTGTTTTGTTATTTATATTCTTTATTCTATAAAGCAAAAGTGACTACCTTATCTTTCTATTTTTTCTATAATACGTATGAAAAAATAATATATAAGTCTAGAAAGATAAATAAAAGAGGATAAATAAATTCCATAAAAAAGGGAGGTTTCGTTAAAAAAAATGAAATAAAATTCTACTATACTTGACACATTAAAAGATGAACTCCTTCAAATACATTCAAATAGGGAACACCAATAAGTGATAATATAATATACAAGAAAAAAGTACTAAGCAATGAAAGAAAGAACTGCAGTAACGGATAAGTCAGTAACAGACAATGTCTGGATGAGTGGCGATGAATGATTGTAACATCTGAGTCAGTTACTTTAAGTATATGTTCATTATCCATCTGCCTGAGGAGGTGTAAACCATCCAGATTTTGCATGGGTCTGGACAAGTAATGAAAATGCATGTTGCGCTCGTGCCAAAGTGTACTGTCCTTTAACTGAGAAATTGATGCGTGCCTTTAAAGCAAGCAAATAGGTTCATTCATACACCAAAAAAAGAACAGCGTAAAAACTTGTTGAAAATTTTCATGGAATTATTTTACAAAATTTTTGCAACTGTTTCGATCAATTATAGTAAAATACAATCTAATTCTGAATTATAAAAGATATATAATGAGCACTGAAGAAATTGCAACATATCTCAATAGGACCATATCGATTATCGTTTATCATTAAGAGATAAAGAGACAAACCTTTCCTTTTACTAAAGTAGCAGCAATCTGCAAAATCAAAGACTCGATACTATAAGCACTTGACCACCCTTGCCTTGTTAATAGTTCCATGCAGATAGCACCACCTCCCAAAACAAATCCATTCGTAATTGTTGGAGAAACTAATCGTACGAATGGCGGTTCGAAACTAGAACATGATGTAAGACAATTTACATTTTCATAAATTTCAATAAAGATTATCAATCCTTGACAAAAATAGTTTTATTCAACTGGTATAAATTAAGTTCTGCAATTAAATGATATAATATTAAATGAATATAGATAACCGATAGCGAGATCTAATTAAAACTTATCATGTAGACATATAAAACTATTTTCAAAATTAAAGCCAGATAACAAACGGAAATGTATCCTTGAACAAGAAATGAAACAATAGGTGATCTTGCGATTCTTTCCTTACCATCGTTTTCATATCGTGAGCTAGATTGCTATCAGGATCCACTCTTTAATGATCAACATTTTGAATAGAAGCAATCATTAAAACTAATGAAGAGATTATGAAATATGCTTAAAAATATTTGGTTTAATAAAATGAACTAATCAGAATCGAACTCACTTTTTTAACTTCACATGCCATTCATAAAGGCTATCCATAATTAGCTCTATCGAATATACACCTAAAATAAGGTTTTGATGATTAATCGAAATATTTGAAAAAATATAAATGAAAACATGCTTGAAAATTCACCGTTCTTGTAATGATCCGAACGGTATATATCTTTCAATTCCTTCATCAGTCTATCGGTAGCTGTTATAGAACCGGCCGCAGTACCCGTCAAATGTTGTTCACGTTGTACATGATTAAGTCTTGCAAATACTGCCTTTTGTTCTGCTGATAAATCCTACAATTGATGCAAAGGAATGATATTGTTTGGATATTCAATTACAGATAACGTACACATAAAAAACATAAAAGATACTTCTTCATCTCCGGCGTCTTTACGTAATGTTGTTTCCTCCTCCATTAAAATATAATCATCGTCACTTTCCATTCCTTCATCTCTTTCATCTCCAACCTGTAAATAACTCACAAATATATCTGCAAAAAGCTCGATATTTGAACCTGCTTTCGGAATGGTAAAAATATTTTCTTACTTCGTTTTGCATAATAATTTACATCCGCAAAGAAAAATTCTGTCAGGGACCTTGAATAGAATTATATTTGAAAACTGAACTTCTAACGATAATCAAATCAAATCACTAACTACAATTTGATACCAATAATTGTTTTACGTATATTAAAGCATATCATCAAACGCATACAGAAAAGATACGTGAAATCATATTCTCTAATATTGCTAAAGTAGCTCGAAAGTAAGAACTTACAGGACCAATAGAGATCAATTCAGTGGGTATGGTAACATTATAATAGGAACACAAACGTGAGACAAGTTCATAGGTTTGTGGCAAAATGTAACACGGCGCTTCCGCTTCAGTCAATGACTGCAAAATCGCAGTAACTGTTGAATCATCACATTCACTAAACCAGATAGGTGCAACATGCGGATAATTTTCCTGTAATTTTTCAAATGGTGACTCTATGATCACCAAATTTCGTAAAAAATCACAAAAAATTTGTAATTACAATGGTAGATGAACCAACGAATGAACCTTCTTGAAACATCTTCCATAGATTGACATTTTTCAGATATTATGAGTAATTTTCCATCGCATGTAAAATGTATTATGCAAAAACTTACTAAAACGTTAGCAGTTACTACAATTGGCTTGTTTTGAGAATTGATGAACTGAACAGTAATCTCATCAACGGATGCTGAGAGCACCTGAAAAGAATCATGAAAAGTTTCCATTAAAAGACACTTTTTATATCCTTCTCAACGCCCGTTTCACAAACCTGAAAACGTTCGTGTTCTTTTGGAAACAAAGACTCCAGTGTTGCAACATCTTGTCTCAGTTTTTGAAGGCATGCCATTGTATAGTAGAAACAAACCACCATAAACCAAGCCACGTTCTGAGCACTCTGATTTTCTACCGATTTATTCCGTAATATAAAATATTGCAAAGCAGCGGCGCATAATTATAAGCGACCGAAATCAACCGATAATATCAATAAAGCCAAATCCTATATCCAGCGAAATCCTTTGCAAAAGAACAGATTAAACAATAACTATCAGACGATTACATGGCTATCAAGACATACAACAGGTGGAACTACTGAAGTGGGAATATTCTTAGCCTTTCTCCCGTCGTTATTTCTATTGTTGCCACTGTTATTCCGACTTATATTAATACCAAATTTCGTCATTCCGATTTACAGTGAAGACAGTCAACCAGATTTTAAATCTGCTAATATGTCCTGAAGGAAAGCAAACCTTCAGTTAGTCTACATTAGCTTTACAAATAAAAAGGTGTCCGAAAAATTCTTTTTCTACTTCAGTATAATTATTTACCTATAACATTCCCTTCAACCAAACTTTTGAGATCAAAACTATTCTTCAAGACTGGCTTCGTATTATAAAGTAAAATTTACTAAACGTTGTCGCTTACGTCTATGCGAATGTATGTCTGAATTTCCAACGAGCTTATCTTCCTGTTTTCTTTCTCGAAATCACTTAATAAGACTTCAATACCCTGCAACTGCGCTACATCGATAAGAATCTACCTAAGACAAAAGAGCAAGACCCCAACCAGAAAAAACCCTTCCCCCTCACTCCCATCCACTTACGCAATCCTACACCATCCGGCTTTCTTAGTATACAGCTCCTTCTCCAAGCAAATCGGAATTCACAAGTGCCGATTCAACGGCCCTATAGAAACGGTCGC
The DNA here is from genome assembly GCA_008729115.1 of Dirofilaria repens. NCBI lineage: Eukaryota > Metazoa > Nematoda > Chromadorea > Rhabditida > Onchocercidae > Dirofilaria > Dirofilaria repens. Next base: position 1,588,867 of record SNRZ01000009.1, read on the forward strand.
GAGCCGCAATGAAAACATTTTTTAATAACTTGTTTTCAAAAAAGCTCCGGATGAATTGAACTATCGTTAAGCCGTTAATACTAAATGACAAGTACTTGCAAACACAGATACACACACACATACGTAAGTTGGTACAATTCAACAAAGTACCGTGCTTTATTTATTCACCCAGAAAAATTTCAACAAAGTAGACAGTTCAAAAGATAAAGAGTGAACTCGATAAAAATACATGCAGGAAGGTTGTAACTCATATACACTTTGCATGAAATGAGCGATGCTACTGCAGAAAAATGCCTCACGGATGAATAATTTCAAATTTCATTAAATAATATAACTAATATTAGGAACTGGATTTTTCGTTTTATTACTCGAAATGATGTAGAATTTTAGCCCCACTTTTACATTTTTCCAATTCTTGCTAAACGATTAATCTTAAAATAATTTCTCAATAGAAATTCTATCAATAGAAATGGGCAAAAAAGACAACTTACAATAAGTAACCTTAACTAAATCGAATTCATTCACCAATGACATATTTTAGGAATATATAACATTTTATCAATTTTTTAAATAAGAGTAACAGCTTTCAATCTCAATACATTAGCTGCAAGAACAATTTAATGAGCCCATTCCAGAACTGGACACTCAAGTTGTTCGTTTGCTATTCACAAATAAATACAAAAAAGTTACAAAGCGAATCGAATCATTCTCCAAAACAAATGTCTTTTCATTTGACTTGCACGAATGAAGAGTGCACTAAAAGAATTTATCATAATCCTATATTTTTATGCTGATATGGAAACTACTCTTCAGAGTATTTCTTCAATGCAGCAACATGTATCGATAGCGGTATATTTCCGTAATCGAAATATAGTCTGTCCTCATAACCTCTTATTAACAAAATACGAGTATAGAGATATGTAAATATTACTCGATTATTGTTCATCGCTCATTTCAAGCATTGACAATGATGTTTTGCTGCCTCACTTTTCTTCTAGGATACATCTAATGGCATCCACTTTCATCGATGTGAATAACACTGTTCCATAAACAACACTACCATTTCTCTTCTAAAATATTTAAGTGCTAACTCTCGACTCATTTTTCTATTAGCCTTTATTTGAATACATTTTAGCGATAATGATTCAGAAATAATTTTAAATCCATTAATGCAATGCAATGATCTTTGAATAAAGAACATATACAGCACGTATTTTATGATGTGACATTCTGCTACTTTGTCATTGCGCTTGAGAGATGATATTATTTTGCAGCGTTGCGATTAAACTGGTGTAAACGATGTTATCAGATTTATGACACCTTCTTTGTTTTCGCCCTAAACAACAAAAAACTCATACACAGGTCATCATTTCTTGAGTTTTATTGTTCAAAATATGATCAAAATTTTTCCCATTGAAAGAAAATGCGATGGTAAAGATTGCCAACATTTCCATGGTACCTGTCCTATGGAAGGTAAGATAATAAATTTATTACCGAAATGTATATTTTCATTTCAGATTATCCTAACATATATGTAGACAGAAGATTGCCTACATGGAACTTTATACTAAAAATTTTCGATGTTTGATACAGCTCCTGTATTTAATTAATATCGCTACAAAAAAAGATTTTTTCTAGACATCAGTAGACTTAGACTATCACCTGTTGCCCGGAAAGCTGATACCAATCATCGATTATCTCGCCACCGAAAATACCATTTGGAAGGAATTACATGTGCCCATGCAACACATTCATCAGCAGTGAATGCCTTCTTCAAAATGAGTTGAAGTTTAAAAAAATAAAAAATAACCCAAAAAAATTAAACAGAAAAATTTAAAAAGGATTTAAACCACAATTGTCAAAAAATCTCACTTCATCATAAATTTGAAGATAGAAAGATTCGACGCCATATGGTAAATATGCATTGATGACACGATTCCACTTCGGTGTTTTACCACCATTAACACTCTTTGGTGTTTCAAAAACAGCATTCCCTACCCGTACACAACAGTAAGGGTCCATCCGCACCACACTATAATTTTTTACTAACTTAGCTTCTACCACTGTTATTGAAATGCGACCACGAGTATTCGGCGGCACAAAACTATAGAATGCATGCTAGAAACAAAAGAAAAATAAAGTTTAGAAATATCTGAATAAAAAAATTATTCTATCAGATAAATCTCACAAACAAGGAAGATAGTGAAAACAATAATGCTACTTGTTTACCGCACTTAAAATCAATTTTTAGCTTCATAAGTAAATCAAAGATGTCTAAAAAAGTGTAGATACATCTTTTTCATTAAAATATATACACAAAGTCATAAACAAAAACAATTTTTTAAAATTTATCGAACTAATTTTTAAATAATGTGCCGGGGTAATAATTATCAATACATAAAGTTATACAGATAGACTGAAAGCGGAAAGGCTATTTTTAAAAGGAGAATTACTCAGAGATCAAAAAAACTCAAACATAAATTTTAAACAGTGTAGAATTGTGACATCAATTATGGGGACGCTGACAACAGAATCACTGTAAATGATCTACACTAAGACTCAGTTTTGAGCGAAATGTTTAAAAAACGTATTACAAATTGGTTTAATCAAACATTAGTGAAGAAGTTCAAGGACAGAAAAAACGATCTTTCAGTAATCTATTAAAAAGATGATTATTGAGCAAACAAAACCTATAAACCAGTAAATTTAGTACTTGAGCTTGCAAAAGAGCTTGTTGAGTAACCAAACTGTGATCTGCAGTATAGAAAGGAACCATAGATTGCTGCTGTTGCTCTTGAATTGAGGTTCGCGGGATAGCTATACGCAAGAAATCCACTGGCAGCTGACCCAAAAAAACCTATAAACAATTTATTGTTGCCATTATAAAGTTGTGCTTTTGCTGCCTAAATTAGTTATAAAACTTATGTCCAGAGAAAGAAATACATGACAACGATATCATTTACATTGAAGGAAGCAACTACAAGAAATTGAATTATGAAAATAAGACTTGTTGGAATATAATCACTTGGAAAATAAAACCGAGAAAATATTGGCGAACTCCATAAGAAAATGATAAAAGAAGGCTAGAAACACTAGATTTATGAAGGATAGTTATAATTCGATTGATTTAAGAAAACAATGAAGCAAAAAAATTTCGTAAAAGTAGCGGTTACATAATATATATATATATATATTAAAAAATTGGATAAGATGTTAAAATTTAATTTATATAGTCACTTCATAATTGGAAAAAATCTTGGGAGAATTCTGAATCGAAAAAACAATCCAGATCATGTGGTAAAAAAAAAGAAAAAAAGGAAAACATCTTATTCAATTTTTTAATAATATTGAAGATTTTTGTTCGGGACATATACGATATACCTATAAATTCTTATACAGTAACTTATCGCTATAACAACCTTCTTTCGTCGCTCAGCCGCAAAAGTCTGCACGAGCTTTGCAGAAGAGGAATGGGTTGTGATAGATGCGGAAGCCATTTCCAGAATAGCTGCAAACATACTGTTTTTAGTTTATAAATGAATAACTTTAATCCGATAATTCATTTTCCCCATTTATGTTTTAAGCAGAAAAGAAGTAAAGAAACTTCCCATACAACGAATTAAAAGAAAACAGAACGGACAAAACAAATCAAAAGAATGACTGCACCCAGATCCTCAGCTTCGTAGACTTAAAAAAGACTATAAAAAAAATATCTAAAATAGGATACTGTTTAAGAAACTGTGACTTATTTCTGAAAAATATTTAGTTGGATTATATTGAACATTGCTTTTACGAACATTGGAACATATGAGTACGATTTTTATCAACAATCAACGAAATGAAAAAATAAGAAAACTGAACTGAACAGATTTTCAAGAACATTTTTCACAATTTATGTATCAGACTACATGAGCAGAATATATAAAATGAGAATTTTTTTATCAGTACCTATATAGAATATCACCAATCACTCTAAATTCTTATTTTGACCAATATTTACCCGGGAAGTTGCTAAAAATTACTAAGAATAAAACGAAAAAAATCAGTATGATTTCAATTATTAAACTTTGTCCAAATTCATCTATGGCAATAAATTAAATGACAGCAGAAAAAAAAAAAAAAAAAAAAACATGACAAGCCAAATAAGTATATATAACTGTTTTTATATCACATTCATTTTAATTCTTAATAAAACAGAGTGGGTGTTACTTTTCAATACAATATAACTGAATTATGCACAAATACATAAACTTAAACAAAAAAAATAGAAATTGAACACAAGTGGAATCCAAACATAGAAGTGAATAGGAGACTATGAACATCTATCCATAACCGAAAGATGCAATGAAGATAATTGTTTCGTGCATTTCGCAATTGCTGCACACCTGAAAATTTTCTAGCAACGACTCTGATCAAAATTTTAAAAAATTAAACTCCAAAAAAAAAAAAAAAACAAACAGATCATGTTAGTATTAAAATAACAGCTGATGGTTATTGTAAGGTACGGATTTTTTTTAGTTCCAGGAAGTAATACAAAAATTGTAGCATAACAGTATTTTAGTGAGGATCTTGATGAATAATACTTCAACTTTTGCTTTATTTTATTGACAAATTTAAATGTGTGTATATTTTCTATAATTTAAAATTATCCCTATACAACACTTAACTAGTCATAAAGTTTAGAACCATGAAGTCGGGTTCAGTAAAGTGCTGAAACAAATTTCAGTACGTAAAGAACCAAATATTTATTATTAAATATGTGAAGACATTAAGAATACCGTGTTGTTTTATTTTTTGATTCGGATATTAAAACACCACTAATTTCATCAATTTTCGCATTAAGTGCACCATCGAGAATTAAGTCGGCAAGAAGCACTACGACTTCTTCCATTTTAATGCGAAGTTCTTCCGCAAGAAATGATAAATAAATCCGAGAGTATGGTACACAAAGACTTATTAGTACCTGTAATGTACAAATGAATTAAGAAAGTACGTTGAATTAAAGAAATATACATATTAAAAATGTGAAAAACAATTATAGTACCTGTGAGCGAATATTAGTAAGCAGTTCTTCAATATGCTCACGAATAAATGGATCAGCCATAATCGCTTCACGATTTTTTTCAAGAATATTTTCAAATTCCAGCAAATTATTATCTTGATAAGCTCCCACAAGTTGATTCATTGCAACTATTTCAGGATCATTGCGGAACGGTTTTGCTTCTTGACTATCAAATGGATTTATTCCAGATCTAATAAACAAAGTAATCATTTAGAAAAATGTGGACTGCAAACGATTTTTTGCTTAACAGTATTCTTTATATGCAGCTCGTAATAATAAATGAATATTTGGAACAGAATAAGTAAAATTTTAATCACAGCGACTTACTTAATAAGCATATTCGCAAGCACTAAATATTTCAAGCATGCAATTCTTCGTTCTGACCCACTTTCATCATAATTTTTGAAAGCCTCGAAAAAATCAGTATGAGCTTTTTCAAACTGCTTTTCTCGTAAATGCATCTTTCCTCCACATTCTAAAAAAATAGAATTTATTGTTTTTTCTAAAAGATCTGGAAAATTGACTGAATGTCATGAAATAATTTCTGTACACACATGTAAATAAGAAATATTATGATAATAAAAATATACCCCGAATCACGCCCATAATAAGTGGATGTGGTATTGCACTTTTAACATGCAAACTTTGCTCGTAGAGTGCCTTCAGCGCTTTGTTGTTCTTTTGTTCAGTATACATCTGAATTTCAAGAGCATAAATTTCAAGCAGTTGAGTACCTTTCTTTTGGTCTTCTTCACCAAGTTCATTCTGAAATGAAAATCGCTCTGGATCATGACTTTTCAATGTTATGAAACATTTTCGACAATGATCTAATCGTTTTCGGTTGCACTTCAAGTACAATTTTCGCAAACCATAATGCTAAATTAAAAAAAAAAATCCAAGCTATTTCTGTATATAACCGCCTTTCATATTTTAACTAGAATCTCTCACCTTGCATGAGTTCCGCAACTGTTTTATGATTTTCTCCAGTTTTCCAAATTCTTTCTGATCAAAATATAGTTTTCCGAGTTTCGTATTCGTCTTGAACCATAATCGCTCGTTTTTAGCATCCTGAACAAATAATACATAGAAATGAAATGATATAATGCTATAAACAAATATATAAACTTGAAGCGCTCTCACTATTATTATTAATTCAATAAAGTATTCAGTACTAATTCATTTAAAACAATAACAATAATGAAAATAGTAATCCATTACTTTGGTCGATTTCTAAAAAACAAAACACTAAAAGACCTTTAAAGCATCCAACGTTGTTTCATAAAATATTTGTAAAAGATCCATTTGTTTTGATGTTGAAATATAGTCCAAAATCGAATTTATTGATTTTTCTGAATAGTTCTTCGTAACAGCTGACTTAATATAAGTGAGCAACTGCCGATAATACTTTAGCATTTCATCATAACGATTCTATAACATGTAATCGAGGTGAACTTTTCTGAGCTTTAAATCTAAAGTTCACGATAAAATCTCAGAAATTACGTCGATTTGTGAGATGTCATATGTGAGGCAATGTTCATTATTTAGAATGAAATATCATTTGTTGATAACTGTGAATATCACAGTTATCAACAAATGAATTAGAAGAGAAACTTACTGCAGCAAATGATCTTGACCATCTGTTTGAGCGCTTTAATCCCCACTCTCCTTTTTCGCTTTCCAGTTCTAGTACATGTTTGAAAGTCTTCAACGCACTATCAAATTGTTTTTCAGCTTTTAAAGATTTTGCATTATAATACTGATTCTCCAAGTCAACATCCGGCTCACTTGTTGAATCGTCCGAATATTCCTACTAATGCACTCATTGAATTGATTGAATATTATTAGTTTTGATATGCTTTCTCTTATTTCAAAAGAAAAGATGAGTCAGCAAGAGAAAAGAAGAAAAGTCTACCAAGCCGTAATCCTGGTCGTCCATGAAATCATCATCCATTTCCGAACACTAACTTTTAATGTCTTTCCCTGAAACAAATAATAATAGTCCTCACATTCGAATAGCACTTCTCTTGATGCCCACTGTGCAACCGATATATTTCATTCATTACATTTCAGGAAAAGTATTGGAAGAAGGGTCCATTTATTCCCCAATTTTAATAATCAGTTGATTTGCTCAAATAATAGATTATCTGCTCAGTGGCTCTGATTCATAAGAACGATGGAATGAAATGCTTATGTAGAATACATTATTGCCATTAATAGAGAGACTTTCACTGATAGAATCTCCATTTTGTATCTTTTAACTTTTTTTTCATTCCTCTCATTCTGTATAGGATGGGAAAAAATAATGGAAGATCAATATTAAGCTGGAAATTGATAAAAGCACTTTTCCATATGAAAAGCTTTCACTTTTTTAGTTTCAATGTTACCACCAAACGTTGGGATTCATAATTACATTAGTAACGGATAGGCTGGTAAGAGACAGGAAAAAGCAAGCTCATTCGGATGCACATTTGCATGGAAACATCGAAAAACAGTATTTCATAAATGAGATAATTAATTTAGAACTCAGGAAACCGAAACCAGCTCCCATTCAGTACGAGGGAATTTTTAAATTTATTGGATTATTTCAACAAATAAAATTTCACTTCGTTTTCCATAATATGCAGGAAAATTTCGGTGGAAATATGTTTGAGGTACTGGTAACATTGTTTGGAGTGCTCGTTATTTGTCACGTAAATTATATTGAAAGTCGTCACAGCATAGCATATCTGCTTATACCACTATCGTCTGAGACTGCAAACCGCTTGGTTTGTTCATTTGGTTTCGACTAATCATTCAACTAAAAACCAAACCGTGCTACCAACTGCTGAAATTGATACCGTCTTTTGGAATCTTTTTTTTTATAAATTAGGATTAATGGTATAATCTTTTAAATGATATTATTTACGGCTCATTTATTGAATAGTGATGTTAATCATTATTGAGTTATACAACAAAAATATTCTTCAAGATGCACTACAAAATTCGCTGCATTGGATCAGTATATTGCGAATTTTTAGGAAATTTCAAACTTTGATTGCAGGAATTAGGGTCAAACGAAAGCGAAATATTCATCCCTTGTTCTAACTGCTTTTTCAAATTTGATCAATCTCACAACAGACTGAGACAATATTACAATCGGCCATCATTTGGTGAAACACCACAACTCTGTGGGTGTTTTGAATATCTAAGTAAAGGTTTCGCGAACACTAAGCAACCGTCTTTAATAACGATATCGAAAAATATTATTCAAATCGACATCAACGTGTATTATGGGGTTATTTCATCTTTCTTTGCTTCAAGTATTCATCTGAATAAATTTAACTAATCAAATAATGAGTGTTATCGATGTATTGTTTGTCGATAGCTCAACTTCAGCTTTCCACTTTGATTACTTTATCTTCAGAAGAGACATAGCTAAAAGATGTGATATCTTGATTTAACTCAATTTTTTTAAAATATGATTATAAAAATATAATTTTGAGGTGATGAAATCGGATCAATGTCGTTTGGATTCAATTAGATCGGCGCATACAGTTAATGGGCTGCAACTAGCCTTGCAAATGAGGTGTTCATGATGGAAAAATATAATTGATTATTTTTTGTGGCTTATATGTCGTGATTATTCTAATGTTTTCTTGTCCGGAATATCATATATAAGTTAAAAAAGTCAAGAAAATAGCTACTGACTTTGAATATTGTACTCATGTATTCTAAGTATCCTCTTTCTGAGTATCTGATGAAATCAGTGTCAAATGCATCATTAATATTTCTTCATTTAATTTCATCTTACGATTCATACATGTACTAGCCGTATAGTCTTGTACTCTTTATATCTCATATTCAAAAATTTATTGTCTGAATTATTTTATATTTGCTATTATGAAAAAATATCTTCGCACAGTTGATGCTGGCACTCTTTCACGCAAAATACTTTGCTAAAAGTTATGTTAGTGTGAACTGAAAGAAATATTTTTATTATGCACAGTGATTATAGCAAATGCAGAGGCTAAAGTGACATCGGATAGAATATTAAATGCTAGCAATAAATATTGCTAGCTGAAATGATTTTAACTGAATTTTCCACAGTAATTCAAAATCAATTATCTATTTCGGACTTCTGCAAGTTAATTAAATTTCACCATGATATTTTCTCTTCCAACAAATCAAAAGTTTCCAGAAATCCCAAAAATTTAATAAAATTTCATACCAAATCGAGATCACCAATCAGAAGAGTGCGTGAAATTGAACTTTTTTGTTCCAATCACTTTTCCGGATGAGGTATGTAAATGGATTTAAGTGAGATGGTTACTGCACTTCGCATGTTTAACCTCTCTAATGCGGTATTTCCTCCAGTTTCATGTCGAAAATTTTCAATCCCAAGTTTTCAATTCCAAATACGACATTCTCAAAGCTCTCTTCTCTCTTTGTCTCTGTGGCCCTTGTTCAGCTGTTACTTTTGTAGCCAATTTCAAATTTCGGGTTCCATCAGCAGAAATGACATTCGGTTTCTTGATTTCGCCTGATTCCATATGAAAAATACTTTCTTGTACTTTCTTTAGAGAAGTGGAATCATGATACAGTTGCTCCGGAACTTCTTTATAATTCGACCGTACTTCGCACAAATCTGGCATACTTCTGTATTCTTGCCGTTGCTAATTCGAGCTAGCTAGATGATCCGAAAACCCAAAATGAATGATCTTTTGACTTTTGAATTCACCAATAATTTTTGGATCATTTGTTATCACAGAAATTTTTCCCAGAGAAGGACCTCTCGCAAACTTTTCTTCAATTTTAGTATAATCGTACTTCGCAAATTCATCATTAGGATCAAAATTATGATGTTTGGAATTTGCCGCTGTTCTCTTAAAGGATTGCTTCATTAGAGAAAGATTTGAATTTATTTGAGTAGTTGAAACATGCTGGCCATCTCTTCGAGAATGTACGAAAGATTGAAATCTGGAGCGAATTTCATATATATAAAATAGAAAATTTGATAAGTGTAACAATTATGTTAAAAAAAAAATGATTTGTACTGTATTTGCACATCTTATCTTATCCATACATTATGCAGAAGGAAGTAAAGCAATTATGAAAATCTTAGATATACAGCTTTATATACCTGACCAATGAGAAGAATCAACATTCTTCGCAGTTAGAAGTCTCTTTGTACTTGCAGTATCGTCAATGGAAATTTTAGAAACCGTACCAGCTGAATCTGATTTGAGACTGCCAGCTAAAACCGATTCCACATCGAACGATGTAGGTTCAGTGTCACAGGATTCTAAAACAAAGTAGAATGATGAATATTTAACATAATTGAAAACATAGTTGATCATTTATTGAATTTGTACTTATTAGCATTTTTACATCCACTGCTTTCCTATCTGAAATTCCATAACTTCCGGAAGACCTCAGTTTTGTGAATTTTTTCACTCATTTTATGACAATTTTCATAATCACCAGAATTACAGTAATAAATTTACTTCTACATTATATTTCAAAGAGCATTATTTCCAGTTAGAATAAGAATAAATATATTTATTAATTAAAAAACCAATTATTACATATGCATCCAATAATGCAGCACTTGCATGTTATGTTACTTATTGATCGATTAACTTGAATTCAAAAAAAATGACATAAAAAAAGAAAACGTGCCGTTTCAAAGACATTTAAGCGGATCTTTTCAGGTGTATTGAAATTATCTGAAGTTTCTTCAGCAGTTAATGGATAAAGCTGATTTGATATACATGGAGCGATTTTGTTTCTCAGATTGTCGTCACTGTACTCTATAGTTGATAAATTAATTGTAGCAGATGTTGGTGCTACATCAAATTGTCGAGAAGATAAAGACTTTGCAGCATCATTCAGGAAACATGGCCAGAACATTTCAGGTCCCTGTTGAATACAATGATGAACAATAATACCGTTATGTGGGCCATAGCTAGTGATTTTTGTTTTCATACCAATGAACATTTAATATGCAGCATCTTTAACCGACATTTCTGGAATATTTTGTTATTCGTATTGAAATACCAACACAAGAAGAAAATAAGATTTGGTTTAAGAAATGAGCTACTGATAAAGAGAATCAGATTTCAATTTTCAATTCAATTTATCGTTAACCATTTGTACACGTCATCAATACAATTCTGATAGCCAGTTGTTATGCTTCGATCCCTTTTCACACATGCGCCAATGTTAGAGAATCTTTATTTCGTGGAACTAATTGAATGATATCAAATTAAAGACCGCTGTTAAAAAAGTTTTTCCTGCTAGCATCAGATCAATAGCTAGTTGTTTCCATTTCTGCATAAAAGCAAGATTATCAGAAATGCAACAGTAATATCAGCTAAATATGGCCAGATGTATCCAGCTACTGAATATGATGCCTAATACGATGCAACTGTTGCACGAATGAATAGAAACACAAAATATAATGTAACGGAGATGCTAGCACAAAGAGAGAAAAAATGAAAAAAACATTTGTCAGCAAAAGTGAAAGAAACATCATCATAACCGATAAGCACGACATGTCGTTGGATAATTATGCCTATTTTCTACACAGCGTTACTTTGAACAAACATCGCAACAACAACAACAACAACAACAACAGCAAGTTGTCGTCGTCAATCGCTGCTCCACTCTCATCCCGTCCATCTTTATTCAGTTCCATCGTTTTGCAGCATCAGATGGTTAACAGTACTGCAATGAAGTGAGATAATGTGTGAGACGTATCTTTGACGTACGATTTTGAAACCAATCAAAAGAACGGAATGATATATATAGATTTAACAGACAGGAACGACACAACGAGAATGCAGAATAGAACTTTCAAAAGCAAAGCAAGACAAATGGGAAGTAATTTGAGTAGAAGAGGAAGAAATGTTTAACTATTTGATAATATAATATAAAAATGGCTATCTCTCATTTCAATTGATATCAAAAAAAACTTTCATTCACACCTAGCTGATCAAAAGCATTGTGCAAAATCATGAAATGTATGGAAGATTTGGAAAGAGATGTACGGATTGATGATAGATATTTAAAGATGGTAGATAAATGATAATGTCTTGATGATTAATTATAATTAATCAAGTCATGCTTAATGCATTGAATCGAGTACAAAAAAATAAAAACGAAGACTTGATGATTAGTAATGTAATATTCCTAGATTTATTTCATCACGATTATCCATCATTTGACTATTGGTGATGGTAGAAAATGACGAACAGTCATTGTTGACTTCAAAATACTTTGAACACTATTGTTAGTCATAGTATTATTTAGTCAACTGAACTGTGTTTAGTTTTGCATATTTTATTTTAAAAAAAGAAAAGGAAATAGTGGAAGAAATTTTCAAAAAAGGAAAAGGCGGAAGTTGTCAAGGGAAACTAAAGGAAAAGTGGAAGGGAAAGAATAGATAGGATAAAGGAAAGGGTTCGATAGAGAAAATGTCTAAGACGGGAATATGATTTCTGATACATTTTGCAAATCAGTAATATGAATATTTTGACCAAACGCACACAGATGTTCCCGAAGAGGGAAAGAGGTACTAGCGTCATTACAATATGCGCATGATGTTAGTGACACCAGCATTGCTGTTCCTATGTTTCTTATCACTTATCAATTTGACTATCACATTCTTCACCCTCGATGAACCTCAGTGGTGGTAAGACTTTGAAAGAATAATTTTTGGTTTCATATTAAAAAATAAGAACCTTACGAATCTCTATTCTTAATGCAGAACATGATTAATATATTTCGTCTCTCTTTCAATCAGTTACTGCATTTACAAGATGATGTAATTTTCAGGAAAGTTTACTGGGTTCATTCCTCTCTTCTCGAGGTTTGTTTGTTGTCTTGGATTTTTCTTTTAAATTTGTGATCAAAGTTAGAAAAAAATTCAAATTCATCTAAATCATAAATAATATATTTGCATGAACCAGCATATTTTTAAATTATAATCAGGTATATCTCTATGAAAATACTTTTCTTCTTCTAATCTTTTCGAAATTATTTTTTATGATAGTTTCTTGCAGGAAAGCAATTATCTCAAAAATGTTTGATTTGCATCACGCTGATGGTTAATCATATGGATAGTAATTGTACCATCAGAAAGAAACAAAATTTTACTAAATTTCCACAGATATATGAGACATGGAAAGAACAAAATCTATATAAATTGCAGGTGAAAGGATTGTTAGACAAACCATTGTACCGTATACTGCAGAAAGATCCAGTTTTGATTGATGTTCTGAAAGAGGCATTACAAGAAACGCTGCTTGAGTGTTCACGGCAATCAATCATTCATCACTGGAGATGCAATATTGATGGAGTACCACGGAAGACTCTTTTTTCCACGGTTAATTCATTCGGTAAGTTTTGTTGACTAAGCAATTAGAATACGTATATTTGCTTTCCAATGCAAGTCGATTCAGGATATCGCAACAATAATTTTAAAATCTTTCGTAATTACTTTTTTTAAAGTCTGTAATCAAGAAGTAAGTGTATGTATTTAATAGACTGCTTCATAATTAAATGCAAACTTCGTAAATGTTATATTAAATTTCAGCTAGCAAAGAATTTGCATATTTTTTGGCGCTTTCTAGTGCTGCTGCGGTACGCTCAATAGCTCGTGCTTGTGCACGTGGACGTCTTCGATCATGTTCTTGTGATCCATCAAAGATCGGTCCAGTATACGCAGATCAACGTGACACATGGGCAAGATGCAGTATCAACCGAGGATCCGACAATTTAAGATATGCTATAAAATTGTCGAAGTATGTCTATTCATTATATAAAGTCCGGAAATTATGTTAATTCTTTCTGTTATCTATATGTGATTAAGTGTTATCAAAAAAGGAATAACTCATGGGATGGATTTCTCACAACTTATTCATTTCTTCCAATAGATTGGATTATTTTCATTGTTTATTTCGGAAACATTTAAGATAAGTGATAAAGTATCAACCTATCTAACTTTCATCATAACCTTAATAGTTCTCTTCCTGCCTCACTCTCTTACTGAGATAGTAGATAGTAGAGATATATTAGAGATAGTAAATTTATTCATTTTTAATGAATTTAAATATTCATTTAAAATGAATTGAAATTATATTTTAGAATGACACTACAATATCATGAATCATTTTTATTAAAAAACAATGTTCTTATAAATAATGAAAACTTAAAATCCTAAAATGGGCAGCAATGGATGAATGTCCTTTCCATTCATTCACCGTCGATTTCCTTGTCATTGTTTTATTTTAGATTCAAATTTGGAGCCATTCATTATAACACTGCTTCACTTTCAACAGCATTGAACCATATTCAAAATCATTGAAAATTCGTTATTGTTTTCTACTGATAAAATCTTCTCCTTTAGTATCTAACTATCAATTTGTTGAGGAATTCGATCCTAATCTTCTCTTATTTATCATTTACTATCGAAAATCATTCTTCCGAGAAAAATAAATTCACTATAGTCCTTAATTTTGGATTATGGATACGAATTAAATTGAAGAACCTAAAAAAAATGGTTTCGTCCTGCACAACTTATTACGCTTCAACAATTTGAAAATATGCATATTTTAATACTCATGCGAGTATCTTTTTGAAAATGATCTATTGATTTTATTCCTCTAACATTTACGAATTATCAAAACTTCTCTTCAACTTTAATTGTATTTTTATATTGAGTTGTTTGTATTTTCTTATTTCTGTTTTGTATTCCAGAAATATGTTAATTTGGATAAAATCAATAAGATATAAATAGACTGTCATTATGTAATCGGAATTAATATATACTTTCAGGCGTTTAATCGATCGTCAATTTGCTTGCTCTTATTCCGACAGAATGGCGCAAATCTATCTGCACAACATTGCAGTCGGTAGATCGGTAAGTGCTTGTGCATGCATAAATCGTATAATCAAGTTTATTTTTACTTTTTATTCTTATCATTTATAATGTTGAAACCACATTTCTTTGTTCTTTTATATAGTTTACCATATAATTTCTTCTGCCTTCAAATTCAAGCATTCATTTTCTCGGGTTTACAATAACTGAATAGAATTAAAACTGCAGCGTGTTTCTTTGCGTGTCAAATGCCACTGCGTTTCGGCTTTTGGAAGCTGTCGACGACGACACTGTGAGGCAAAAGTTGTACCATTCGAAACGACTGGTGATGCAATTCTAGAATCATTGTTGCGATCACGTCGCATTCGACGTTCCAACAGTTTATCAACTTCACGAATCACATGCTTAAAACCGCGCAACGAACGAAGCATGCGACGCAAGTACATTTTTACGTTTTTAAAGTGTGTAATTAGTTAATAAATAATCAAACCAAGCAAAGAAATTATCTAATCATTCAATTCATCCATATTTTAACCACGCACGCTATGTATCTATGATAGGCTTCATACATAACTCATAATCTAACCATTAAATCCGTTCATCTTTAATCGATTTGCTTTTTTGTACAGTCGTGATCGAGAAATATTGCAACCGGTTTTCAACCTCCCTGTATAGTGTTATATTTTTTGGTTAATAACATTACTGTACTGGTCAATATAACAAAAATCAAAATAGCAGATTTTAAAATAATATTATCTTTTCGATCTGCGGTAAGAACGAATTATTGGTTATTGTTATTCTTATGAGTTTTGCTTATTTCTTACTACAGTATATTGTCAAAACGGATTTATGCAACTAAAGTTGGAACCAAAACTAACTTTTTTTACTCATTTTGATATAAATTTAATATATGATTAGATTGTTTCCCTTATTAGTTCTTATACTTCGATGATAAGATTAATGTCCCCAGCTTACATTTCTTATTCACTTGACAGACGTATGGTAAATATTTTCATTCAAAAAATAACGTCTGAACTTCAAAAATAATCGTTTGCAAAATATAATAACTTTTATTACAGAGTGGTACCATTGTGGTTTATCGACACTCGAAACTGGATAAAACGTGATGGAAAATCTCGGCGTTTGAAAACCTAATTTTAATACGTAAATACTAAGAAAAAATAATACTAATTGTTTTCACTTAGAATAAATTTAAAAATGTAACATTATTTTTTGTTTGTTTTATGAGTTAATTGTTCCTAAATGTTTGAAACTAAGATAGCTTCAAAGTTATTTTTCATAATGTTAAAGCTAACTATTGGTTTGCTAAATTTATTTTTTTTATACTTTATAATACAATAATGCAAGGCATGAGAAATGAGCTAGATTAAACTTAAAAATTATAGCATGATAATTTTCTAATTTCTGAACGAAAATCCCTTCCTGAGGGGAAGCGAAGAATAAATTTAGGTGAGATGTACAACTACTTTTGTAAAATTTATCTAAAGGAATAAAAGATTTTCAATATCATTTCAATTTAAAGTAATTGAATATCTCAACGAATATGGCGAACATCAGCTCGTTCGAATAATAATTGACTTTGTCCTTGAAAAATTCATTAGCAATGCAAGAAATCAAATAGAAACTGATTCGGATTCGAATCGTTTATTATTCATGATATTGGATTTTTAACAAAATAATAACAAATAAAAAAGTTGATTTTGTCATTCAGATCGCATCAGGTCGCTTTGAACTTCACAAGGATATATTGTAAATAAAAAAGTTTGAAGAGTTCTCAGCAAAGAAATGTCTTAGAATTGTTAATAAAATTAAAAAATGTCGCTGATGCTGGAAACTTCGTAGTTCATTTTAATTGGCAATAAAACATTTTAATTGGCGATAATAAAATAATGAAAGTAGTTGGAAAAAATATTCAAATTTATACGGAGAGGGATACAGTAAGGGGAATGGTTTAGCAAAATAGCTCAACTTAGAGATGATATCTTCTAGCATCAAAATGCAAAATGAGAATTTTAAAAGAAAAAAAGAACTCTGCAGAGAAACAGAATGACAGAACATACATTTACAAGAGAGGGAGCAGAACCGCCCATTTCTGAGCAACTTCTCCGCTGCATAACTGCTGCGATGATACGGTAAGAAGACGATGATTTAGATGGACATATTAGTAAAACTTGAATTTTAGCCGTCGATTGAATTCTGTGCAGAATTTATGAAAGTGAGCATTTTACCGCTGTAACTATCTTAAAAGAGGAGGAGGAAAATGAGAGATTGTTGGGAGGAGGGATGAATTTAAGGAGAAGGAGAGAGGAGGAGAAAGATGATGTTGAAAAGAGTGAGGAAGGAAAGGTTTGGATTCATTATCTTATTTGTGTGTGTATCTATGGTATTTGCTCACTGATTCATGATGCATCTGAATCGATGGTACTACTGTTTCGCAAAGATACAACAAGAAGACGGACTGTTTCAACCTAATTTTCTCATTCAATTCCTCCATAATTTGCATAAATTTACATAAAAAACTACTTGGGTGGTCTACAGAAGTTTATTAGTACATTGTATAAAGTACTTCATACTTGAATTTCATCTTATTGTATACTATTATCATCTGAAGAAAATCAGGAAAGTAATAAAAAAGAAGTTATATTGCTAATCAAAATATTTCTATTAATAAGTTAGCGAACAACTTTTAAGGCGAAGTAGTGAGGGGCACTGGCAATAGTGCAATCTTTGTCGAGATTGTAAACTTTGCTCCATTACTATTCCGTGACCATTGTAAACCTGTCCAAACAAAGGATTACTTCTTTTATCACTACTGCAACGCAATATACCCATGAAATTATAGCTATTATTACTTCAATTTCCGTGGTACATTCTGTATTATTGTCAAGGTATACTGTGTGAGAATCTTCATTCGAGAGCTCAACTGGTCTAAGTAATCTTGCAAAACATTTCACGACTATTTTCCAATTTTTTTCTCCTGAATTACGAAAGCAATTGCTTCCTCAAATCGAAAATCGATTTCTTTGTATAATCGGTATATTCTGGAATTGCTGACTTATTGCTGATCGTTCTATTTCAATCTTAACTTTACTATTCAAGAAATCAGTGAAAGCAAGAATAACAGACGCAGAATATGTGGTTTGTGAGGGGAAGAACTGATATCAATTTGAGTGAGTGAAAAGTATTGTTCCTTTTCTTTAATCTTTATGCATTTCAAAGCAATTTTTTAAATTCATTGTCGGTTCTTTTAAATTATTTGTCCATATCACAAACATAGCCAGCGTCATCCTTAAAATTTAAATTGCATTTAACTTTACATTCTAATCATCGATTATTTATGACATTAAAAAAGGAAATACTCAAAAAAGATAGACACCACCACTTCAAATACAAGTAACAGTGCTTGCGATTTTATCATTTGCTTGCGATTTTATCATTTGATGATCATTGCGGATCATGATAGATTCATTTAACAATTCTGAGTTTTTATCTGTGGGATCACATCAGAAAGAGTGAAATTTAAAACCGAATTAACTACTTGAAAACAATTTTTGCCATTGACCTCATTGCTCTATTTATCTTCTTTAAATAGCCTTTTCTTGTTTTATGTTCTTAACTTTCATGTGAACTCAGGTAAACATGAAAGATTTGAATAATGATGCGCAAACTACCTTCATTAAAGTCGTGTTATGGTTTCTGATCAAATTGTCCTATTATATCTCTCGTCAACATAGTCCTATTCATTACTACAATTTTAAGATTCTTAAACAAATTTCTATAAAATCAAAAGTATGTTTTATTGATCAATGCCGCTTACAAAAGTTTTAGTTGAACATTGTGCGCCGTTACTGTATGGTTATTTGGTATGTGCAATGTTGTTAGAAGAAAAGGCTTACGGTGTTCCCACAACACCACCTGAAAAACTAACTCAGGTATTCAATTCAGAATTGCAGAAACTAGAAAGTCCTTTTTGTTCTGGACCTTTCCATTACGGAACAGGGGGATGAAATCTTGGTAATATATCAATCTACTAGTCCTTATTTGTAGGAACCATTGCATTATCAGCAAAAGATGATAGATATTCATTAGTTAATGTGGAATATACAAAAATTTTATGTCATTCAAAAAATATTGACATTGTTTTATTTATGTCAGGGCTGTTCGCCAGAGCTCCTCCATTTGCGATCCTATCGACATTTCCACGTATTGTGTCGCAGTCAACCTGCGATAGCTGTGGCAGCTTATGAAGGAATGCAGGACGCAATGAGTCAGTGCAAGGAACAGATGCGTTTCCAATCGTGGGATTGTTCTCAAATTATTACCGTATTGCAAGACCCACCTATTCTACGTCTCGGTATTAATCTTATTTCAAATTAAATTGCTTTAAGATGGATAATAAAATCAAAACATCTACTAATCTGCATAGGTTGATAGTCAAAAAACAGTAAAAATTATGAAAACCTCATTACCATAGTTATATATTAATCAGGTACCCGAGAATCGGCATATTTGTGGGCACTTTCATCAGCAGGTGCAGCATGGGGTGTTGCAACTGCTTGTCCGAAGGATGGCTTCCGGACTGCTCATGCAGTGGTCGTGATGAATTGAAACAAAACTGGGAGTGGAGCGGCTGCTCATATGGTGTACAATTCGGGATAATAACATCCAGAAAATTGCTTACAAGAAGCACTACTTCTCGATCTCCTTTAAGGAAGCTGGAAAAACACAACCTAAAGGCTGGAAGATTAGTGAGGATTCAGTTTTTATAGATCAACACTTTGTCGCTTCCAATCATGAAATACATTGAAGCGATATAATGCACCATAATATTTCGCAATCAAAATTTTCAAATTTTTTCAAACTATCTTGAAATAACACTTCATTTTATATTTTAGTAGATGAACTTTGAAACTAGCATATTTTAGTATGTAAAGTTTTGAATCAGCATATTTTAGTTGATAAACTTTGAAACCAGCACGCTAATTAAAGAAGAGGATTTAGTTGATTATTCATAACAAGGGTTTGCTTGAATTTATATTGAATTCTTCTAGTATTTAGTTGATTTCAGGCAGTAAAGAAAACTTTAATATCGTCTTGTAAATGTCATGGTGTAAGTGGAAGTTGTGATCAGAAAACTTGTTGGAAAAAAACTGCTTCATTGCCCACTATCGTACAGCATATTACTAATAAAATGCAGAAGGTTTTTTTGTCGCTCATCTATTGCATTTCAAATTCCTCTCAAAATAAATATGATTTACCACTGATGCCATATTTTAAATCTTCCAAATATATATTCCAGGCCAGAAGATTATCTGATGCAAATTCTCAGCGAAGAATGCAGAATTAGTATATATGGAAGATAGTCCTGATCCATGTCGTTCATTAGGATAACTAATCGGGTATGCAACTGGAGGAACGAAACAAGTAGCCAAGGTGATTGTAGTCTATTGTGTTGTGGACGTGGATTTAAGGTATTTTTTTACTGATCTACTATAACCTACTATGATTGTTGAGATAGTTAATCCAAAATAAGCTATCTAAAATAAATTGCAATCACTATTGATTATATGTAAATAGATTCCTAAATTTCATTTTATACTTCCATCTTAAAGATATATAATGAGCATACATCTTTACAGGTATCGCATGAGCTGATATCATATCAGTGTGATTGTCAGTTTGTCTGGTGTTGTCACTTAAAATGCAATACTTGTCTCAGGCATCGATGGGTTTCCACTTGCAATTAGAATATTTGGCATTACGATAAAAATGGTTTATTCATTTCTTATAATTTTCCAGAATTGGGGCAAAACAACTTACAGGTTAAAAATGTTAATGTCTTATATGCTATATTTTTTTTAATCAATCATTCAGAGCTCGATTAATTCGTTCGTTCGCATTATTTTAGTTTGCAAAAAGAATTTCCGCTTTTTTCTTATCAACTCTATAAGTTGTACTACTCTAATGTTTTCACTAATATAACCAAACTGTTAAATTGATAAGCTCAACTTGCGAAAATCTACTACAGGTGTCGTTTATAAAACAAGCGCTTAATCTTCTAATATTCGATTCATTTGTAAATTTCAGTTATATTAATTTTATATACAATATGAATGATTCATCCTAAATTAGTGCTCTGTCTCTCTCTCTCTCTCCTCTCTCTCTCTTTCTGTCTATTTGTACATAATGTTAGCAACATATACTTCATCTTTATATTTTGTATTGAATTCAAAAGAAGATATTTTTACGTGTCGCGACAATTATAGAAGCATTTATATCTTTTTATTGCATTAATAGCTGCTGAATCACTAACAGTTAAGAGTTCAATTAATCCCAATAGTTTTTAGTGGCTGACGTCATAAATTTATCTCCTTGAACTTTTGAAAGAGATGCAAGTCAATTTCCGACATATATATGGTATGTTATAATGATGATAAGGAAGGGAAAAGAGGAGGTATCTGGGTGGAAGAACAGAATTGTATCAGAGATA
The DNA here is from genome assembly GCA_008729115.1 of Dirofilaria repens. Taxonomy (NCBI): domain Eukaryota; kingdom Metazoa; phylum Nematoda; class Chromadorea; order Rhabditida; family Onchocercidae; genus Dirofilaria; species Dirofilaria repens. Next base: position 1,610,299 of record SNRZ01000009.1, read on the forward strand.
CGGTACAGCTAATATAACTTAATTAATAATATTTCTGTAGCAAAATTTTATTTCTGACTTTTTTTTTTTATTATTTTCCATTCGTATGTACTATCAATGATATCAGTTCTATTTTCCATTAGTTCTAGAATTCAATCTACAATCATATTCAATTTGATATCTAAAAATCATTAATGTCAAAGAAGTCAGAAAACGTACGAATGACGAATTAATTACTCAATAAGATTCAAAGGTGAACGATATCTTAAATAGAAGGCAAAGAAAGGATAAGAAATGTGAAAACAAAATTTAAATACCTCAAAGGAAATTCATCTTTTCTTAAAATTTTTTTTATAGGAAATTGAGCACCACATGCATATTGCTGATTTTTTGTATTTGATTTTAAATTTCGAAAAAATGAATAGAATAAATAAACTAAATTGCTCATTTTAGCGGAAAAGAAGAAAAAATACCAAAAAATTTTATAAAAAGAAATAATCAAATAATGAATCAGTGGACAGGAAGGGAATCAAATGATTGCCTTCGGATGGACGGATTGTCAAATAAATGTCGTTTCGATAAATGTCGTTTGCCACATTATCTCTCTTCCCTGTACTTGTCGGTCGATGACCACCCGCTGATCTCCATTTCCTTCTTCGTTTGCTGTAATTATTTCTGCTTATGATTGCAATATATGTTGTTTAAAAAAAAAATTAAAAATTTTATTGCCATTGAGAGAAGAATCAGCAAAAATTAAGCAAATTCTTTATTTGCAAATTCTTTATTTACTTTTTATCCAAATAGTATAAGGTGCTAGATTTTCAACCCGTGGACTCTTCCTTTTCCATGTTCCAAATATTTATACAACGTAACTTGACCAAATTTTATATCGAATAGTTTGACGCATATATTTCATTGTAATTTGCTTTCAATTATTGCTATCATATACACATTTCAAGAAACAGACAGAGAAGTATATTTCGAGCACATCTCAAGCATATGAAATAAAAGAATATTGTCAGCGAGAAAGTTTTGATGAAGTCTGATTGAAGATCAATCAAATTAATTTTATACTCTTAACTCAAAGAAATATTGTCACGGAAAATTCTTTCGAAAATACCGTACGCATCTCCGCAAAAATCCTCCTTTACTGGAAATGTTTTTTTCAATTTTTTCTATGGAAATAATGCAAATGGAATTTGATTACTGTGCTGCTGAAACCGAGCAGAAATCAGTTCAAATGTATGCAATTGAAGGCGAAAGAAAGTCGTAAAACTATAAAATCCGTCGTTTAAAATTATAAAAATCATGAAATTTACCCGCAAAATGGCAAGTCATGTAATAGTAGCAAGTTTTATGACTCTTAAAATGGAATCCTTCAAAATGAATTACCCATCCATTAATTGTTCGACTCGCTTGAGCATCAAATTTTGAAACATCCAAAATAAACCTCTGGATTTCTCTATTCAGACATGACTTTGCTGAGTTACCAGCAAAAGTTAAGAATATTCGATCTACCCGATTGTTTCATTCTTATTATATGTATTCATATGTTTGCTCTGCATCCTTTCAGTTCCATTTAAAAATATTGAACTATATTAATTCGTTTTAAAACAATATAATCTCATCAAGAATCAATGAGATGCCATACGCACAAAAACAAATGTACGCCCTCTTATCATTACCAATAATTGATTACTCTTATGCTATCATACATTTTTCAACAACATTTACAAGGATTTCTTTATTTCTGCTTAGGCAAAAATGTATCTACAAAGTGTAATAGATATCCTGATTCACTTATCATTTTCGATTATTGCGGCAAATGAATCACACTAAATCCTCTTGAAAATCAATTTCAAGATCTTAAAATACTATAAGATGCGTCACTTTATTAATTATTTGCCTAAATTAATCAATAATACAATATGACAAAATGACGTATACAGTAAACAGGAAAGCGATATGTGCTCAACAAGAAAAAAAAAACTTGCTGTGTAAGATGTACACGCAGCATAAGATTTATATCAACAGATGTAATACTGGTGGTCAGAAACGGTGCAACAATCAATTCAAAACGTATTAAAAATAACAATAAAATATCATTAATCTCCATGATTTATTAAAAAGATTGAAGAGAATAATTCTTGTTACGCAAATGATTGACCAAAATACATCCGTCGAAATAATAACTTGAAAATGAAATATAAGTATAAACAAAAAGACTTAAATTCATATTGAAAATGAAGGATCTCTTAGTACATCGATTTGTTTTAAATGAAGTTTAGCATATTATAAATGTAGCATTTCCAGACTTTCTGTGTACGCTCAGTTTCATCTCGAATCTATCAAATCTTAATTTGTAAACTAATTTTGCAAAGAAGCTCAATGATAAAGAAAAAGTTGAAAATGTCAAGAATGGAGAGTTTAGCAACTTTTAAGGTTTTAAATATGAAAAAAAAATCATAGATGGAAAATGCTTTTGGAACTGGATTTTTCAAAAATGTATAATGAGAAATTTCTTGTTGCTTTAGCAGCAAAAACTGCTAGAAATTGTCGTAAATGGCACTTCTGGAAAGTTCGAATAGCCCTTGCAGTATTTCTGACAATATTTCAATATAATATTTAATATAAATCAGATAAATACCATAGCAACACAGATAACCGCTATGCGCTTACCACTATAGTACCTTAATTATGCTAATGTTTTTGCTATTATTATCAAAAGCTAATTAATAATCAAGGAGAGATGCCACGTTCATATCGAGCCTTATTCAACGCTGCTAACTTTCCCCGTGCTTCAGTTAATTCACGTTCTTTTCGAAGAACTTGTTCTTGGGCATCCATCACCTGCAACAATATCAGTTATAATCAATTTTTATTATTATTTTTCGAAGACGAAAATGAAAATTTAAATTTATGAGTGTAAAAACTTTTAAATTAATTAATGAAACTAAATGAATGTTTTTCATAATTAATCTGAAAACTTTGAAAGACTCTTATATATCTCTTAGGTATCTTAAAATATCTATAAAATTTAAATTAGTTATATACCTGTGCAATACCTGAAACCATGCGCTGTGAAATGATTAAAGTACGTTCATCCTCATGTATCGCTGAACGAGCCGCCATTACCAGATGTTCCGTAGCTGTCTTTACAGCATGCCCTGCACTTTGTAACCTTTGCATGGCACGACTGTCTAAGTCTGACTTTACTTTACATGCTACCAAAAGATGAGCGGTTGAAGAAGCTACCTAAATACTAATTATCACATTTTATGATTCAATTTCATCATTTAATTACTCAAATCCAGTAATTGCCATCCTTTCCCTCCATAATTCTTCTTATACACATTCAGATCATAACTTTCAACATCATTTTCAGGATCATAAGGAGAACATTTCTCATTTTTGCATAAAATAACTAAGAGAGTAATATGTCTAATATTTTTTCATAATTTAAACCATTTTTCCATAAATTTCGGATATTTGGCATAGCAAACAATTATTTGTGCTTATGCTTATTCTCTCTCTTGTTATATAAATATTAAGGACACGATGTACAGTGTATGTACCTAAAAATAATTGTACTTTTAAATTGCTGAACCTCGACGCTTTATTTTGGAATACATTCTTAACTAAAATGTTGCTGCATTATAAATCAATTAATGGTTATTTCTTTTATGGCTTATTTTACTAATGACCTACTATTTGCTATTTTTAATATTTTTGACTAAAGACATATACTGCTAAAAAACAAATTCGAATATTTTAATTAATTCGAGTCATACAGAAGCAAAGATAATATAATACGTTATATATATGTATAATCTACCAATATACATACCTGCTTTGCAGCCGAAATAAGTTTTTCTTCAGAAGAATGACCTTGTACAAGAGCATTAGCTGCTTCGCAAAGCTGGTGAACGGCTGTTGCAACAAGTCGAGATGCTGAAATTAGTCCTTCTGACCACTGGTAATCATCTGTTGCAAATGCTGGATGAGTTTCTAATCTGTAATTCATTTCATTAGTATCTAGAAATTATTACTAGTCTAGCTTGTTTAACAAAATCTCATTTAATCAAAATCTTTTACAAATAAATATCCAAAAAAGTATTACCTTCCCTGAGCGACCAACTCACGTTGTGCTGCAGATGCTGCTTTCACAAGAGTCTGTACAGCAGTTGCAATTGACTTTGCTGCAGCCAGAATTTGTTCATCGAAAGTTAGTGAATCGTCTACTTTCTGAATCTTACAATAAGTTTGGATTTTTTCAGTAAAGTAGGAAACGAAAATCAAAATGAAGCAAAAAGATCAGCATATTTACACTATGGCACAACACTTCCATGCCCTCTGGTAAACACAATTTATAGATATACCAGAAAGGTTATTTTCAGGAAGAAAAAAAAGAAGAACATAAAGCACATTTCATTGAAAATTAGTAAGTGATACTCATTATACTAACTCATCTGGGATGATAATACCATTGTTTCATCTAAATGCAAAAAAGAAAAAAACTAAAAGCAGGTAAACCCAAAGCACACAATATAAAGCCAAGATGATGCCAAACTGCAACAGCGTAAGGCAGAGAAGCCAGATGGATATGGAGCAATACACAGTGGTCGATACGTCTGAGATGCTGGTTGACTTTGCACAACCCAAGAATATCAGACATATCAACACTGCATATGCAGGAAGTGCTGCCATAATGGTCAGGGGTATATCACTTTATTGCTGGATTATATAAACAACACTATTGCTACCGCTGCATGCATAAAATTTTTAAATATTTAAAAATTCGAGAAATAAATTTTTATATTTCTTTCCAAATTGTTAGGATGGAAAAAGTCACCGAAAACATCTGAAGCTCACTATCAGAAACTTACGATAACGAAAACAACGTGGAATCTATATTACACACTTTAATAACATGCCACTCAAAAATATGGAAGAGCATAATGCAAAATCAACAAAAGATTTCAAAAACATATAACAGGCTTGCAACTGACTACCAAAAACTGCACACGCATAGTTTTAGTTTTATTTCTACCTGAGTCTGGCGTGGTCTAAGCTGGGAGAGCTTCACAGCTGCTGCTTCGATAGAATTTGCGGCGCCAATAAGCTCATTCTCTGCAACTGCTGTTGGATCCGATGAATTCGTCCAAGAATCACCTTTCAGTAATTCGCCACAATTCACAAGTTCACCAACCACCTAAAATACGAAAATCCAGAATAAACACGACATGCCGTATCCATAGCCAATTCTACAATAAAGCCTTCGAAGTTTGTATCAGTATTTCATCTTAATTTTTCTTTATCACTTTATTCAAGAGGAAAACCAAAAGAAAATTTTGAATGTCTTACTTTCGCAATTCGTTTGGATGCTTCGAGCAAAGCATCTCGAGCATGGGGATCGTCTCGTCGTATGATAAGAGATTGAAGAGTTATCAGAAGTGAGCGCACTTGAACAGCTACTTCACGCCCGCAGTCTAATGTACGGTACCTAAAACATTTCTAATATAATTTCATCAAAAATTTTATTGCTTTCGTTAATTAAAAATTTAATTCTCTGTTGTTTTTTAAAACTGTTAAAGATGAATTAAAACTGTACTTAAATAGGAAGAGCAATCATTTTCGAAATTAGAAAAAATAAGATTGGTAAACTTCACTGTCAATTATAAAATATTAAATTCTATTTAAAAAATGAAGGATACGATATAAGTATAAGAGATATAAAAATAATCAACAGCGTAGCTACAGAAAAAGTTGTATTTGATGAATCTGAGGAAAATATGTAGTTTTTATCTTTCCTACATAAAATACAGAGTGGAAAAGGATTATTTTTCATTTTATATCACTCTTGCCGCTAATAATAATTAGGGATAAACCTAGCATCAGCAGAATCAGCAGAAAGAGCAGCGGCTCGGGTGGTAGCTAACAAATCACATATAGATTGCCGGGCAATATTAGCTGCTGCAATAATATCGCTTTGTTGTAGTGTTTGTGCTGCAGCTGCTGCACGAGATGTTGCTGAAGTCAGCTGTTTTGTTGATCGGATAAGATCCTGTGCTGTGGCTCCTCCTAAATAGAACATTCTAGAATATTCGTGAATTAAAAAAAAACAATTTATTCCAATAGAATAGCATCATAACTGCTCTCTTCTTTAACTGACTCTACAAATAAAGCAAAAGTTAAAGAATGAGGGTAAGATAACGACTTCCCTCTTACAGGTGTTACTACTCTTTCTGCTGCTAGTACAGAATGAAAAGAATCTTAAAAATCCGCAATTTATTAGCACTACAAAATTGTAGTAGAACTGATGCATATAACAAAAACTCCTATCTCAAGCTCTCTCAAACTGTGCTTACATTTTAAAATTCATGCCTATAACTTTTGAACTTTCAAAATATTACGAAGTTACTGTGTGGAGTGAATAAAATTCTTGAAATTTACAGCTCTCATTGCTATCAAAATGATTTGATAAGCTAAATCAATAATCCAGGAAATAAAAGCTTCTATATAAACACAACAAAAAAAGACAAACTCAAGAAAAATCAAAAAATCAAAATTATTTCACTGTAATCAATATCAACTGAAAATGAAATGACCATGACTAATCAAAAGGAAATAGAATTTTTTTTTTTTTATAAAATTTCTAAATAAAAACATCATTCATAATCATCTAATCATAATAAAAAATGTACAGTCTTGACATTTTCAAATATGTCACCTCTTGAAGGTGTTTCACCACTATCATAAAAACTGATTTCTTGACCGATAGCTTCAATAGCTGCTTCTAGTGCTCTCGTACCACGTTGTTGTTCATTCTCAATCGTTTTTACAGTTTTAAGCAATGATGTTACATTCGTTACCATAACCTATAACATAAAAAAAAAAAAAAAAAAAAAAAAAAAAAAAAAGATAAAAACGAAATTTATTTCTATCCACATTATTTCATACTTCACGACATCTAATTTGAACTATATTTAAGGAAGATTATAGATTATCGATGATGATTAGTATATATATTACCAAGTTAACACGAAAACATTTTTAGAACCACATCGTAGATAACAAAAAAAAAAAAAAAAAAAAAAAAAAAAAAAAAAAAAAAAGCTTATTACCTTAGCTGCTTCTTTGAGATAGCCCATAGCAGGATCATGCAGCGAGCGACCTGATGCATTTTTTGTAGCTTGAATTAAATTTGAAAGGGCAGCTGCGACATCACGAACTGGAATTTATTGTTTTTTGTCTCCCATATATTTTCACGAAAAAAATATACTTAATGAAATAAGTAAATTTGACAATAAATACACTATACCTGCATGAATGACCATAACTTGGGCTTCAGCGTTATCGGAGGATAGTGAAACAGCACCATTTTTAACCGCATCGGATAAATTTACAATAGTACGCACAGCATTTTGAGCTGCAACTGCTAGTTGCTCTTGATTTGATGCTGCGCCAGCCACAAGCGCCTTAGTATCTTCTACTAAGGCTTTTGCAGTTTTTAGAATTGCTTCCCTAAAATTCTCTCAACTTTAGATATCATGCAAAAGAGCTAAAATTGCGCTGCGAAAGAAAATTTTCATGCATTATATTACCTGTGATCTCCAAAATTTTCGGAATTTTTCTGCGGATTCAACGACCCGGCAGTGGCAAACATAATCGTTGTATCAAGATCTCCAATGATACCGGAGACAGTATTGGCAGCGTTAATGCACGCTTGCGTGCCACGTGATCCCTCATGTAGCGCTGCAAGTACTTCCTGCACTCTTTCTACCACTGTCTGTGATCCACGAGACAAATCATCTAGTACTCGCTAAAATATTTTAAATTTAATGCACACTAGATGTTTCAAATACCCCAAGAAAATCTACACTTAACTTATGGCATGAAAAACATAAATCAATTTATATGAATTACTTTCCCATTAAAAAATCCTTTTTCCTTGCTTTTTTTTACGTGCCTTAGCGACATTTTGTAAGCATTTGATAGATGTTTGTTGACTAGCTCACTAGTCTCATACTAACAGGTAACGAATAGGAATCTTTTTTACATAGAAAATTTGTCCTTTCCCATCAGACAAAAAGGAATATATTAGTGGGGAAAAAAAGTACCACTTATACCGCTCCTCAAGATAACGTAGTATCAATGAACACTCTAAATATTGATGAATCCTTGTTAAATATCTTTCAAATATTTGCCTGATCATTTGGATGAGAGCGGCGTTGCCCAGCTATTTTAACTTCTTCGATGCATGCGGTACCCAACTTTTGTACCGCCACTCGCAATTTCTGCGCTAGATTTGGAGAAGACAGCGTTGCAATAGCAAGGCGTGAATCGATGGCTAGGTCCGAATAGCTGAAACGAAAAACAAAAGTGAAACAAAAATGAAAAAAAAAAGTAGAACAGATAAGTGGGGAAAAAAGTACCGCTCAGAAAACCGCAACGCTAACGACCCCAACGATTCTGGAAGCGTAAGAGGCATGTCAGTAGCAAGATGTGATATATCCTCCAACGCATTTATCATACGCGTTTGTGCATCCGTAAATGTTCCGATAATAGTTTGTGAAGTGGTCTCATCAGTGAGAGCTATAGATCTAGATATATTCTCTACAACACCAAGAATAACACCAGCTTCAGATGCCATACGATTAACGTTTCGCTGCATTTCAGTAAGTGCATCACGCAACTGATTAGCACTATCATACAATATTACATGCAAATCACGGGCCTGAAATAAAACGATGACATTCATGAACTCTAAAGCATAAAAACTCCTCATGTATAATGAAAAAATGAAATATTAATAGTTATTAACTCAATATAGAAAAAAAAAGTCCCCACTTAACTTGAAATTGAATCCGTACAAAACTTTATACTTTTGTAAGAATGAAAAGAAACCTTTGGATTTCCGCTGACATTTCTGCACGCATATAGCATCTGCAGCTCTGCTTCAACAACAGTCTTGCATTGTTCAAAAATAACTGTCAGTGATTTTGTGTCATATGTTATCGAAGCCGCCTGTATGGAAGACTGCACCAGCGGCTCCATTGCTAGCATATGTTCATGTACACGATGTCCCAGTTCTTCACTGTGTTCGATTGCTGCTTCACATAGGGGTTCAATTCTGGAAAACTGAATTTATCTCGAAAAGCGAGAAATAAAAACAACTAGAAACAAAACAATTACCAATTGTGAATAGTCTATTGAGATACTGAGATATTTCTGACCTGTCATAAAGGGACTGGCAAGCATGCAAAATTTGCTGATGAACTCGTTGTTCGGTGATTATGCCACGTGGTAGTTGATCTTGAAAAGCATCCATTGAGGCTCGATCAATCTGCTGAATCATCTGTTGAAGCTGAACTACAGCAGCATCTAAGTCTACCTGAAAACCAATTTTTCAAGCAAAAATTTAAAAAAAGTCCTCAAACAACTCTACAATTGGAGCCTCTTTTGAGAACAAACGAAAACATTTTTTTTAAACCGATTATGATATTTCATTGTCAGAATCTTTTTCCAATTGAAAATGTTTATTGCGAATAGCAAAAAGAAAAACATAAAAGGAAAACAGTAACGACTTTACTTGACCAGGTGCATGTTCACGAATAGAAGTCACCAAACGTTTGATGCTCTCACTAACAACTTTAGAATTATCAGCAAGGCGCTGCCAAATTAATGCATCTGTTGGGGACGCAGCAAGTTGTTTAGCAGTTCTGGAAACAAAAGTAGGGAAAAGGAAAGGTTATATTAATAAAAAGTAAATAGTAAATCAAAAGTAAAATGGAAACGAAAATTGCATTTACTTGATCATTTCACAGCTGGCATCCAACATTTCTTTACCAGACAATAGAATTGACTTCTGGGCAGTTTCACCTGATGTAGATATCTTGGCAGGCACTGATGCGAAATCCGGATTATCCACAAATGTTTCTAGTTGCTGAGCTGCTGTGTACAAAGATCGCGCTGCTTCCGTGCATTCTCGTTGGTTCTTCTCTCTAAAAATTTCTTGTATATGTCAAAAAATTACTGATTTCAACAACTACCGCTGAAATACATTTCTTCTAATTTTTTTTTTAGTGAAAATCATTCTTAGAATATTAATCTACGTGAATGAGCTGTCCAACTGTTTCACAGCAGTTATCAACGAGGCTGTAGATGATGCAACTTCTCGGGCACAGTTGATAAACTGCTTCTTCAGATTTACATTTGATGTCCGTTCTGATGCTTCGCGACATAAATTGGCTAATGTTGAAGTGTGCTTCGCAATAACTGTAGCATCCTGTAATGAAAAATGAAATCAAAAGTTCAAAACTATTCTTGATCTTGTTCAGTAAATCATTATTATAACAACATGTAAAAAACGACACTGTTGATTTTTTATCTCTAATTACATATTAAAAAACTACCAAGAAACTACTTTTTTCTATATGATAAATGAAAAATATAACTATTATATTTGTGAGAATGAATAACAAACATCAAGAATCTGTTGTTGGGTATAATCCAGGCGTTCAATACGTTCACATATTTGTTTGACAATTTCAACCGAACGTTGACATTTTGATGTATCGATAATAGCCGCATGTCCTGGTTGACTTTTTGCATCAGCAACACCAATCAAATAAGCACTCTGAATGAAGAAATATAAATTATTATAAAAAATGGGAAAACAATATAACTTAAATAAGCCAAAAAAGAAAAATAACCTGAGTAGCTCCCTCAGCAAGACCACAGATTGCATCAGCAGCAATGTGAACACTTTCACATAGTGCATGAGTATCCTGGTTCTTCGCATTGTCGAGCTATCCCAGTCATACCCTCACCCAAGCGTTTAGCTTGTTCTGTCACGGAATCCAAACTTTCATAATAACCCTCATTATCGATTGGCAAATTGGCTCGATCCAAAATATATCGTACAGACTAGAAACAAATCATATCGAGATGAACTCCACTAAAATTAACATTACTTATGATTTCATTCAATTCCAGACTTAAGAACTAACTTGAATCTGTCGTAGTGCTGCATCACATTCACGTTGCCAAGGAGCCTCATGGCTCACATTTTCAACAATAGCATTCACAGATTCGGTAAGTGACCGAGTGGACTGAGACAATAATTGTAAAGCTGACGCATTGGCAGCATCCATTGATGCAGTATGGGTACGCCACACCACATTTACTGCTTCTTTTCGAACTGTTTCTAAATAAGACACGCACTGTTGTCGTTGTACACCATCCTAAATTTTTTCTTTTTCAAAGTTAATAAAAATCCCAAAAATATCATTTTCATGCTATATCTCGTAATGTCTAGAAAGACAACATAAGCGAATGTAGATACTATGAATTTTAACCTTCCTTCTGTAACTAAAAGTAAACCTGTTGCTGTTTTATGGCTTGTGTAACAGCGGTATGGAAATCTGTATAAGATCGAACGAATACATCGACAGCTGCTGTTTCTTGTGGTGCTTGCAAGCTTATTGCTAATTGTGAACAAGCTTCGATAAGTCGTGAAGCCGAACTACGAAGATCTACGATAGATGGTGTTTCTGGAGCCTAAAAAGAATTTAAAATTTTCAAAAGTTTACTACTTGTTCAGTAAAAACGAAATGCAATTTCTAAAAATAGATATTTAAAAAGAATATTATAAGACAATATATAAAGAAATTAAGCATTTTTAAACTTTAATAGGTACTTTAAATGATCTGATTTGGTTAACGGCTCTTTCAACATGTTGAGTATCCGGCAAACACGATAAACACTGTCGCAGTGATATTGCAACTTGCTTTGTAGCATCATTCAGCTGCTGAGATGTTGCTTGTTCACGTACTTTATCAAACACACGTCCTGAATCGTGAACTACCGATCGAGCTGAGACAATGAATCTTAAAATGTTGATGACCCATTGATATATTTCACACTTCAATTTCTTTATCCAGAAAAATATACGTGATACATGAATGGACTAACCTATCCACAGGTGTGTCTTTTCTTGTTGAACATACTCCATGAATAGCAGATACAAATGTTCGCAACGATTGTGACGCTTCGATTGCACTTGCACCAACATGATGACGATCGCCAGTTGTTACTGCACTCACTATTTGAGTCAACGTCGAACCAACCTCAAACATGAAAGGATCTATGCTGTTCCGAAACACTGACTGAATATAATTGTCAATTAAAACATAAAAGCTATGAATGTTTGATGAACTTATCCAATAAAAGTTTGAACTTGACCCACTTGTCTAGCAGCATTAGTTAGCTTAGAATTCGCAGTTTCGGCTGATTCCCCAGGTACCGCGGTAAGTTGTCCATTTTTAGCGGCACGACCAATTTCAATAAGCTCATTATCCAATTCTCGAATCAGGTCTTCCGAATGTGTCAATTGCATTTCGAAATTGAGTTGTTTGGCATTATTCAGAGCAACTCGTAATTCTGCCAATTGCATAGATAGCTGCTGACTTGTGGATTGCAAATGAATAGCTACATGCTGTTCCGGAACTGAAGATACTGTTTGACGTGCTACCTCAACTAGTCGAGTAGCCGGATGCAACACCTAAAAAATTAAGAAATTAAAAAATTCATGAGAAAGATTGGATTTTATGAAAATAATAACTGCTAACTGCTAACCAAATAAAATTCAATTGACCATGCATTCTACTAGATCGATTACTGAACGATTCTAGTTTGAAAATTCAATTAAACGGAACTAAGACAAAATATTATGCTACAAACTTATGAAAACTCATAAAAAGTTAATAAAGAAAGCCAAAACACAACTATATCTACAACGAATTAAAATAAGGTTACTAATTCAACAAAACTCGGAAAATCCACGTCTGATATAGCAATAAGGATAGAAATGAATATCAACAATGAAAACCTGATATACGCTAGTAAAATAGGTGTTAAGAAGTATTTCTCTTTTCTTTTTTACAACTGCATTACTTAACGTCGTATAACATCTCTCTTAAATATGAAGTAATTTGCGCAGGCATAGATTTTTAGACTATTACTAATCATAGTGTTATTGTTGTTAGCAACAAAAACAGAAATACTGTGAGTTAGTAGACTTATTATTTAATCCACTATTTCAAGCTCGACACACTTTATAAATGAAAATCAGAAAATAAAAATTATGAAGTAAAAAGGTTCACAAACAAAAACTCATCAAAATAGAGAATTTACTTGAATATGAAACAATTATTATAATCTAACAAGTTTTATTTTGCATTATATATTCAAAAAAAAAAACGTTTTTATAACTTTAAAATTCGGAAGGTGGAATGTTCGATGTAAATTTTTCTTTTTTGGAAACAGTAAGCGATTTGAAATAATTTACTTAAATAAATGAATTCTTCTTTAAGACCATTATTTTCACGATCAAAATTAATGCTATTTAAACCAAAGAATACAAGAAAAAACTGAAGAATGTGAGGATAATTTCTCTCATGGCATTTTTTCTCTTCATCTTCATGCAAAAAAATTCCAATTCATCAAACATTCCACCAAATGGCAGTGGAATAGTTATATTGCTGTGATAATACTTTGATTTTAAGGAGGAAGAGGAGGAAAACGAATATTAACGATTATAAAAATTAGATGAAATTACAATAAATTATGGAAGTCGGAGAAATTCCACGGAAAAAATAGATCATTAAAAAAGAGTGAAATGCAATCAACACTGAAAATTATAAAGGTTGAAAGCACAGTGTAATAGCACTGATGCAATAATAAGGGAGCTAGCTTCATCTAAAAGAGTACATCAGAAGAACTAAAGGAAAATACTTCAGCATAATGGATCAAAAAGAAAAAAAACAAATCAAAAGAACTGTCATAATGAATGGCACCAAAAAAAGAAAAAGCTTAAACATAGTGCAGAAAAAGGCATCCGAGTAAGGGGTAAAGAATGAAATATGGATGATATAGCATTGCAGAGAGTGACAGATCAAACTGAAACCATGAAAATAGTGAAAATTGAAGAAAAAGAGTGGATGATAAATAGTCACTTAATATAAATCACGAAATTAGAAAATTGCAATTCAAAAATAACTTCAAAAAAGTTCTCAATTCTTCCCAGGTTTCCCTGCGTCCAATAGAAGAATGATAATTATTACATCGATCCTGCTTCGATTTGTCTTGTCTACAAGAGAGTTTACTTCGAAGGTGCACCAGCATTTCTATCCAATTTTAGTGAAATTTTTAAAAACAAGATATTAAATCAATTTTTCTTTTTTTTTTTTTGCCAGACATCAGTAATTCTAAATAATAACTTCCAGTTGCTTCTAATACAACTGTTTGCCGAACTTTCTAAAAATCATAGTATTCGGAAACACTGGTCGATAGATATACCCACTTTTTCTCAGTAGCTATAGATCGTATTATATGATTAGATTCGTGGTAATCTTATGTTAGCTATTATTCTTTCTACGTTCTCATACATAGTTCTCAACTAAGTTTACACGGTGCTATATGATGTATTGTTCTCTAAACACAAAGTAAATAACAAAAATATACCGAAAATTATGCTACACGTAGAAAGGATAATAGCTAACATAAGATTACCACGAATCTAGTCACATAATACGATCTATAGCTACTGAGAAAAAGTGCGGCATAGGAAAAAGAAAAAAGATCGAAATTAGGGGAAAAAAAGGAGCTGCAAACAAGCAAAATAAAGAAGTTTATAATAAATAAGCATTGCAGAAAAAAACCAAACATCTACTAATTACGACCACAGTTTTGCTTCCTAACAGAATACAGTTAAAGTTGAGATCCAGAAATTTCACTGATATACAGATATATCGTTTTGATATCTCATATCAGTATTCAAACACTAAATTTTTTCTTATTGTTGAACTAAGTGCGAAAAACAACTTTTGATGTTCCACTCTCTAACTCTTGCTCTTAGGAAAAAGAAATATATATTTTCAAAACTATTCCAAACGTTTCTTTAAAATTATCTTATCCTTACCAATCAAATCAGAATTGTTTTCCATTGAGTTTAAGACATCAAACAACCTGATAAACACAGTAAAATTTTCTTAATCTTGGATATCGAATAAACGAGAGCAATTTTCTTCCTAGCTTACTTGCATCGTATCACGGATCAAATTGCCTTGAGCATGGAATTTTCCATTGGGAGATCGAGCTGCTTGACTTTCGCGGATTGATGCAATAAGGGATGGTACTCGCTCTGCAGTTTCCGTACATTCGATGATTAATGTTTCAGTTACTGTTTTCGATTGAATATAAGGCTGACAAGCATTCGCTGCTGCTATAGTTTGTGTCGCCGCAGCTGCTGCTTGTTTTGCAGCCTGCAATATTTTTAGCAAAGTTCCCCATCTTGTTTTTAAATTGTAATCATAAACTTATATCCTTAAGTGTCACAAGCAAACAGAAAAATTAGACTTGTTCGAGGTGTTCCATAGTTCTCCTCAACTGTTCCTCACTGGTTGCTTCGTTGGTGACCGTCACCAATTTTTCGGCAGCACTACGTAACGCTACTTGCGATTCAGCTGCCTGTGGATGCACTTGACATTCCTAAATAAAATCCTTTCATTTTTCATAGGGGCTCATCTTCCACTCAAGTTCTATCGAATTAAAATCGACCTTTTACATAAATTCAAAACAAATACTTTAAAGATAATAAAATTATTTCATACTTTCGTAGCATCGATCATTCGGCTAGTAGCCTGCGCCACTGAACGAGCTGCATCGAGTAAGCGATCCCGACGTTCCGGTGCACGATCCGCTTCTGCCTCCATTTGCTCAACTAACAGACGACTATGCCGTATTGCACTTTCGCCTTGCCGCACCATATCTTCCGTTGGCCCCTTTAAATCGAAATTGCTCATGTATAAAAATTCCTTCATATCTATGTTTTTATTTTTTAAAATATTTTCATATCTATGTTTTTATTTTTAAAAATATTTTCGCATTAAATGCACATTCGATAAGCAAAATCTATTTAGGCAAAAGATATTGCCCATTCTTGTTCAAATCGATGAACACATCGATGTGCAACTTCTCAGAAAAGAAATAATATTTGTTATAGGTGCAGGAATTCAGACGTTTCGAGACTTACAGTGATTATTTGAAGAAAGATTTTAATAGTACCAAGGCATTGCAACAGATGTGTGAGCAATTCAATTATGTAGATAACAAATTCGAAAACTTCCTACAAAAAAAGAACCTGATATGTGATAATCTTTCTGGACTGATTTAAAATTTGTTCATATTCATAATTTTCTTGCGTTGTGCGAATTAATTTCGGTGAAGTTTTCACGTGCAAAAGCAGATCATCCAATGCTGCTGTTACCTTAAATTAATAATGTTTTTGAATGTTATAAAATTGTTTTTTTTTTTTTTGTTATAAAATTAAATCTCAAAATATTTTATTCTTAGTCAGTGAAAACTACTCATTTTTAAATCTGCCTATTTTTTACTGACATTATAAATCAAATTTTACTTTCATGTCCCAACTCATTTATTGAGAGGATTAAATTCCTAGCTTAAAAAATGAATCTCTTTTCGGTTTCAAAATTTTAGATGGTTACCTGTCGAGAAGCTTCATGAATGTCAGAAAAGGATTTTTCCCATCACCAATGCTTCGTGTGCATGCATCTTGTGCATCTACTAATAAATCTTCTACTGCACGTGCTACCTGTTTCGCAGCAGATGTTAACTGTTCCTGACATGCGGGAGAATCGATAGTTGGTGCTACGACTCGAGCACAGGCTACCAGTTGGGAAGTAGCATAAGCACACTGGGTAGCAGAATGAATCACTTTGTCCTGTAGTGCCGGTTCTTCACATTCAGCAGATATAGTTTTAGCCCTAGAAATATTAGTCTCATTGCGTATCCTGAAATTCCTTTCAAAACTCTGGATAAACATGCTGCTTTGCTATGCTACATAAACAAAAGTAAAATCATAGTTTGCGGAAGAACAATTTTTCGAAAAAAATTTCCAGTTCACAAATTAATTCAATAATTTAAATAGACACTTCTTCCTTTTTAAGACAGTAATCTTCCTTTTCTTATTTTTGAATTAGTCAACCATTTCGTTATTTCGGCGTAAAAAAATAAAAAAAAACAGCTAGATTTCTCTTTTAGTAGAAAAACAAATTTCATTTTCTTCCTAAGTAATATCAAAAGATATAATAATTTAACGCGTCAAAAGAGGAGCAAAAGTTTCATGATTCGAAAATGCATAAAATGTAACATCAATATTAGTTTAATATCATATGCTTGAATATATTTCTTGCGGAAAAGTAACCTGTCTAGAATTTAGCACTTAGTATTTACCGAAGAACGAGTTGTGCCGTCGACGTAGCTACATTCTTTGCACGCTGCACCAGGTGGTCGTGGAATGTTCTTATTTCATTGGTTGGTTCATCTAAGGTGTTTATAACGGCCTGTGAGAAATCACCAACACGTCCAGCAGCAGCAAGTACAGTTGTTCGTTTTTCCTCATGCTCCGGATTAACTGTATTCAAGAAATCAGAAAAAGCACCACATAGTTTTCGAGCAGCATCTACCAAATCACCTAGAAAAATTATTTTAATCAATTTTAAGATCTGACAAATCAAATTTGGTAAATTGTTACTGCATAACATTAATAAGTTGATAAGACACAAAAGAGTAAATATCTAATGAAATTAAAGACTGTGCTCGTAAAGAGCAGTTCACAACTTTCCAAAGTTTTTATAAAAATTGAATTACTATATACCACGCCGTTGTTCATTAGGCATCAAGGCAGCTAGTTCACGCACACCACGACCCATTTCGGGCATATTCGATCCAATGGTAGCTATTGCTGTGCCAACTCTCGAACCTATTTCGTCTGTAACTGCCGTCAGTTGCACAACCTGAGCTGTAGCAGCGCCCATCTGCGCCAACTGGTCACCCACCTGAATAAGTTGTCTTTACCAGACTTAAAACAAAATAAAAACGAAAGCACTAAAATGGAGTAACATTAGGAATAAGATCAGAATGCAAAAACATTAGTAAATTTTTAATTATATTAATTCAAATATAATTTGAAACATACCACCATTATTATTTACAAGCTAGTTTATTCTAAAATAACTGAATGTTAAGTGTCAGGCATAAATTTCGTTAACCAATTGAAATGACATTTAACGTTAAAGCATTCATATCTATTGCAAATAAACTGATTTCATATCATGAAACTAAATCCAAAACATAAACAAAAATCTACGTATTTGAATTAATATAATTGAGAATTTACTAATGTTTTTTGCATCCTGATCTTATTCCTAAAAAAAACGAACAAAAAGTAGCTAAAAAAGATAAAAAAATGAATCATTAATCACTGGAACAAATATGGACTTCGACATAAAAATTTTTATAAATTTGCATGCCATGTACAGGCAAAATTGAATGAGTCAAATAAACTTTGGATATCCTCAAGCGATTAAACAAAATCTAAAACAAAATTTAAAGCCAAAATGTTTAAGAATATTAAAAAACATAAGTTTGGAATAGAAATAAGCAAAAAGATGCCTTTTGTTTTTCGACCTCTACTTTAGTTTCAATCCAACGCCGTGACGTGGGGTCATCGCTGAACCGCGGTATCTGGATTTCCACTGGCTTCTTCATTTCTTCTTCGGCGGCTTCAACAGCACGTATTGATGCTTCAATCGTACCAATTAGAGCTCGTTGAGCGCGTTCTTGTGAATTGACTATACGCGGGCGTTGACCCTGTAACATCCTTTCTTATTCTTTCTTTTACTTTCCTTTGAAACCTTAACGCAATGTCATTTTCTACCGATTTGGAAACATTTTTCAAAATCATACACAAATTTGCATCAAGAATTTCATAATTATTTTAAAAACTTGAAAATGATATATATTTTTATTTCAAACAGTACTACCTATACATATATATATATATATATATATATGTTCCTTACTTTTGTAAGTTGTTGTTGAAGAATCTGTCCACTTACAGCACCATACTGTGCACCATTTAGAATTCCTCTTTGTCCAGATACTAAACCACCATGAGTTCGCAAAACACCTGGAATAGCAACACTGCCTTCATATGCAAATCCTTCACCAATCTGCCCATGCGCCACTAATGTAGCACGTGCTGGTGCTACAATATCTTCCAACATCGTTGAACCTTCATCACCCTGAAGAACTTCAAACAATCCGCCATACACAGATTTAATAAATTTATTAAGATCATTTATTGTGAATTGCAACTAAATAAACGTATTTATAAACATAATTAAATGAGTGATAGCAGTTAAATGAACAAAACCTCTCGAATGACAACATGGAAATAGCAAATTTCGTCATACTTCACTAGAAATAACGAAAATAAATGAAGTAAACCTCTATGCCAACGTGATCAAAAGTTCGCTTTTTTCTCAAAATGATATCAATATAACCAGCTATTAGTTGCGCAATTTTCTCACCATCAGCTGTTTGTACAGAATAATAACCATCTTGATAGTCACCAAAATCCTTGAATTTTTAACAAATTCTTTTCTAAGTTAGACTGAATTAAATTGCTAATATTCAAAATTTATCATTTTTTTTATACTGAATGAAATTAATAGGAGCAACTTTTACCAATGTAAATGTTTTAGGTGAGGCAGCCCATCGTCTTACTTGTTCCAGTGGCCATTCTTGCAGCACTTCTTTGGTTTTCTCGTCCATCCGCATCACACATTCTTTATTTACACCCAATAATCGTGGTACCAACTTATTCTTACCCTTCATTTTCTCCTTCACCACAAAGAATGTCACTCCATATGTAAGCAAAGAGCGACATAAATGAACATATTTGCTCTTCGCATCCAGTTCACTTTTTCCAGCTAATTCACGGTAAGCGTCCATAATTCGTTTTTCGTTATCCTTCGACTTTGCATATTCTTTCGGTAAAATTTCGCGAAGACTGCAATTATGTTAACAAATTTGTATTAAAAATTTATAAGGAAATTTAGAAATTATTTGGAAAATAAAAATGAAAGAGAATTCACTCTAAAAAGTTGGTCCGCAGTCGATGCTCCTGAAGATCGCTATACTGTATTTGACACTGCAAAGCGCCCAAGTTGCAAGCCATATCTCGCGTAACCGGGTGATTTCCTTGTAAAACACCCATTTTACACTGCTCATACAATAAGTTCAACTGCACAGGGTCGCGACAATCGACATTCGTATCCGAAAAAAAGAATTTTCGACGTAAAACCAGGGTCTCGCTGTCGGTTACCTGAAATTATATTCATTATAAATATGAGAATCAAGACCATAGATTTGCAAAAATAATGGAAAAGTAAATAACAAGGTTAATTTTAGTAAAAGTATGATGCACCAACCGATTGCTCACGCAGAGTTTTACCATGATCAAGCCATAACAATGCTTCATCAGTATGTAATTTAGCCCGAAGTTGCTCCATTTTTCTTTCTTTATTTCGTCCAAGCGTACCAAAACCAAGACCTCGCTCCTCGCTTTTCCCTCTCTTTTCTTCTTTTAATGTAAGCGTTGAACGCCAATCATGATCTAACGCTTGACGTACCTGTCAAAGAATTTCCTTTAAAAATGATATTTTGCACTGTTGGGAGAAATTTCGTATTTCAGCGTTTCACATATTTCACAGTTCATTAACTTTCTTCAAAAATAGGTTAATCGGATAAATTACAGAGGAATATTAAAGCAATTTCTGCAAACCATAGAATATTCTTCATGATTGCTGATACCAATTTTGGAGCATACAACGACCATAATTTCACCTACTGGCTGACTCTCATCTACCAATATTGTTTTCACAGCACCATCTAACATTCTCACTTTTAGCGCCCGAATTTTCTTTTTATATTCAACAATGTCCTAAAAAATCTTTTTCGTTATTATCCACGGTTGAAAATGTTTCTTGCATGAACTTCGAGTAATTTGAATGCTCCTATGGTGAAACTCCAGATAAGCTTACTCCACTGCGAACTAAATAGTACTCTAAGGTTCGACCATTTTCCATCCAAACACATTTCGTTGGATCTTCTTCGAGCCGAAAGAGACCGTATTCCTTAGCTGAAAATTGCTAGAGATTTATGAAAAGATCGATAATGACTGATAAGCATAGAGATTTCAGCATAGGATAAATTGAAAAACGTTTCGTTCTGCTAACCACTGTTTATAGCGAAGTGATTCTATAATTTTTTTACTAGCGGAATTGACACAAAGTTGAGAAAAGGATAATAACAACAAAATAGGGATTTCCGCAGAAAAGAAAACTAACGGTTGATGTTGTTTCCAGACATTTTTTCCCGTATAATTTTACATGCATCGAAAACGAGAGTAGTTGATTCGAACTGCATTGCTTTCTTCAATTGAGATTGCTCGTCTCCTTCCGGTGACCAAACTACGTTTAGTGTTATCACACCCATTCTCTTTTCTTAATTTTTGCTTTGCTTTTCTGTAGAAGCAGCTCACAGTTGCTATCCAGCAATTTCGATCTGCAAGTGAATGTACGCAAACCAATATTGCTATAAGGCATATGTTTGATAAGACCAAGATGATATTTACGTCGCAATTTTACGAGTTTCGCTGGACCATTTGGCAATTGCAAAATCTATCTATAACAAATAATATATATATATATACAAAATTTCAGTTTTACATTATTCCACATATTTCCGCATGTTTATAACTAATTGAAAATGTCTAACAATTACAGAATAACAGCAACATGTAGAATTATTTCTCCCAAAAACCGAAACTATTTCGATAATCTAATTATGAATGATACCATATTCAAAAGATAATAAATACATCTTTCACATCTAGCATCAGCTGAAGTCAATCTGAATACTCCTAAAAGAATAATAGAAGCAAGGTGATACATCAGTTTAATAAAATAATGAATCACCACAAGCGCAACCAGTGATTAGCTGACAATTGATTTTGACTTCTTAGAAGCAAAAATATTATACCGTCGTATTTTGCAAACGACATTTGTTATTGCCATTATCGAATCTAGCTATAATATTATGCCTAAATGGTTTTTAATTTTGAACTTTCAAGATTCTTCTTTCCTGCGATTTCTGGACAAAATCATTGATCCTTTAGTGTGTTGCAATCAAACAAACGAGTTTTTATCAATTTAACCCATCAAATCAAGACCACAAAAAGATCGGACTATTTGAAAATAAATTTTTTTACATTATTCATTTTTTCAAACACTAAAAGGATTTATATTTGGGAAAATGCAATCAGGAAGCTAAATGAATAGTTAAAGAAATAAAAGCATGATTATATCAATGATTGATTGCACATTATTATTATAAATTGTTTAATTAACAAATCAGTAAAATATGTACAACAATGAGTTCACCAACGGAACACTATATGCAAGAGCGTATAGCAGCAATAGCGACTTATCATATTATGAAATGAAAGGAAATATTAGAATTAATAAGTAAGTAGAAGTACAAGAACATCTGATGAACAGATTTCATAGCGTACAAGCATTTCAAGATAATCCGATAGGACCCGAAATGCCTTCTGCATAAGCATTAAAGTTATATTCTCCCTGTTCAAGTTCAAGGAGATATGCATAGAAGCTTGGACGTGGAGAACCACCAAGACAGGGATTTAAGGACACGAAGATCAATCATATGGTACTATCATAAAAAGAATCAAAGTGAACGAGATTACCATTCTAAGCATATCGAATCTTTCAAGAGAAATAACAGCAGAAAAGTCATCAGAATCTAAAAGTCTTGAGAAATATTCATTCTCGCTCCCTTTCGATAACATCGCATGCGCTACGAAATTATTAGTATCCAACTGCTCCATTAAGCCTTTTTTTGTTTTGCATAGATTGGACAGTTGCAATGATAATCAGCTGTCAAAAATATTTCCTTGTTCGAGATAACGAAGAATCTCGAGAATGGCCTTGTTAAGTTCAAAATGAATAGACTCATAAATATATCGTCATCTTCACCAATATACATGGATGGATATTTTTAATGTTAGTTACGTTCGTGGTAAAAAGTTCAAGAAAGAGGGACAAAAACGAAGAGTTATTTATAACGAAAAGAATAATAAAGATGAGTGTCAATCTTCTCCTCATTCTAGCATACCGCAGTTGATCTGAGTTTCATCGGAATCTGCTAATCATTCAATCATTTAGAGTAGATAGTCGAGCTTTTAGCATAGAGCAGCGAACTGTTCTAAGAATGATGACAGATGTGAGGAGAAGAGAATGAAGAAGTTTGTATAATACATCTCAGACAGGAATGAACGCCTACGAAAAGTATGTGAAGATGAATACTTGCCGTGCTTTACTATCTCTATTCTCTTATCTTTCTCAATTTTTGGATGGCTATATCTATCATTCAGGATGTGTTGTTAGCAAGCATTTGGAGGCAGGTATGGTCACGTCGGAAAGTATTTCATGTTTCATCACTGCTATGAATTCCATGCTGACTGATCTCCAAGTAAATGCAAAAAAGTTTGATGATAAGCAAAGACAAAGAGATAGTTATATTTGTGTGTGTGTGTGTGTGTGTGTATGTGTGTATCCTTGATACAATATTAATACACGCTGGAGAATTGAATGAGGAATGAAGGTCAGTATAATTAAGTAGTAGATATTTGTAGATTCGAAAAAGGAAACTTTCATTACGGATGCAACTATAGGAAGAAAGAAGAAAGAGCTGGGAGTATGAGTGCAATAAAACTGCAAGCGAGACAATTGCAGTGCAGCATGCCGATAAGATAGATGGATGGATGTAATGTTGTAAGGTTGCTAGAAAAGAAAGCAGTAGCAGCTTGAGCTATTTTGCGATCAACCTGCCTCCTACTACCGCTCTCTAGTAGTAGTGATGGCGATGGATTAAGCTTTAGTCAAGCTATTTGTTGTTATACGGGAAGTGTAAAATGTATGGCTTCTCATCAGCCAAAATTACATCCTTTTAGTTCGGGACCATTTACTCGAGAGCTTCTTTTACTCCAACAAAGCAGCCAGACAGAAATAAAGGCATACGGACACTGATTATATGAACCAATTCTTGATGTTTAAGGAAGTGTAGGAAATATTTTTGATTCTTCTTTATGTTAATTATCATCTATAAATTGTTGATGATGCATTGGGGATTCCTATATTGATCGCCACTATCCCTGCAAATATGCAGACTTATTTCTAGGGCATTTTCAATTCAAATTTTGAACAGCTCGTTAGAGAGATAGGACAGATATGTTTTTGAATCAAGGATCAAATCTAGAAATTTTTTGGCTGATATAAAAATTTGAATTAGAATATATTGGACGCTGCTATTAGAATAATACTGTTCAGCAGGGACCGGAACAAGATATTATAAATCATATCAAAGGACAACGCAATACGCACAATTAACTCCTATTCATTGCCGAATCATTTTGTTTTATCTTAACTTAACTGATACTGAAAGAAAATTTTAATCGACATAATCAAATTCTTTTCGAAAAGAAGAGTTACAATTTTATGTAATACTCACTAGCATAACGAATGATTATTCGTTCAAATGCAATTCTGTGTGTTTGTAAATCATATCAAAGGAAAAGAATGAATGAATTTTCTTGATCGAAAAAGGATCCATTACTTTTCTGAGAACCAAACAGGAATTTAAAAGTTCAACATGAAGTATTGACATTTTACAGCAGTAGCCTATTGCTGAGTATTAACATTTTACTGCAGTATGCCTGAATTTTTTCGTTACTGACCTGCTTATCTGCATCAGTCTTCTGAATCATCCATTGAAAATAATAATACATTTGAGGAAGTCAACTTAAGTGAGCATATAGTGCCTTGCGCTTATCAGCAACGAAGCTTCATAATTAAATTTATCTTCAGCTACACTACTGGCAGTGTCAAATGTTATTGTCATTGTTCGGGTATGTAAAATGTTAGTGTGCAGCATATTTTGCATAAATTGAGGAGAAGTGGTAAAGAAGAGAAGGAAGGGATCGTGAATCCAATTGAGAACAACTATTACGCTAATTTACTAATTCAAAAAATAGTTGGATAATATTAATAAATAATAATAAATAAACAAATAAATAAATAAATGAATAAATAATAAACAAATAAATAAATAAATAATAAATAAATAAATAAATAATAATAATAATAATATACTTTCTCTACACATTGTTTGTAGAAAATAGAAGATTTGAGTTGGAGTATTCGCTGGTCCAAGTGAAGGAATGAAATGTGTGTCCTGAGTTGTGAACAAAGACAAGGTTTGGTTTCTTTATTGTCGAGAGTAAAATCACAAAACGACACGATGATGATAATATGTAGCAAATTGTATATAGGCTCAATTTGGATGAATCTGCAGAGGTAAAGAGTCGATTATAGCATAAGGAAAGAAAAAGGAGAGTTGTATCAATGAGTTAATGATGTCAATGCGTCAATGAGACAATGCCAAAAAACAATGAATCCTTGCTATCATCCGTCCTGGTTATCCAGGAATACAGTTTATATGTGGGAAAAGGTGGGAATGACTTTAATTATTTCGAAATAGATAAATTGAAGACATAAGAAGAATAGATAATTTATCTTCCTGTCAGATTAAAACATTAAAAGTGAGTTAGGAAGAATTATACAATTATTTCGTAACAGACTGGCTAATTCTGCCATGATCTATATGTCAGAATAGACATATAGACTGTTGAATAAATTCATTCCCGTGTCCGCATCAATTTGGCCGTCAGAAATTGTGTACTTAACAATAACGCTATCAGCATTGTAATTTGTAGTAAGGGAGATAGTAGCTAGTTATCAATACATATTGCAGGTAAGTAATATGGATGACTCATCAAGTTTAATCTATTTCCACATCACAATTCCTCTATGGCTTTTTTAGTTTTACAGAAAGAAGGAATAATTCTATTTTCTAAAATTTTATGAATAATTTCATTTATTGCCTATCATTTTTCAATTTGGCCTCCCTGTGCGATGTGATCTTGTGCACTGTTACAGAAGTTTATCATATAGTTCACAGTTCGCTATGAAAAGTTAAATATCAAAAACCATAATAGATTGTAAAATCATTAGCTCTTTATGGAAGATAACGTTGTGGAACATAGCGATCAGGACTAACCAATGATTGGAATTTAAATTTTTATTTCTTCCTACTAATTTTTTTATGCAATGGAAAAATGAGAAAGAATAAAAAGCAGAGTTGCTCCATGAATTCTTACGATATTTAAATAACTCAGTATAGTTTAACGTAGTTCGCCTCTGTTAGTTCAAAAGTAAAATCCATTTATTATTTATAAGTTTGCTAGCAATTAATTTTCCAATTTACCAAAAAAACTACCGGTCATTGACTAGGCTCTTGCAGGAAGATAAAAAGAAGTGAAGTCCACTACAAAGTTTCTTAAATTAATAAATAAAAGACACAGCACTTTTGATAATTTGTGATTATGCGATCGTTTATATTCAAACAAATAAAAAATAAATAACAAAAGCAAGACTATAGAGGAACTATTTGTGCAAAACTTCTATTACATACTGGTCCATCAAAGTACCTTAACATGTGTGGCTGTCAACCAGTGTGTAAATGGCTGTCAACAAAAATGAAGTCGGGAAAAGTTTGCAAAAAGTCGATCTAATCATCTCAAGAATATTTTCCATATTTAAATTGTTTTGTAATCGAACTTCAGTCAAATTTCAAATATTATTTCATGTATATAATTTTTTCAATAAATATTTGTGAATATAGAAAGAATATAGAAACCAAACCGTTTTTTTTTTTAGAATCCACAATTTGATCAAGAAATATGTATAGGAATGCAAGAAGTGAGAATATAAATAGAATCAAATTTTAGAATATTCATTCCGGTTTTCTATATTACAAGCGCGTTTAGAATGTGGCAGAAGAGGAGACACTTTCAAATGTATGGACCAATTTGGAGACAAGCAATCAGGATTAGGCCTGGGGTTTGAGTCCAAAATTTGTCGATTACTCTCCAGAGACCACCAACATTTTCATTTTTCCTATGTTTGGTAGAGCGTTCAGTGATTGTAAGCTATCGATCTTTTTCTCATATTCCGATATTTAAGAAGTTAGATAATTCATTATTTTCACAGACTTTCCTCTGACTTTCCAAGCTTAATTTCAGTTAGTTTATGACATAGAATCTAGAAGCTTTATTTCGTCATGTAAATAGTAATCAAATGTGGTGGGAGCATACTTCTTGAAGATTCAAGTGAGCGATATGAGGTCTAAACTACCAGTAGTTTATTCATGTATGAATAAGTGGATTAAATGGCAAAATCTATCCATCTATTTGGATAAATTATTATCATTTTAGGATATCCATTTATAGCCAAATCCAACGTGCTTTCACGCATTATCACGAAGCAGATGTATTGACTGATCAGGTTGAAGTTGAATTTCAAATTTAATCAAACTTTATGAACGTCGTGTATTTATGAATAACTAAGAACTATGTGGTAAACAGTTGTGAAAATGTATGAACCAAACACTTCCTTCATTTGTGTTCCGATTGGAAAATTCGAACTGCGCAGCGAAGTGTTTTGATGAAAAATGATTCAGTAATAGTAAAAGGAATGAAAATAGCAGCAGTATTGTTGGCGTTATCTATTTCGGATAGCACATGTTAGCTATATTAATTCCCAAAGGGATCCTCTTGAATTCATCGCCTCGCATCCAAAATCAAACTTTTTGATCAATGGTCCCTAAAGTGTTAAAACTTATTACAATCCTTTTTTGCGGAAAAGAGAAGATTTCAACCATTCTGTGACAGCAGAAAACCGAAAATATATCACTGCCTGCATTTTGGATGTCCATTCTGATTCTAAAGTAGTAGAATTCTAAACAAGAAACACTTGAAATGGATTTTAACATTATAATCAGATTTGCAGATTATTTTCTGACTTTTTCATCCATCCGGCTTCTGAACATCCTACAAAATTACCAAATCTTCTTACATGAGTGATTCAGGAATCTGGAAAAGTAAAGATGATTTTTTATAATAAGAGCTAACTTTTAACTTCCACCATGATATACCAATCGGAGCACTGCCAACAAATCGATGTAATTGCAGCCATATAAAAACAAGAAAAATAAATGCATGCGATATATGCAGGAATGTATAATTTTATTATATACATTGAGCTAACAAATATTATAATGTAATTATAATAGCCATAAAAAAAAAGATTGCAGAAAACGAAGACAGTTACTTGTTTGACCTTTTTTGATCTGTATTATGCGTTTAATTAACAAAGTCTATTCCGCTTTCTCCAACTTTTAGAGATGAGTAATGGACGAGAAGCCAAATTTATTGTTTTCAAAAAATTTTGGCTGTTCAGTTTTCGGTGTCTACTCAATTTTTTTCAAACAAGAGAGAGAGAGAGTAAAACTTAGCAAATAGAAGGTAAATAGTTTATTTTGGTCCAGAGACTATGCTATCTATTATTATCTTTTATTTTGGAGAATTACACATCGTTCTATCTGAAATCTTCATCTGGTAAAATTGTTCGTTTCATGCAGATACTAGTCCAATACCAAAGTTAAAGAATTTTCGAACCGTAACCGAATGCGTAAAAACTTACGTATCAAACATAATAATCAACGTTTCTTTTCCTTTTCACAACAAATGACAACAATTTTCATCATTTAATTATTTTTATTAAGTGTGCTTTCAAAGCAACGATGTCTTTTCCTCCTCTAATTACAATTTAACAAATTTCAAATAGTTAATACATGAAAGGAATAAAACTACAGCATTAATAGACAATAAATAAAATGTATTTAAAAAGAATATTTCGTTAAACATAATTTCAAAATTGAATAATAGGTATCAAAATGTGAATAGCAGTACCATAGAGACTTTATTGTAAACAAAAACTAACTAAGTGCATATTTTCTACTACTTTTTTGGCCAAATATGGCTGGAAAACCATTTCATCAATTTCAATGGAAAACAATTATCATTTATAACTAATTTTAACTATTTCCTGAGAGTACTGTAATCTTAAAATCGAATTAAAATTATTACTTTTTAAATTTTTTTCCGACATTTCTATAGGTAATATTTTACAATAAGAGCAGACATTTGAATAATTTTTATATTATAAAATAAGCATTAAAAATACAGAATATTAAGAAATTAGTTAATTTACTTATCCATTCTCAACTCTTTAAGTCTTTATTCAAAAATCGTAATTTTGAAAGCAAAAAAAAAACTGACCAAAAAAAATCAAAAAAAAAAAAAATACGGAAAATATAATACTTCAGCATGAGTTGACACTTTTTTTTAGATTCTGAATAATAATCATTGTTGCCAAAAACTAGCATATGCATAGATGAGATTTGTCCGATAGAACTTGGTACTTAAGTAGTAATATTAGCCTATTTTCTAAGCATTCTATGTCCTATCAATTTTTTACATTTTGACAAACAAGATTACTAGTAAATTGATGCATTAGTTCGATATCGTCATATTAATACAATAGAACATTTGCATATGACCTCGAAATTTAGTTGATTAATCTATCTTACGCTCGTCCATAATAAGGCCAATAGACATATGGATTATATGGAAGCGCCTGAAGCTGTTGCTCTTTGTACGGCTGATTTTGAGTTTCAATGAAGACTCGTTTCGCTGTCTTGCTAGCCTGAAAATGTGTAAATAAAAAGGAATCAGCGCGTATCAGATATTAATATCTAACTCTTTTTTGCAAGCATTAGAAGAACTTCGACGATCATTCTTAGATTTAATGCTGAATGATTTGAGAGTCTTTTTTATATTTTCATTTTTTTTAAATTAATAATGTATAGAAATGCCACAATATTTCGAGATTTTCATAAATTTGGCTATATTTATCAATAGCCTTAATTTTTAATTTATATTCTGAGATGAAAGAGCAAATATGGAGAGAAAAGATACAAGAAGTAAAGGAAGAGATCATTCATTCTAAATTCATTCCTATTCTCTTAAACTGATTCATATTCAAGAGACTTAACTAATTAATTTTTCCTACAAATTCATGCCTCACTAAAACTTATTACTATATTCCATCAACAAGCATGAAATTACAATGCGACATTTTTCTAGGCTCATCTATAGCTATTGCAGTACTTAGCTTTTATTTCAAATGTTAATATCTAATAAGCGCTGATCGTTTAAAACTCTATTCTCACTAGAAAAACACTTCCAATATGCAATTTGAATTGTAACGAATATGCTAACAACATTTCTTATCAGCAAATTATTCATCTTTTTTCTCAAATTTATTAACATTTCTTACAATTATTATTATAATTGATAAAATAATAATATCTCCTAAATTGTAAAATTTCTACAAACGACAAAATGTACTACTGTTGTTATTTGAAATTCCTTTTCATATAAATTTCTGATAAAAACGGTGATTAGTGAATTTTTGTCCGAAGAAAAAGCGGCATTCAGGATTTCTCGACATCTCTTGACTTTCAGAGATAGCAACGAAGTAATACTAAATTTTTGATGACATGAAACGCTTATAGATGTGAAGTAGATCCACGGTATCTCAAAAAGTAATACATAATCTATTTTATAATTTATGACAATTTGAATATCCTCTAAAATCACCTAACAGATTGTATTATATCGTAATATACTGTTGTAATAAAACATTTTTGAGTAAAATAAAATTTAAAAAAAAGAAGAACGCTGTCTAGTTTGGTGAGATGTTCCACATTCATGTTCATTTGCTGCTTCATTTCTCTTGAAATGGAAATGGATTGAAGAACGAATGAATGAATTCTTGCTCACTATATAAAATATAAACTTTTAAGTAGTGATGGAAAAACATTTGTAATAGCTGATGAAAAACATAAAAAGAGATATTGAAAGTTTAAAAATTTATGCATAATAATAATAATACGAGTTTTGATAATACGTTCGAAATTGTAAATTTTCTGGCAAACTATAAGGTTCATAGCAATTTGTTGCAATATATTTCGAATCGTTATAGAATAAGTTTGAAAAGTAATGAGAAATTCAAATTCAGCACTGATGAAAAATTGTTTTCCTTTCCCTATCAAAAAGGTAGAAACCGATTCCTGGAAGTCATATTAAATTTTAAAGTCAAAACTGTGGAATCAAAGAACACAACTGACAAACTGAAAAAAAAAAAACGAACAAACCTTTCGT
The DNA here is from genome assembly GCA_008729115.1 of Dirofilaria repens. Lineage (NCBI taxonomy): Eukaryota > Metazoa > Nematoda > Chromadorea > Rhabditida > Onchocercidae > Dirofilaria > Dirofilaria repens. The sequence continues at coordinate 1,641,473 of SNRZ01000009.1, forward strand.
GCGTTCAAACAAGAAATACATGTGGCTATACAAACAGGTAAGGTAAAGATAAGAGTTGCAAGTGCTGCAGCAAATGTCAGAAAGATACCAACAGATGCCAAAGTATGGATCCTCACACCGCATCTACAAAAATCTCATTTCTGACCAGTTTTTGATAATAAAATTAAAATAAAGAAGACAAGAAATAAAATGCATTATACAATCGTATATCAGTAAATGATACGATTTGGTCGAGACAAGATCGAATTTAGCAATAAACTTGAATACGATTTCATCATGAAAATATCCAGGAGTATGTACTATTTTTTAGAACTCATAAATCTTTTCAGTCACACTTCTCGACTCTTTACAAAAATCCTGTCATAAATACCATATTATTCCTATTGCTAGCGAATAAAATCATTGAATTCTGGCAAAATGGCATGTTTATATTATCCTGTACAATTTTGCAATCAGAGTTGCTTTGCTGGGACTTGCATTTTTCAGTTTTCCAGAAAAAATTTCGAATAACTTATTAATGATTGATGAATAATCGTTGCAAATATACCAATTATACAACTGGAAACAGTAGTGAACAATGCCAAATATTCATTAACTAAGAGATCATTAATTCCAACCTGCTGCTACGGAATCTTAACCAAATCTCCCTCTAATTTTTTAAACCAATCCAATAAGACGAGTAATAATTTTCAAATTCCTTGGGTACAAATTAATAATCCATTATTTTAAAGAAATATTCCCGAATATCCTTATTAGTACCAAATTACTTTTTCAATTTAAAGTCACAAACGAATGATTTGCTGCATTATCTATTGGCAAAATCTGTTCGGATAAAATTTACATATATAATCTTATGTCAAGTCCCAATCTACGGGAATATGACGGAAAGATAAGGCGTACATCATCGAAAATACAATACTTTATGCAAATAAGAGATTTCATTCTGCTACAATTCCGTTAGATTCAACTTGATCAAATCAAATTTTCAAATTTCGGAGCTTTTTTTCTTTCACTAATTTATCTTTTTCCATATCGAATATAACTATATATGGAATATATACGATAGGGATATATAATATAACTGTATGGATTCCATTCAAGATTTATTCAACCTAGCATGCATATTGAGATACTATGCGAATTCTCCTAGTGATGATAAAAATAAAAGAATCTTATTTTTGAATCAATATTACGAATATATTGATGTAATTCTAATGGAACACTTTGATTTGATGAAACTTGCAAAGAAAAGGACAATACCGCAGATTACACTGGAACTGTGTTTTCTTCGATAATCGTCCGTAAATATTACTGACACATGCACCATAAGTGAAAAACGTAGAGTAAACTTCTTCACACTCATCTTCGCATCGCAGCCTTGATTCTTTATCAGATTGCATAAAGTATCTGCAAATTATTCGTTATCGTTAAACTTTGATAATATACATTTTTCATTTTTTGAATTACATTCAGTTTCAGCTGAAGTATCCCGTTCAATTATTTCGGCAAATGCATTTGCAATTTATGTCAGAAATCTTTTTATCGATATCATTTATTGGTTTGTCATTACCGTCAATATTGTTATTAGTATCTTCTAATCTGACTAATTATGCAAGGTTAAGCACATTATAATTTACATTACAATTATCGATTTGCAAAAAAAAAAGAAAATGATAAGATGATGTGCATTGAGATTTAAAACAATCTTCAACAGCTGTTACATATAAAAATCTTCCTTTATTTCTGTCAATTAGAAATTTATTATGATTGATGATTGTCCTCAAATGAATAAAACATGTTAAAATTTACAAAACGAAATGACAATGAAAGCATAGATCGATGTTACGCAAATTTGTATTCTTACTCTATTACAGATATCACTTTTATTTCAAACACCAAAGTTCAATTCTAGAAGTCTATAAGCCTTAATTAGTATTCCGCTACTAGGATGAATAGAATTTTGTATAATTTTCTGGCAAATGGGGAATAATATGTCGTGAAGAAAAATTTTATTCTCATTATGTGATTCCTGGTTATTTAATTATTAAAATTAACATTTTGTAACTCATATTTTTAAACTGCTTATTACTATATGTAATGGGATAACAGTAATAAAGTGTGATTGGCTGAAAGAGATTTCTTGCCAAGTCATTTTTTTAATTAGCCTATTTTTAAATGAAAATTACTCCTTATACTTTTTTCGACGACTAAAGAACTTGAAGAGTAAAATGGATTACTTCCTGTTTTCCTAAATCATCAACTTGAAGACCATTTGTTTTTCATTTTCCACAGTGCCATCATTAATGCCACGTTTACATCAGTGTCATGTTTAATTAAGGATTATTTGTCTTTACCTCACTCATCTCATTCAAAATTTTTCTTCCTACAGCAACTATCGATTGCAGATAACTTTATAATGCAAAATACAAATTACGAATGACTAAAGATTATTGTACTATCAGAAGTGCTTTCGAAATTTTTTGGATGAACTAAATTTGACTCCTAAATGCTGAATTCTAATGGAAGCGCATAATATAACGTTTGTTGAAGTTAATTCAAAAATATGCCTGGTAAATTATTTTAAGTGATTAAAAGGACTTTTGATTTGAAATTATCTTTTCTAGAAAGGAATTTTTTATTTCCTATAGGAAAAATTAGTTTTGTTATATGAGAGGAAGCAAATATCAGCAGTGACAAAGGAATCGTTAGTAAACCGGTTCAGTCGAAAGGAAAAAAGTTTGATATTTTCAACAAACAAGTTTGCTGAAGCGAGAATTCCTTTCAAAATTATTTCCAGGGAAACAAGTTTGTATTTCCCGCCTTCATTTTTTTCCTCCTAATGGTAAATGTAACTGGCAATAAATTTCTGAGACAAATGGAACTTTTCCCGAATCATTTGAATGGTTTCTATGGATTACTATACCCTCGAGCTATACGCAAACTTTGATTTTTGAACACCCCGTGTAAAGATTCAATGCAATCTGGAGCAATCTTCTTGATTACATTAAAACAGTCAGGAGCTTTATAGATTCAGGAGATCCAGAAGCTTGTTTTAATATCAGTTTGGCGCAGCCATTTTGTACGTGAAAAGATATTTGGAAATTTACGATCTTTCGAGCACAATTGTTCAAAGACTTTAAAGCGGTATGCCCGCCCGATGTCTTATGGCATCCTAAATAGAACCAAATTAATTTGGCAGTTATGCTCATTTTTCTGCAATTTGAATAAGCCAATACTGTGCAAAAATATAATATTATGCTAGTGCTAGTGATCAGAACAATTCTCCGTGGTGAATTGAATTTTTGATCAAACCACCAAATACATGAAAATAAAAGTGGAAATAATTAATCGGTTAAGATTTTTCAATTGCTAAATGAATAATTGTGAAGATTTATAAAAATCGTCTTCTCAACGAATTAAAAATAAATTTCTGATTTTGTTAAAACTCAAATTATAAGTATTGCATTATGCTAGTGAGCAAAATTCATGCAGTGCTTAATAATTAATAATAATAATGATAATAATGATAATAACACTAATAATAATTATAATAAATGATAATGAATAATAATAGCAATAACAATAATAAATAATAATAATAATAATAATCAACAAATAATCTTTATAAATAATAATAAAGTAATATTAAATAGTGATGAAAGCAGTGATGCATTAACAATGATTTAAGCATTAAATTCAATAACGATAGTGATTTCATGCAGAAGCTATAGCGAATAATGGAAATTAATAATATTCTTTACATCAATTCCGATCGAAGTGTGATATTTGTATTGCTCAAATTTCGTTTCTACGACAATTTTTTAGCAAGATGTGATGGCACTTACCGCATTTTGTGCAAAAGCAGATGTTCACAATTCGTATAAAATAAATCTATGCTCCTTAGTAATAAATTATATTATCTATGAGGAACACAGAATTACGTTCAATAAAGCAAATAGTACATATATGATAATCGTTAGTGATATGGTTAAGCCGATTAATTACAGAACTAATAATATTTCTCGAATATATATGTCTGTCCAGGTTTGTATCACACAATGCACTGCATTTAAACGCTATGACGGCCCGGCCGACAATCATTATATCTTCAGTTTCTTTATTTTTCCGGAGTATGAATGGAAACAACTTACCCGGGAGCGCATTTACATTTTTTTCCATCGAAAATTTCATTAGCATGGCATACAGGTGACGATTGGTCACTACCAATCGTGTTTTCATCGGTTGTCTCCGCGGATGTTTCCTGAGAGGAAGCAGTAGGCAATGTTACGATAATGAGAGAGACACAAGCGATCAGTAACAATCGCATGATAACAATACTTCTACGGATGACGATGCAGCACCTACTGCTCATTTCTATTGCTGCTGCTGCTGCTGTTGTTGTTGTTGTTGTTGACGATGATGGTGAATGGTGATGACATCGTGTTGATTGTAAGTGATACATAATTCTTGGCTGACAGACAGACAAACAGTGATACTGATCATTATCGTCCAAATATACACTTATAAACATTCGAAGATATACCAAGAAAGTTATCGAAGAATATTATTACTTTAGTTCAAATTCGTTGACAAACAAGGGTCGTAGAGCAGAAATTCAGGCGGAGTCATCGGAGCATTTCGTTGAAATTCTTTTCATCTCTTCAGTTTGCGCATAAATAGAATTCTCCAAGAAATTCTGAAGATGAACAAACCTTCATTCAACAATATTTCTTATTCTTCGTATTCTCACTTTCTCTTTTTCCCCATCTATTTATCTGTCTGTTTATTTATGTTTTGAGCTCTCGTTATCGCCATCATAATGATCACTATAATAGTTAATCCTCATAGTGGAAGGACTGATTACAAGTGAAAGGAAAGGATGAATTCAATTTATTACACAAAAATCCTTCGTGATACTAATAAATGATAACCATCTCTGATAAATAATTTTTCTACTCATTTCTATTTACTTCATTCTCCTTTATAGGTAAACGACCGTTCATATTGATAATGCATCAATAAAAGCAACAGAGAGAAAACGGTAGGCTAAGCATATTGAACTAATGAACTTAAATTCTCAATCTTTTATTTAGTAATAAGTTCATTCATGGCTATATTGCTTTTAACAGCGATTAAGCTCCTTATTTCTTGCAACATAAATCGTTTAAATTTGATCAATTATTTTTCATCTGATTTTTCCGAAGAAAAAATAACCAATCTGACGATGATATGGCTTGTAAAACTTTGCTTTTTTATATATAAGAAATTCCCGAAAAGACTCTTCATACCGCGCCTTTCCGTTTCATGTGAAATGATCTGTAAATGGGGGCAACTGTCTAGACCAATTTCTTATCAAAAATTTTACTACATGATTTAAATCATTCAATCCGACTTTTGGATCTTTGCCTTCTCCGTAGTCTCCGTTCTTTAGCCGTTATACATGAAATGAAGTGGAGATATCTTCATCGCAACCTTTATCGCAACCTGTTATGGCTAATTCTCGGAATAATAACAATTCAATTGTTTCCTTTTGAATAAGCTGCCATTTGTGCATTCAATACTTTCCCTTTCCGTCTCACAATTCAAATACTCAGCAATATGTATAAAAAGATTTCGGCGATTTTTATATTATTATTGACCGATAATCTTAACTGCTCCAAAAGCAGTATCACATCAGCCGATAATTCATACTTCTAAATTGTGATTTGCCAATGTGCCAAATCGTAATGATTCAATATGGACAGTTGAATGGCATGATATAACAAAAAATAATTTCTGAAAAATATAGCATGTGAGATTTATAGGGAGAAAACTAAAATCTAAATGCATGGTGGATTTGTTGTTATCAGAATCATAAATGACAATCTAAACCGAGGGAGTAAAGACAGGAAAAGTAGAATGTCGTTACATTTATCAAATAATAAATCCTTCAAAACAAGGTCATCATTAAAAGTGTTCCTTATTATGACCATTATGAAGATTTCCCGAGAATGGTCTGAATTAGTATTGTAAGTTTATAGATTACTAATTTACTTATAATAGACCATATACATTAAAAGACTATATATATATATATATATATCGAAGTTAAGCGTCACTAGTAATTCACTTTTTTTGTCGATACTGGATGACAATATTGTTATCGAAAACCTAATTTTAGAAATTGATTAAACAGTTCTGATCGGAGTATATTTTGTATGATCTGCTCAATTTCTTCATTCGGAGCGAAATATGATAACATATAAAGAAGAAAGTAGTGAAATTCTAATGAAGTTCATTATAATATTCGTAATTCATAGTTTCTGGCATTATTCATAATCTTGAAATGATAGCAATTCATCTGACAATGAAATTTTATATTGGACTTCTGGCAAAGTAATAAATTTATGCAAGTAATGTAGCATGTAAAATGATTCAGTTAAAATAATTGTAATTATATAAAATGGATGCCATTGATGAAACTTGGAGGAATAAAGCATTTTTACTGATCGACACAAAACAAGAAGTGATTGCATATTATCGATTTTAAAAAATGTTTGATTTGTTGAATTTCTATCAATTACCTTAGACTGAAATATAATATCATGCAATATTTTTGTATTCACTGGTATTTTAAATGGACATTATCAATGCAGCGACATATTTCATGCTAGTTCCTCTATTTGAAGTGCGTATCAAATGACTTAATTGTAGAGAAAAATGACTTCATATTTCTCTCTGCTGCTTAAATCTTTTGTACTTTTTATAGATTAATTTTGCTTTAATTCTTTATTTGAAAGTCGAAATATACAAAAGTATAAAAGATGGAAGACTTTCTTTCTAAATCATCCGAATCTATTTTAAACGGAATCGAACAACAACGACAAAATAATCATAAAAACAATTATCGACAAATACTTGAATCAATATCACTATTTTTGATATATGGATAATGCTGACTTTTGAAGCGAATTAATACTGCACTCTTACTTGTATCAAATATCTGACAAATACCACATTGCAATGAAGTAATGATAGATTGCAATGATAGATTGCTATTACTCTTTAACATGTGGCATCACAAGATTTGTTTAATTTAGTGAATCGATTAATTTATATTTGTCAAAGTGCTACGGAAGTAAATTAAAAGAATCCAAATTTCATTTTTTTTTAAATTGGAGTTGAGAATGGATCTCAAGTGTTACATAAGAATAAAATGGAGAAGGAGAGATGGAGTTACTGTATAAAAAGTGAGATGGAAGCTAAAAAAAAAACTACCGTAGTCTTATGTGTCTGATAAGACATTATGAATCATTTTGAATGAATTATTGGACAAAAAAAAGTTCGACGATAACTTTTTCAGTGAGGAAAACAATTAAGTATTGTATTTTGTTTCATTCATTTTATTCCATTAATTATGTTTATTTTATTGATGTTTGATTTTTTTTTTCATATTAATTTTTTTTTTTAAAAAATTTTCTTAGTTCTATTCTTTTTTCCTGAGTATTTAATGCTAAATTGATTTATTCTGTTTATTTTGTTAGTGTTTCGTTGTTTTTACTATTTGATATTTTTTATTATTCAGTTTATGTTTTGGCTCGTTTTTTATTGGTAATAAGGTTAATTATGTATTTGATGGTCGTGTTGTTATTTGTTTACTTCTGTTTTACATGTTTTTGTTATTTAATATGAATATTTTTTGTAGAATGACTTCTGGTAGTATAATGAAGCAGAGAATTATTAATACTGTTAATCATAAAATTATTGGCATTTTTTATATCATATTAGATTATTAGAAAGGTTAGGTGGTTCTATCCTATCTATGTTGATTCATTTTGAATTTCCAGGTGGTTATCTGTTTTTTTTAGGTTGGTCAGGTTTATAATTCTATTCTTGCTATGCATGGTATTTGATGATTTTTTTTTATATTTTCTATATTCAAAAAACAAATTAATTTGATCAATGAAGAAATGAATTCACATATCCTCAAACGCATTGATGATGAGCCACCTTTCCGATCACTGCAACGTCATCTTTTAATAAGATGAAATAAGAAAAATGCTACTTTCCAAATCTTCGCATTCCGAGCACTTTTTTAGTTTTCATGGAAATGCCAGTTGCTTAGTTTTGACATGCGAAATTTATGAGCATCAATAGAGAAAAATATAATATCCAATGCATCAATTTTATTTCTTCTATGCGAAACCTTACATCAACAGAGGAAAGTGTCGCGAATTTTAGCACCGCGAAAATCTTATTCATTATTCATTATTTCGCTTATACACCGCAAATAACATTTATTTCTTATTCTTTCTTTGCTAGCTAGCTTCACATCTTTGTCTAGATGAGCATCGTATCAACATGTGCTAACCTTACGTAAATTAGCAACTATTTAAATGCTTAATGTAAACCACTCATACTTCCTAATACATATGAAGCCGATTGTATGGAAGGATGAACACTGTTACCAAAATGCCTTTTGCTACAGCTTTTCCAAATACGAGTGCTCTTCCTTGCATCACGCAGATAAGCTTGTTATTCCTCTAATAAATATAGCCTATACTTGTATCTGTATTGATATTTCATTCGGTGGTAATTTACCGGATTCTAATAAGCCTTCAACGGTCCGTGCATTCACAATACGATTCAATACCCTTCAGAAGTATACGTAAGTCAATCGACTAAAATTTTTAACCCCGACCTTTTTTTTGATCCACAAATAATTAATATAGCTCCACAAAGGAAAGGAGAAAAATCTCGACAGAAAGTGCTGTATCAATTTTGAAATTGAACTAATTTCATTTCTAGATTTTTCTGACAAATCAGTTTTTCAATGAGTTATAAGGAATCAGCGATATTAATAATTTTTATTAATGCAGAAACCAGCGTATTTTTTATAACTTTTGAAACTACGACGCAACCTCTTCATAGATTCATAATCTGCTCCATTTATAAATATTCCTAAATTTATAGTTTAATATATTCTGAATTAAGTGTAAGAACTTTTCTCATAGTGCATCAGATAATCAATAATATGCAAGATTTGTGCTTCAAACAAAATATTCTGTGACATGATCGGGCGGAATTGTATTATCATCATCATCATTTTTATCTTTTGCTTTAATTTATGTGTTGGCGTTTTGATCCTTGTTATTTTGTATTGTATGCATTGGTAAGACATTGAAAACGGTACCATTTCACAATATTATAAATCTTCTACTGTACAAAACAATTTTTCATCAATAACAAGCGTCACGATCAGTAAAAATCATTCAAATCAGATTAAAAAAAAAGGCATCTTCGAAAGGAACAGTATCCAGAGAATTCTGCTAAATAGAATCAGCAAGCAATTTATCCTCCTATCATTGCTTTTATATAATAGGTCAGTAATAAAATAATTTTTTTGTTCATACAATTACTTGTTTTAAAATTAATTTTATTATTGCCAACATCTTTGTTGTAAATGTTAAAATTTTATAATTGTGAATTAAAACTATCAGTCACTTACATAAACACTTATTTTTCCCAAGTACAATTAAAGATGCATGAGAATTTCGAGAAATATGTTTCAATAAGATGAGTGATAAATAGCAAAACTTCGAATATATGATTGCTGAAAAAGAGGACAATCCTTTTATCAGCTATATCATTTTTACCTATGATAAGAAATATAAAATGGCCGTTCCGTTGCCGGGAATCGAACCCGGGCCTTGCGGGTGAGAGCCGCAAATCCTAACCACTAGACCACAACGGACCACTGAAGTCAGTCCTAACTCAAGTAGGAAAAACCTATAACAATTTGATGCAATTAATTTACATGACCCAGTAAATTTCAAGATCGGTTTCATTAAATTAACGGATGGCAAATAATACATTACTTTCAAGCCATTTATGCTAGTCTACTTTGGAGAAGTAAACAGTAACACAATGAGATCGACTCGAACTGTTCAATTCTTCCAATTCTTCTGCTTGATCATTTAAAAACATCTGCTCGTGCCACTTAATCGATCAGCTGCTTGATCAGTGATCAGATGAATATTCTTTCATGGGATAATTGAAAAAAATATTTTGCATGTCAGAGCATTCATGCTAACAGCTAATGATGACAATGCAATTTTACACTCTGCAAATAGCAACAACTTTATGAAAAAGCAATTAACTCATCATCAGCAATTGAATGATGAACCTTTTACATCATAATATGCTTGCAAGGAGCACAGTAATTTACAAATTATGGATACTAGAAAGCAGAGGAGGTGAGACATGAACGATTTGTTTTCTTTTAATAATAAATATTACTGATTTAAAAATAGGCTGAAAACCCAACATATAAGCGAATTTTTGAATATTTAGTTTGCTAACAGTATTACTTCAAATAAGAATAAATTTTATGTATTGTTCTATGGAAAAAGGAGAAGAACGAATGAACACTTAACACTATTATAAAACGGAATAAAAAGTCTAAATTTCCGTTCGTTCATTCCCTCCAAAAAACTGGGTGAAGTAACACGAAGAGATAGAGTTTATAAAGGGAAAAGAAAAAAATAGGAATTACAGTGAATCACATTTTCATTAAAAATTATATTTGATAAGAAAAAAAATGAACGGGCAATACGATTAAGGCAAATGAATTCCGAAATATCTTTAACAACACCTGATATCTTGCCTGACCACTTTAATATAAAACATGGCTGTCCTCTGTCCTATAAAAGTGATTGTTCAAAATAGTTCAACATTATATCATCAAACCTCTTACTGGAAAGTGTTAGTTTAAATTTTTCCAATATTTCTGTCTATCCTGTTTCAGCATCTTGTCTTATCTAGAATGTACAAAATAAACTTAGGAAAGAAAACTATAAACTGCGGCACAGCAAACCCATGGATGTGCTACGACAGTACGAAAGATCTCTTTGTAAAGCATTTTGAAGATTAAAATTATATAGAGATGGGTGACAAAAAAGAAAAAAAAATAGATGAGAAGTGAATTTTTCCTGTCCCAAGTAAAAAAATGAAGCCGCAAATAAGAGGGAAAAAAACATGCTGACCGCCACGCCCGTAAATTACCGTTGCTATTTTTTTTGATGAGGAGAAATGGGATCTGCATGAATCAGAGATTAGAACAGCATTGCTTTTTAGTCTGAGGCTCAGCTGTTGGCGAGATTACAATACCATTCGAGCCTGGTGTGGATATTGTGGTCCGATTATCACCACCAACGTGCTTCACAGATACTGATTTGTAGATCTGTAAACAATATATATAATCAAAAAGAGATTTAGGAGACATTAAGATGAAAGCTTTACAAACAAATAACTGAATCGTACAAAATATTCAAATAATCCAATAATTTTGTGGTTATGTCGAAAATTTTGTGATATTATTTCTCATCAAGTTTCATTCACAGAGTATTAATTACTTCGGTCAAAATGTTGGTAAATGCAGCCTCCACATTAGTGCTGTCAAGTGCGGAAGTTTCAATAAATGACAACTGATTTTTTTCTGCATAAGCTTTCGCCTCATCTGTAGGTACTGCACGTAAGTGACGCAAATCACTTTTATTCCCAACCAACATTATTACTATATTTTGGTCTGCGTGGTCACGTAATTCCTGAAAAACTATGTGTTTTACTCGAGTCTAAAATCAGTAATAATGATCAATAGGTTTGACAACTGACTATAATGATTTAGTTACAAAAGCAATATTGACAATGAGAAAAGATGATTCATCATTTTGAAATTATTTGTAAATGGGAACAAAGTTTCCATATGTATAAGCATTTTCACCTTTATTCAGAAAATGTGAAAATAGTAGTACGGAATCATTTCACAATGTACTTCATAGACTATTAAATTTATACATGCAAAGTTATAATATATTACTCGAAAAAAAAATAAAAATAAAAACAGACCTTAAGCCATCTCTCAACATTTTCATATGTGACATGCTTAGCAATATCATACACCAAAAGGGCACCAACAGCACCTCTATAATATGCTGAAGTTATTGCTCGATATCTTTCTTGCCCTGCCGTATCCCATATTTGAGCTTTTACAGTTTTTCCTTCGACCTTTAATTTCAAATATTTAGAGAGAAAAAAGGTATATAAGTCAAGTTCAGTCAAACAAAGACATTAATGTCGAACTTTATACAATTATTTTTAGACTCTTGGAGAAAAAAGTGAAAAAATTGATTAGCATAACAAATTATGAGATTAAAAAATTCTTCATTTTCTATATAGCAAAACATCTTTGCTTCACATTACACCCATAATATATGGCAGTATAAAAAATTATAAATAATACTGAACTACTGCTTCCTTATCTCTTTAATGCTTATTTAAATCACTGTGTATAATACGTTATTTCCAGCTTCATTTTACACTGAAACAATGTAGTTCTCTTCATTGACAAAGAATACAACTCCCGCAGAAACAAATGAATTTTGCAACCTTCGAATTTTTTCATTTTCAAACGCATGAATTATATCAACTATCCTATTACTATTAATTATTATGACCAAGATGTCCTGATCTTAACAGTGCAAACTGATCGAGATTTATTGCTACTTAAACAATGTGGTACTCCAAAAAAAGATATATAAACAATGAATACTGGATAAGGGAAGCCTAATAAACTAATCATTGTAAAAAGAATCGCCGCAGAGATATCAGCCTTATTCTTCCCAGATATATATAAAAAAAAAAGAAAACCAGCCATACCCATTAATAGACCTACTTTGGGATCAAAAATCATCACAAATTGAAAAAGTGAAACAGATTCCTTCTATCAAGAACAAGAATCAAACTTCATTAAGCATTAAATCAACCTGTATACTCCTCGTCGCAAATTCGACACCTATTGTTGACTTCGATTCCAAATTAAATTCATTTCGAGTAAATCGTGACAGCAAATTAGATTTGCCAACACCAGAATCACCAATCAATACAACTATAATAGAAATCATCGATAAATAATAATTTCAAATTAGATTATTCTCTCGTAGATAGAAAAAATAGGAAAATAAAGAAAAAAAGGAAAAATAGAAAAAAAACAACAAATTTAAATATAAGATGCTCTTATAGCATCCTTAATATTAATATATTTTAATTAATCTAAACCCATCGAAAAAGTACAATTTCTAAAATAAATTGCTTCCTTAAATCAAATTTATGTAGACTAGAAAAAAGTTGAGAGAAAATAAAGACCTTTAAATAAATAATCGTATTCATCGTCACGTGAACCCATACTTCTATCGATATCCTGGAAATTTGAGAGACGCATAAAAACACTAACAAAAGATATTTTATGACGCAAACGATGAAAATTTACCAAGGAAAAAAATGTACATTAAAATTTGGAATTTGTTGATAATATGCATCGTAACAATATGTAAGATTTCTGTTAACCATTGTTGATAGCATAACTTATCTATTTTTCTATTCCATTAGATAATCACTGATCACTGATCATTTAGAGATAATAGTTCTTTTCCAGACCCCAGTATAATTCATATTGATGAAAACAATGACCGCTTCTCTTGAAACCAAAACTAGGATAATTTTTTGAGGAAAGTTCGTATAAATCAATAATAAAATTATAGAATCACTGATTTGATCAGGAGCTCGAACTATTTTCATTTCTCCAAATTCTGAAAAACATAATGCAGCAACGGACTGCATAGATGAACAAATATGCCTTTTATTTACGAATTTACTATAAATTACTTAAAAAAAATTTTTTTTTCAGAGTAATATAATAGTTCCGTTCAATTCAGGAAGATAGTATTAGCAAAACAGTTCTTATTAAAACTGATGGAAGAATGAACTTCAATATAATGATCACCTACTGTTCCATTAACCACTATTAATACACTTGATCAGTCTGTTGTTAACATAATTAATAATGATAGTGTTATTCTTATTACTAATACTACTATACACAAGAAATAAATGCATACAATGAGTACACCATATTCCCTACTGCAACTTTCTTTTGCTGTTTTAATTGTTGCATTTTCACGGTATAAGGATCTCCGTCTCCTCCTCGCTACATTTTATACACATGTCATAATAAAACAAAAGTTAAGAGCAGTTTCGAAGAAAGAGTAATATATGATCATTTACATTCAAAGCTAGCGACTGCACATTGCAATTGTGCGAATTCTCTCACGATAAAAGATAAACGAATTCTCCTGAAATTACGGATCACTTCATCATAACAAAAGAATTTACAAAATAGTGATGGTAGATTCATTGCACAAAGGCTACAAATAATTTATTCCCAATGAAGGCTTCAAAACATGAAATGATAATGGAATAAATAACCTTTCGGAGCTATATCAAAACATATTTTCCATGCTTAATTTCCTCCTCTTAAAATTTTATTGAATATCTTTAAGCAACAGACAATACAAGATCTTAATCTATTAGAAAATTTCTCAGTACAACCAGAAAATATCACTTAATCATCCAATCTTCTATAACGAAAAGCACACATATAAACATCACTAAATCGATTTAGTCTAAAACCACTGAAATAATAGCAAAGAAGTTAACAAATACTGAAAACTTATCTAGAAAATTTAATCTTGACAATTAACATATACCTTGAAAAAATATGCTGAATGATAACATCCTGAACAGACTTTTATAGACAGCGTGAATGTGCTGTAGAAATGAGAAACTGCAGCAACACTACTTATTAAACTGTAGCGTGCTTGTTAAAACAAATGCAGGTTGAAGAAATGATTTTTAGTTGCCAAGCGATAAGATAAAGACAATCACTAAGTACATTAATATCAAAAATATCACGACGATCTTAACTGAATCGATAAGCAAACGAAAACCGAATTATCAATGAGAAAATTATACAAACTATATCATCACATATATTTATTGCAACAAAATAATAGAAGTTGACCTTACGGGAGAAATACTGTAAGGAGTGCTTCCATTAGCATTGCTTCACAAAATTCGCTATCTCACCATCAACATTCCCGATCGAACCGAACCCAACCCAATCGATCCCAACTCGACCCAATTTGCCCAACCCATCTCAATAGCATAACACACATTTTTCCTGCTTGAAGTGTCATCGATCGGAGAGATAATCAGGCATAAAATGCTGTAGACAATATCACGAGCGCATTTTCAAAAAGATCGAAATTCTCGCAGTCGAGAGAAAGCGAATAATCTATCCGATTAAAAATTAGATATTGCTCTGAAGGAGGAACGGACCTTATGCCGTCGTTTAGCTTCAAATTTGTCCTAACATTTCTCTAAACTGTCCAGTATTTTTCGTTTTAATTATATCAAGCAAGTTTTTGCAACTAACCAGCAAGTTTTTGTGAGAAGTACAGTAATAATATAGTTGAATAAGTTACTTAGCTTGGAAATGAGATAAAGTTATGCCTGATTTGATGACTTTATATGGATGTTGCGAAACAGACATATTAGAAGGAATTGCGAGCGCATAAAGGATTATCTCGCAAAAAATAAACTGTTAATACTTAATTACTCAATACATCTCTTTGGCTATTAAAGTCACAAATCCTCACCTATTCAACCTCTTCTATAAGCTATCATAGTTCCTTTTGTATCACTCCTTTCTTCTTTGAGCTAATAGATACTGTAGTACAGGATTTTTTTCATACTTGATTCTATGATTTTCATATTCAGTTGCATCATAGCGTTTATGATACTTGGCAGATTAGTTTTGGGGAGTGATGAACTGTGCGGAGGTAGTCTACTTTTACAAGAGGCATTTCGAGTAGGAATGAACAGAGGCTGTGACATCCGGGAATGGAGGGCATGATGTTTTTCTTAAACTTACTGATTTCATTTGATTTCAGAAATAATATAGAAGGAATGTCGACGACGACAGAGTTAGTGTTCTTCTCTTTTGTTTTTCTAATATTTAATTAGAAAAGAAAGAGATTAGTTCATAGTAATGCGAAATATTACGTTTTTATGACAAGATTATGACTGCTTTGATCACGAAAAGCGAATTGCATTATTTATTAGGACTTTATTTTATAATCACATCAATTAAGATTTAGGTTAGAAAAGAGAAAAGAAATGAAAGTTCGTAATTAAATTTAGCGTATTATTGTTCTAAAGACACAAATTTTGAAAGTTGTTGAAAATAAACAGTTAAACGAAACTAATTTTTATATGATTTTTTTTTTTCTTGATAGTTCATTATATTTGACTTATTGATTAGATAAACTTTGTAACACTACTTATAAGGTATCATGTAATATTATTTGTCAATCTGTACTATCATATTTCAACTCAGGAATTTTAGAAAGAAAGTGCTTCCTACAGTGCCGGAAACAGTGCTAAAACGAAGAAAGCAACGTGCAGAGCAGAGAGCTAAAACCAATGTGAGAAAAGCCAAACTAGCTCTGGTTTGTATCGCTTCATTAGAACTAGCTTTGTTCGATTTTTCGTATTCTTTATATATATATTCTGTTTAATGCTTTATAAATCATGCGTATTATTATGCAGATAAAACGTGAACAACATTTCTTTTTTAGAAAGCTAAAAAAAAGAAGCTTGAAATTTTCAAGCGCGCTGAAAAATATGTGAAGGAACATAGGCAACGTGTACGACAAGAGATTCAGTTAAAGCGGGAAGCTAAAAAAGCAGGCAATTTCTATGTCCCTGATGAAGCACGTCTTGCATTCGTGGTCCGAATTCGTGGTATCAACCAAATGCACCCACGGCCGCGTAAGGTTCTTCAACTTTTTCGTTTACGGCAAATAAACAATGGTGTTTTTGTCAAATTGAACAAAGCTACACTTCAAATGTTGCGTATTGTGGAACCGTACGTTGCTTGGGGATATCCGAGTATGAAGACGGTTCATGATCTAATCTATAAGCGTGGTTATGCAAAAATTAATGGTCGACGTGTACCAATCACGGATAATTCCATCGTCGAAAATGCGCTTGGTAGGTTTTTAATCAATAGCGAATGACTTGTAATAGCGCAATATATAATTTAACTAAATGATATTTTTATCACATTTGATTACGTAAACTTTTGAAACTCTTTTTGAATAGATTGTAAGAACTTCAAAGAGCACAGAAAAATGATTCATTAATATTCTTCTGATGCTCGAAAAACAAATAATATAGCGGAATTTCGACATTAATTATTCTGTATTAGAAATTTCAGGAAAATGTGATATAATTTGTATGGAAGATCTTGTGCATCAAATCTTCAATGTAGGTCCCTATTTCAAGCGTGCTACGAATTTCTTATGGCCTTTTAAACTGAATAACCCATCGGGTGGCTGGACGAAGAAAACAAATCATTTCGTTGAAGGTGGTGACTTCGGTAATCGTGAAGATCAGATAAATGCACTGCTGAAAAAGATGATTTGAATTGTTTATTTTGGAAAATGATTTTTGTTATTGTTCTGATAAAGATAGTGCTGTTTATATTAACTTTTCAATTCACATTTTATTTCCATCAGTTTGGAAAGCTACAGGGAAATATGTGATGTAATATCGATTTGAATGGCGTCTTTTAGAATTTGGTAAATTTCTGGATGTATTAAAATTTCACTTCCTTTTGGTATTGGGATATAGTTTTGGTAAATCAAGTTTGCTGTAAAAGTAAGCAATGTCGGAAGTATCGTGAGAAATGGAAATTTAATATTGGCAATAAAATATTTAAGAGAAATTGGCAAATTCCCACTTTTCCATTCTGCACACTTGATATATATGTCTCATGTCGTCTCCATAACTTGATACAATATCAAAATAATATAAATTATACTTTTTATGTTTGAGTCATATTTATAGAAATCAATCCAGAGTTTCATATTTCATATTATTTAGAAGATCTTCAGCAAAACTATGAATGATCGCATACGCTTGATTTATATCTTCACATGTAGTTAACGTACTGCATACTGCTAAACGCAATAAATAAATTCCATGAACAACGGAAGCTACGATGTGAATGCGGCGGTCCTCATTAATTCTTCGATTTAGGTCCTCATTCATTTCATTTGTTGAATCCTGTCAATAAACAACAGTAATAAGAACATATTTTGCATCTATTACATAATTGTTAGTATATGATTACGACCAAGACTTCTTATTGTTTGCCGCAAAATGATCATGCAAACTGTGCCGCTTCGAGATTTCACTGAAATTCTGTAATGTAACGCACCTTTAACCGGAAGCATACCACACCCCAAGTTCGCGGTACGAAAAGTTCAAACAAGCTGTCCTTTTGGATAAGTGCTTCGAAATTCTTCGCTAGCTCAACCATCTGTCATTTGGATTGATATTACAAAGTTACTGAGAATTGAGAGAAAATTGAAGTTCGAAGAAATGCAAAATTAAGATTAAGGAAAAAAGATCTTATTATAAATGAACCTTTCTCAAGTGTTCCTGCAAGCCACTAATTCCAATATTTCGCAGTACAAACCATATTTTTAGCGAGCGAAATCTTCTTCCAAGTGCTATTTGCAGATGCTAAAAATGTTATTGAATTCAAGACTGGCACACTCATCCAGCCTGAAGAGTATCTCTGAACTTTCTTTGCAACAAAAGCATCAAATTCATTCTAGACACCATCAGTATTCTATTAATTAAAACTTTGTAGGCGATTGTAATATTGAGTCTTAAATCTGATTTCTTCAAACAAAAGTAGTATCAGAAGTGAACTAATGATGAAGATAGATGTATGTATAGGACATAAGAATTTAATCTGTTCCGTAGTAAATAGAACTATAGTAGTACTGGCAATAGATGCTAGTTTGAAAGGTACTTTATAACATAGAAGTAGGTATAGTCGATGTTAATCATTTTCCATTACTGAGTTATGGTTTTGTCAAAATGTGCTGGTAAAAGTACTCTTTATAGACTAATCTAATTCCTTTTTTTAAACGAAAGTAAAATTGTCAAATTTAAGGTAATATTTCTAATTCCGGATCTCTTCTGTTACTGTAACTATATTATAGTTGACAAAAGAAATTACTCGATAATCAGTTGCACAAGTTTGATCATGTTTTAAATAGACTGCATTTACTTCAAAGTACTTCATTATTTGTCTCCCATTTCTGAACCTGAAATTTCATTGATTATAAATTTTGAACAATTTTTGAGTCATTATACAATATTGAGATATACATTTTCGGTCCAAATAGCATAATCTTGATTTACACACTTATTCGAAGTTTATTTGTTATAATTATAGAATAACAGTTTACAAGATAAATACCACATCGGAGAGCAATCAAAATTTATTGGTAAAGCTTTATGGGCATTCACATTGAAAGAATCAACATATTCGAATCCATTAGATAAGTAGCGATATTCGGGACAGAGTAGGAATGCACCTGCAAAATATTTTTCTTCTTCGATGTTTTCTGATTTAATAATATGTTATGTCTTGGAATAGTAAAATAATCAGCAATGCTATCAAGAAAAAAAGATATAATTGTTTCTTCGTTTTTCTATCAATTAATGGTTTTATTTTTTTATTTTTCGAAATTAATTTGGATAAATTGCCAGCGTATGCAGAATCCACATGAATCCAGATGTTTTCTCTCTGACATATTGGTCCAAGTTCATCCACTGGATCCACTCCACAGGTTGATGTTGTACCCAAGGTCATAATGAATATAACTGGTACCAAACCATTCTTTCGATCTATCTGAACATTTCATCGTTTTTTTATTTTCTACAAGTTAAAAATGATGCAACAAGTCAAAATGCACTTTTTAAAGAAAAGTAATTTTAAATTTCTCAATAAGTTCATAATTTCATAATTTTTCAAATTTACCAATATCGCTTCTTCAAGAACTTTCGCAGTGACAGAAAAATTGTCAAAAGGACCTCCACGAACAGTTTTTAGTTTTCGTAAACGTAAAGCGGCAAGCATAGTACCTTTTTCCACTGATGAATGAGCCTTAAATGAAAACTAATCTTTATATTCTTTAAATTTTAGAACTATCCGTAGATAAATATTATATGCGAAAATATATTGAGCATATCATTTCTCATTTATCTCTCTTCTTGCCCACTTTAATCTTCTCCATTCCACATTCTATTCTCTTTTTTGTAAATAAAACTTTTTTTCGCTTCGGTCCTTCGCAGTCTATTCTCTTTTTATAAATAAAACTTTTTTTCATTCATTTCTTTTTTTTAATTACAAACTTGCAAGATTACCTGATCTGAGCAATAAGCAACTAGCTTGGTCATAATAGCCGGATCGTGATATGGATAGTAGTATAATTTACCGGAGCCATCTGAAACAATCTCCTGTTCCTGCTTGGTAATATCTTCGGATGTTTTAATACGCTGAAAAATATATTTTGCGGCTGTATTAGTTATACTTTTGTATATGATATTTGACAATTAGAAAATTTGACAATTAATATTTGATAATTACCTCTACAATTAGAAAATTAATACCTCTATAGCTCGCCCTCTGGCTGCTAATATTGCCAGGTAAGTTGCGTCACTAGCAGTGTTTTGAATGATCCCGAGACCACATCCATTGTCGATATTCAGAAATTCTGCCGGCAGCTGTAGTGCTTTAGCTAACCAATTTGTCATAGACATTTCAAGTTCTGTCATGGAAGGAGACGATTTCTAGAAATTTTGATCATTTTAGATACCACCAAACAATGATTGCTTTTGCAACAGGGATTATGGGAAATTATGGAATTTGTTTAACATATGTATGACTATAGACTGTAGAAAAGCTTAATACAATGCGAGGGCCTTTATTAAAATTTATTCTAAAAATTTAAACATACCCAACTGAATCCAATGCTTGCAAGTCCACCGCTAAGAATATCACCCATGATAGCCTGATAAGAAACACCTGTTGGGAAATAAGCGAAAAAATTTGGATGTTGCCAATGAGTATTGCCATTAATAATCACTTCGTCAATATCGTTAAAAATTTTTTCCCAAGGCTCACCCATAACAGGAGGATCTTGCGCGATCTTGAATTAAGTCTCATTTAAATTAATTTTAGCACAGAAAAAAAGCTGAAGTTTCACCAAAATTAGAATACACTATT